>JACEFZ010005169.1:97500-387500 GCA_014155875.1 Cepaea nemoralis | reverse complement strand
ATTAAGGTATGGTACATATGTAATATACTTATGTAAACATTTATTTTGAAAATAAAAATGAAAAATAAATATAAACACAGATGTTTATCAGTTGTATATCAGGTGTATATCATGCAATATTATTATATACTATTTTTACCCTGTCATCTATATTTTTAAAAAATATTTATGTTGCATATCCTATACAGGACGTTGCTGTCAACACCAGCATTTTTCAGCTGCTGTTGATGTACTAGGCAAGATTACGCTCAGTAGTTTACCATTGCTTTCTGAGCGACCGGCTCACATACCCCGTAAGTTACCAAAGCAGCGAGAACCGCTACCGATTCTCTCGTAGGTTACGTTACTCACGTGGATATACGGGATTACGGAGAAAGACGTTAACCTCTAGGCCAGGGAGACCGTCATCTATATAGAACTATGAAAATAACACCACCTCCCACCGCCCACCCATCCCATGGTTTATGTTAGGAATCTAATACTGTATGTACTTGCACTGTATTCTCTTTACCATGGGCGGGAAAATGGTTGTGGCTCGCAGACGACCAGCGACCCACAAAGCGCACTTGATATGAGCATCTAAGGCAGTGGTTCTCAACCTTTTTTGGAACGTGCACCCCTTCACCATATTTTCAGAACGTCATTCCCCCCACCCCTTTATTTTACACAGTATACGTATAAATGGAAGCTAAATTTAATAACACATGCTAGAACAAGTCTAGACGTTTACACGCTGCGGGATTTGCTGAGGAGGGGATCCGAGCACTTATGGACTGAATGGTTCGATGTGCAATGAAGATGATCTGTCGACTAACTAACTAACTAACTAACTAACTAACTAACTAACTAACTAACTAGCTAACTAACTAACTAACTATCTAACTAACTAACTAACTAACTAACTAACTACACTACACTACACTACACTACACTAAACTATACTATACTAAACTAACTAACTAACTAACTAACTAACTAACTAACTAACTAACTAACCAACTAACTAACTAACCAACTAACTAACTAACTAACTAACTAACTAACTAACAAACAACCAAACTAACTAACTAACTAACCAACTAACCAACTAACCAACTAACTAACTAACTAACTAACTAACTAACCAACTAACCAACTAACCAACTAACCAACTAACTAACTAACCAACTAACCAACTAACTAACTAACTAACTAACTAACTAACTAGATGTCTACATGAAACGTGATTTGCGGTCTACTTACGTTACAAAATGAATTTCAGAAGGTGGAGAAGTACAGAACCGTAAAGTACGGAGGGAAAAACAATATCAAGTAAACGGTTCTTGTATTAACGCGATCTTGAAATAATCTTAATTCCCCACTCCCCTGGAAACCATAAAATTCCCCACGGGGAGGGGGGAGGGAT
This sequence comes from Cepaea nemoralis, assembly GCA_014155875.1. NCBI lineage: Eukaryota > Metazoa > Mollusca > Gastropoda > Stylommatophora > Helicidae > Cepaea > Cepaea nemoralis. The sequence continues at coordinate 386,095 of JACEFZ010005169.1, read as the reverse complement.
TCCTCACCGGTTGAGAACCACTGATCTAGGGACTAACATATGTATATATATAGCATGGTCTCTAAGAAAAGGCTTGGTGTATTGTATACTATGGTAGCAATTGACATGGTGCAAACAATGTTGTTCACACTCGATAAACATTTCTACTGGTGCACGATACGGCAGATACAGCCAGAGCCCTTTAGGGTCATGTGTTTATTGTGGAGGAACGAATAGATCATCAGTGCCTGGAGAGAATGGTGCTGCAGGGAGTGAGCAGAAGATCTGGCCGACACTCATTTCTCCGAGGAAAGACCAGACGGACACATGATCAGACTGCAATTAGTGTCATCAGTATTGAGGCTCTGTGCTGGTTGTTGAAGATGAGGACAGAGCATGTATAGGAATGTCCCCAGTGCTTTTATTTCTGTTCTTGACCCAATCCAAAAAATTAGCTTGGATCGACCGTTGAAAAAGCATTGGTAAACTACTGCCTAGCAAATTACAAACGGCCAATAAATGTTGGGGTTGACTGCAACGTCCTGTAAAGGATATGCAACTAACTTTAAATTTTAAAAAATTAAAGCTCAGGGAGAAAAATCTCGAACCAACCGCTTATGTCATTGAACAGTTAATGCGTTAGCAGTTAAATGAGAAAACGGGCATCAGAAAACATCGTGATAACTGGAAATATAAGTGCCTGAAGAAGCTGGGGCAGACGTAGAGAAATGATGTTGGTTGGACTGAGACTGTGACACACGACATTTAGACATGACATTTACACATGATATTTACACACGACATTTACACATGACATGTACATATAACATTTATTCATGACATGTACATATAACATTTACTCATGACATTGCACATAACATTTACACATGACATTTACACATAACATTTACTCATGGCATGTGCATATAAAATTTACACATGGCATTTACACACAACATGTATATATTACATTTACACATGATATTTACACATAAAATGTACTCATGACATGTGCATATAAAATTTACACATGACATTTACTCATAACATGTACATATAACATTTACACATGACATATACACATAACATTTACACATGACATTGACACATAACATTATCACATGACATTTATACATGACATTTACACGTGGTATTTGCACATGACATTTGCACATAACATTTACACATGCCATTTACACATAACATTTACAGTTGACATTTACACATAACATTTACACATGACATTTACACATTGAATTTACACATGCCACATGGCAGCAGCAGAGGCATGGAAGACTATCACTCAGTGTTGATTAGGTACAACAGGGTCTGATATCTGTGCCACAAGCTGACAGTGACGCAATGATGATGAAAATTCAATGTCTTGATTTATAGATCTTTCAAAACATTTGACTGCATATTATATAATACACATGGTAATCACGCTCTACAGTGAACAATAGGCAGCTGTGAGAATATATGATGGTACAACATGTTGCTTTGGTATAGGATATGGACTCAAAGAGGTTTGTATTGTATCCATTATCAGCATATTTTATGCATTGAAAGTATCATAAAGAATGTTCGAGAACATACTGTCAAGAGCACTATGATCCCGTTGTCATCGAATAAATACAAATACCCGACATTCATTATACTAACGGCATGTTAATACAATCAACGACACACATAGAAATTGAGAAACTAATGTAGACAGTGCAATAGAAAAGTGAAACGCATGGATATCTTAATGCATCAGCAGCAGCAATAACAACTAACGACAACACAAACAAACCAGCAGATATAATTATCAGTGGAGAAAAATTACAGACAAATGACAGTTTTGAATATTGTGGTTCGTTGCTGAGGGCGCAGGACCTGACGGTAGATTTTCTCAATATGATGCAAGTCTTCGAATTACCGCCCCTCACATGTTTTTTTCTTTAAAAATGCCGCCCCCTCATGAAACCCCTCAGGGTGCCACCTGATGCGGTCGCCTCTCTGTATCATAGCACGACACGGCCCCTGGTGTTCGATTTAAATGTGATGACAGAAATTACAAAACCAAATATTGCACAGCACAAATATAAAACAACGAAAGCCTATACAGATTTTAACAGAATTAGCAACAAATGTTGGAGTACTGAGTGCATGTGTAATTTCTTGGCATCATGGGTTATGAATCCTGGACTTGAAGAAAAGACAGTTGGCAACCAAAAAGCACATTTATACCTATGAATATAAGTGTTAAGACATTTGACAACTGAAAACACATATCTGCCTCTGAATATGTGTTAAGACATTTGACAACTGAAAAGCGCATACACACCTTACAATATACGTGTTACATAAGAGTATTAGCTATTCGATGGAAAAAAGAAAAACAACTCAATACTGGGAAAAAAGAAAAAAAAAACTGGTTATTAAGAATATATAAAATTTTAGAAATTGAAATATTTTGGGCACGTTAAAAGACAAGAATGTCTGGAGGGAGGGAGTGGGGTGGGGAATAAGTATAGAGGAAGGGATACCGGTAAAGAGGAAAAGAGGAAGACTTCACAGTAAACAGATTCAAGATGTGATGGATATTTGACATATAACAGCAGCAGAGGCAGGACATTTGCCTTGTGGCAGGGAGACAGTCAGAACGGCTCTCATCGTGGTTGGTTTGGTCTTGGTTTGCTGAAGGAACACTTTCACTGCACACAGAAGTCGCCATATGTGCTTCAGTATTCAATAAATCACACCAGAAGAATTTAAGCCCAGTGAACGAATTCTATAGTGTCAGTGAGACTACAAATATGTTTATAGCTGGATCAAATACGCTAAAAATGTGTGTAGAAAGCTTTACTAATTTATAAATGTTGTACATGCAGCGGAGCGGTCGGCCTGCTCTTTTCTATTTCCAAATGTTGAAGAGTTTGTGTATCTGCACAATGTGGACACGGGTACTCCAGGTTATCGGTATTGTCAGAGAAAACTAGATGTCCCATACACTACCATAGATTAACATAGCTTCAGAGTGTGGGTGGGTAGATGGGAGATGTATGTGTTGATGGGTGGGTGGGGGATGTGTAGGTGTGAGTGGTTGAGGGATGAGTACGTGAGTGGATGGATGCGTGTGTGTGGGCATGAGTGTATGGGTGGGGTGATGTTGTAGTGGGTGAGGGATGTGTATGTGGTTTGGTACGGGATGTGTGTGTGGGAGGGGTATGTGTGTAGTTGGGGGTATGTGGGTGGGTGGGTGGAGCATGTATGTGTGGGTGAGTTTGTGTGGGTTGGGGTATGTGTGAGTGGGTGGTGAGATGTGTGTGGGTGGGAATGTGGGTGAGGGATGTGTGTGTGTGGGTGGGTGTGAGATGTCTGCGTTGGTGGGGGATGTGTGTGTGGGTAGAGGGATGTGTGGTGGGTGGGGGATGTGTGGCGGGTGAGGGATTTGTGGGTATGGGTGTTTGATGTGTGAATGGGTGAGGGATGTGTGTGTGTGGTTGGGGCAAGATGTATGTGTGGGAGGGGGGATGTGTAACATAACATGATAATATGCATTGTTTATACTTACAACATTCATTTGACATTTTTTCCCCCTATGTGAATGTATCATGCACTGTTGATGAACGAAAGATGAGTGATTGGAAGGGCCGAATGTAAGACGGGCCTACGTGCCCAGTTTGTAACCCTTTTAAAATAAAGTTCAATTCAATTCAATTTAATTCAATCCAATTCACCATAGTGTTTTTGTTGAGGAAGAAGTTCTACACGGGACAAGCCACTGGATAATAATGATGATGAAAAGTATTTGCAATGTAAGCCTAGTTATCATCATTTTAGAATAATTCTAGTGCAAACGCCGGACACTCTTGTCGCCTCGAGCGACGTAAGCCTCTACTGAAACTCATAAAGGCGGAAAGGCTAGAAGATGTCAAGCAGAAACTTGACAGAAACAAGCGGACAGCTTGCAGACGCGTTCAGGATACAGTCTGACAAGATGTGCAACCAAGATTTATGTGAGACATATGCCATGATTCATTAACTGCATGCACACTGCGCGGTGGAGACAGCACTTGGTGATGATAATGATGATGATGATGCATTCCTCGTCGTCGTCGTCGTCGTCGTCATCATCATCATCATCATCATCATCATCATCATCATCATCATCATCATCATCATCATCGTCATCATCATCATCATCGTCATCATCATCATCATCATCATCATCATCATCATCATCATCATCATCATCATCATCATCATCATCGTCATCATCATCATCATCATCATCATCATCATCATCATCATCATCATCATCATCGTCATCGTCATCATCATCATCATCATCGTCATCATCATCATCATCATCATCATCATCATATCATCATCATCTTCCACTTTTGCCGTCAAGCGTCGTGGGGAGTAATAATTGATGCTCTAGCTCCAGCGCGGTAGACTGGATAGTATCATTACGTGTGATTGTACAATGTCTTTGATGTCGTCAATCCATTTTCTTCTCGGGCATCCCTTTGCTGTCGCAGCAGATCTTCTGTAATGTAGAGCCAGTGCTGGTAGTAGATGGTGTTGCATTCTAACTTGATAGCTGAACAATTAGATCTCCTGCCTTTAAATAAATTTAGCACAAGATGATGATGATCCCCCTACAAGAAACAAATGAAAACCGTAAAGAAATTAGACGTTTACAGTCACAATTGTTTTGCAATGTTAAAAGAAGAAATAAATTGGAGAACTTGGTGACAACTGGCAAGATCGAGGGGAAGAGAACGAGGGTAAGGCAGAGAAGTAAATACCTGGATGGCTTAGCCACGTGATATGGTCGAGGCAAGAGAACTGAGCTGATCGACGACTCTGGTGATCGCGTGAGATGGCGAAATATGTCCGCCCACGCTTATCGGCGTGGTACATGACGACGATTATAACACTTTCTGTGTGCTAACATTATTTCTTACTCGATCCCGGATTGTTCAGTTGGAAGCTCTCCTTAAGTATCTCATCTCCCATATACAGGACGTTGCTATCAACCCATAGCTCAGGTTAATTTTTTAGGCAATTTGCCATTGCTTTCTGAAGGAGAAGTCGACATAGAACTCCAACTGACCTGTACAGCGTTGATCCCGCTACTCTGCTGTCAGTACAGCGGAAGTTTAAGTGCAAAAACATTAAACTGTGTTGTCACGTAGATCTATTCTAAATTATATACACGGATATAAAACCTGATAAGATGGTTGGCTGCGCAACGATGTCAGATTTGAGAGTGTTCATTTTGTGAGATCAAAGCGGACACGGTTGTTTGTTTCTGAGCTTGAACACAACAGATAGGATATTGGTTTGGTGCGTGCAGGATCACCATAACTGCACACTCTACTAGCTCAGATATTGCTCCAGTCTGCATCTTTCATAACCCCGTAGCTGGGACTAGGAAGCTGGTGTGCATATGCCAAACACGTACTGGGTAATAGAAGTTCTTAGCACGCATGTCTGTAGATGTCTGTGTGCCACACCCGTATTGACTATAGAAGTTCTTTATTAGCACGCCTCTCCTCTCCGCATATATATGTGTATGGCATACCCGTACTGCTATAGAAATTCTGACTTAGCACGCCTCTCCCCAGATGTGTGATTGCTATACCCATACAGCTATAGAAGTTCTGTCTTAGCTCGCCTCTTCCAGATGTGTGATTGCTATATTTGTACTGCTATAAAAGTTGTCTTAGCACGCCTCTCCCCAGATGTGTGATTGCTATACCCATACAGCTATAGAAGTTCTGTCTTAGCACGCCTCTCCCCAGATATGTGTGATTGCTATACCCATACAGCTATAGAAGTTCTGTCTTAGCTCGCCTCTCCCCAGATATGTGTGATTGCTATACCCATACAGCTATAGAAGTTCTGTCTTAGCTCGCCTCTCCCAGATGTGTGATTGCTATACTTGTACTGGCTATAGAAATTCTCTTAGTACGCCTCTCCGCAGATGTGTGATTGCTATACCCGTACTGGCTATGGAAGTTCTGTCTCAGTTCTGCCTCTCCCCAGATGGGAAGCTACTATATTGATCATGCACTACCGATGATTTGTGAGCTTGGAGAAGGGAGGAGGGGGGGGGGGGGGTCTACAGCTCAGCCACATTAGAGACGGTACATGGGTACTGGGTGGGCAGGAAAGTTGCCGCACAATCTTGCTCTGATAGATGGGTACTGGGTGGGCAGGAAAGTTGCCGCACAATCTTGCTCTGATAGATGGGTACTGGGTGAGCAGGAAAGTTGCCGCACAATCTTGCTCTGATAGATGGGTACTGATGTGGGCAGGAAAGTTGCCGCACAATCTTGCTCTGATAGATGGGTATTATGGTGGGCAGGAAAGTTGCCGCACAATCTTGCTCTGATAAATGGGTATTATGTGGGCAGGAAAGTTGCCGCACAACCTTACTCAGATAGATATGTACTGGGTGGGCAGGAAAGTTGCTGCACAACCTTACTCAGATAGATATGTACTGGGTGGGCAGGAAAGTTGCCGCACAACCTTGCCCCGATAGATGGGTACTGGGTGGGCAGGAAAGTTGCCGCACAACCTTGTTTCGATAGATGCAAGAGCTGCCCATGGCTCAGACAACGTGAAAGCCATCTCATTTCCAGGTAGAAAGGTACATATGAATCCATTTATGCAGGTATAAAGGTAAACATAGATCCATTCATTCAGACTGCAAGGTAAACGTGAATCCATTTATACAAAAAGAAAGGTAGGTATGAATCCATTTATACAGGTTGAAAGATAAATATGAGTCCATTATACAGATAGAAGGATAAACATGAATCCATTTAAACAGGTAGAAAGGTACATATGAATCCATTTAAACATGTTGACAGGTAAATATGAATCCATTTATACATGTGGAAGATAAACACGAGTTAATTTATTCAGAAAGTAGATAAGCATGAATTCAGTGCTACAGATAAGATGTAATCATGATTTCAGCTATACATCTAAACATGATTCCGGAAACACATGATTTCAGCTATACAGCTAAACATGATTCCTGAAACACATGATTTCAGCTATACAGCTAAACATGATTCCGGAAACACATGATTTCAGCTATACAGCTAAACATGATTCCGGAAACACATGATTTCAGCTATACAGCTAAACATGATTCCGGAAACACATGATTTCAGCTATACAGCTAAACATGATTCCGGAAACACATGATTTCAGCTATACAGCTAAACATGATTCCGGAAACACATGATTTCAGCTATACAGCTAAACATGATTCCTGAAACACATGATTTCAGCTATACAGCTAAACATGATTCCTGAAACACATGATTTCAGCTATACAGCTAAACATGATTCCTGAAACACATGATTTCAGCTATACAGCTAAACATGATTCCTGAAACACATGATTTCAGCTATACAGCTAAACATGATTCCTGAACACATGATTTCAGCTATACAGCTAAACATGATTCCTGAAACACATGATTTCAGCTATACAGCTAAACATGATTCCTGAAACACATGATTTCAGCTATACAGCTAAACATGATTCCTGAAACACAGCCGATAAACATTAGTCCGGACACTCAGGTGGACGATAAACTTGTGTGCTTTTATTTTACAAGAATAAATTAAGTCCACAGATTTGCTCCACCTGTGCCCGCAGACACCAGAACAAGGCTCTTAATCTCTAAGCCACTCCACCCTCGTGTCAGTAGTATAAGATGAACGTCATCAACGCTAGCTGAGTTCTTTTGGTATAGAATAAGTTACAGAGACATCGCAATAACATAATCGCGTGAATTAACCATAAACGGCTACATAAAAGAATCGAAATTTTTACTTCCCCGCACGAAATGTATTAATATAAAAGGATTTCGCCTACTCTAGAGAACAACGTAGTACTTAATCCAGGAATGAAAGACAAGGAAAGGTAGGCTTTTTAGACACACACACATCAAGGCACATAGGCGACAATGCATGACTCAGAATTGAAGCCTAGTGGTTTACCAAACGTGTAGCGCGGAGATTAGCTGTAAGTAGTAAACAATGGACGCCAAGTAAGCTAGATAATACTGTCAAATTGAGTGTATTCATGTAGGCAGGTAATTGAAAATATGATTCTGTACATCTTGTGTTAGATGTTGTGTAGTTGTTAGGATGCTATGCTGCTAATAGCATGGGTACGGCGGGACGAGGTTTTGCCTGGGTTCGTCGTCCGCCAACAGAGGAATATGAATGAATCACCCAAAATAGACGAGAAGTAGATTGTGAGCTTTACTAAAAACACGACTACAAGAGACAAATTGGACGTTGCGGCCAAAGCCTTCGTCAGCACAGGACAAACAACAGAGGAATAGATTGGCAGCGTATTTTTAAGTGTTTTAAAAAGCTATCCTTCTATAACTCTACCTGTCTCTAACTCTACCTGTCTCTAACTCTACCTATATCTAACTCTGCCTATATCTAAGTCTACCTGTCTCTAAATCTACCTATATCTAAATCTACCTATATTTAACTCTACCTATGCCTAACTGTACCTATATCTAACTCTTTTTTGTTTTGTTTTGTTCGCATATCCTTTACAGGACATCGCTGTCAACATCAGCATCTTTCAGCTAACTGATTGATTTCCTGGCAAGATTACGCTCAGTAGTTTGCCATTGCTTTCTGAGCGACCGGCTCACATACCCCGTGAGTTACGGACGCGGAGAGAACCACTACCGATTCTCGCTGAACGTCACGTTACTCACGAGAGTATACGGGATTACGGAGAAAGTCATGTAACCTCTAGACCAGGGAGACCGGCATATCTAACTCTACCTATATATAATTCTACGTAAATTTACCTGAACAGGTATAGAACGAATTTGAAACGAATATAGATGTGAAAATAAGGAAATTACACATTGCATGCATTATAAATGTAATGTTTCAAATAAAAATATGACTTTTATTGAGGCGACGCCCCTGATATTGGCCTTCTTAGTGTGACCCTCTACCCAACTGAAATAATTAACCTCCAGAAATATGCTAGCGTGTGATTGATTACTTTTGTTTCTAATCTTAGATGAAGGGACACAATTCACGAATGCAGTAATATAGGCAAGAGTTCTTGTTACTATTTCAAGATAACCCTTCTGTACTAAATATTAATTTGAACTTTCGCAAAACTAAAGATAGATATTTAAACAGTCGTAACACAGAGACGTTAGACATAATGAATCCTCGGAACGGAGATTGAACGAGAACTAGTTATGTTTTTTTTTTTTAAAAAAAAAACTTTATAAAAGAAGAAGAAGGAGATGTTTATTCGTGGCATTACGCAATTGTGTTCTTATGGCGCTAACCAACCACACTTGTGACATCATCATTTTCATTTTGGTGAACTGAGTTTCATGGTTTCGTCAAGCCTGTAGTCCAGCACATCCGACTTCAACAAGGATTTTTCTGTTTTGCTTTGTCTAGACTTTAACGGTTTGTGTCTCTCTTCTTCTGGTCCCTAGCCTTTAAATGTCCCTAGTCTACTTACAAGTCAGTAGGTTTGTGTCTCTCTTCTTCTGGTCCTTAGCCTTTAACTGTCCCAGATATTTACAAGTCAGTAGGTTTGTGTCTCTCTTCTTCTGGTCCCTAGCCTTTAACTGTCCCTAGTCTACTTACACAAGTCAGTAGGTTTGTGTCTCTCTTCTTCTGGTCCCTAGCCTTTAACTGTCCCTAGTCTACTTACAAGTCAGTAGGTTTGTGTCTCTCTTCGTCTGGTCCTTAGCCTTTAACTGTCCTTAGTCTACTTACAAGTCAGTAGGTTTGTGTCTCTCTTCATCTAGTCCATAGCCTTTGGCTGTCTCCAGTCTACCTACAAGTCAGCAGGTTTGTGTCTCTCGTCGTCTGGTTTCTATCCCTTGACCTGTCCGACATGGGAGACCCTACCAGAAGCTGCGCTACCGCCAATATAGCTCATGGGGTCACATGACCACGAAAACCCCTAAACCTTAACCAATTCCAAATTATGTTTTCGTGTTCTTCTTCTTTCATTCGCTCATATCTCATGGTGTGATTACGTGGCATCCTGATTTCTGTGTTGCGCCTCCGGGCTGGTTGCCTCCGTCTTCAGCACCTTTCCTTTACTTGAGTGGACTGTGGTCTTACACAAGTTTAGATATGTATGTATGTACACACGTGTCTGCGCATGTACGTATGTACAGCGTCTGGTTTTATGGATTTGTGTCTCTCAAACCAACAAATTTAGATTTTCAATGGATTCACTAAGCAAAGAACTAACTAACCAGGCAACCGGTCAACAAACCAACGAAACAAAAAGCCAACTAACCAATGTAACAACACATCAACACAACAACGTAACAAACAACCAACAAATCAATCTAACAAACAATCAACAAGCCAAGTTTTAAAACATGGAACAACCAATCAAAAATACCGCTGAAACAACAAACTAAGAAACCAACAAAGCAACGAAACAATCCAATCAAATAACCAAGTCAAACAACAAACCGCTGATGACACCAACCACGAAGCCAATAAACTAATGAAACAACTAACCAGCAAATCAATTTAAAAAAAGCATCACACCAAACAACTAACAAACTAACCAACCAGCCAACCAAGAAAGACAGCTATCGCAGTAATCATACCCTTACTTTATCGAAGTTAAAACCACCGGAGTAACAAATCGTGAAGTTGTTTGTTATCTTGCCATTTGCTATCTACCATTGGGTGGGAATGTTATTGAATAACCACATTGAAGTGATATACCAATATGGCGGAGGAGGGCGTCGATATGGAGTTGACCGACGACATATCTCCCATTCAACGATGAAATACGTTTAGTTGTAGAACATTCGACACAGACAGAAACGGTTACGCAGCACAAAGTGAGTGCCTTTGTTGTTTTTGTGTGTTTATTCAATTATCTTTCATTCGTTTTCAAAGAATAATATAGGGACAGTTAGAATAGTTTATCTGGATTTAGCTTTAATAATACAATTCAAACTAACGTTATTAAGGTCTTACATTAGTTCTAGGTATACAGCAACACTTCATACTATCAATGTACCTACCTACCTACCTGCCTACCTACCTACCTACCTACCTACCTAGCTACCTACCTACCTACCTATCTACCTACAAATTTAACTAGCTATCTGTCTGGCCTGCTGTATGCTGCCTCTCGACCACCATATTTACCTAATTATCCATGTAACTAGCTATCTGTCTGGCCCGCTGTATGCCGTCTCTCGACAACCCTATTTACCTAATTATCCATGTAATTAGCTATCTGTCTGGCCCGCTGTATGCTGCCTCTCGACAACCCTATTTACCTAATTATCCATGTAACTAGCTATATGTCTGGCCCGCTGTATGCCGTCTCTCGACAACCCTATTTACCTAATTATCCATCTAACTTCTCAACTAACTGTCTATTTGTCAACCTGTCTCTTAACCTACCCACTTGATTACTCAGCAGTCGGCCTACCTACCTACCTACCTACCTACCTACCTACCAACCAACCAAGTTGCATACCAACCAAGTTACCTACCTACCTACCAACTTACCTACCTACCAACTTACCTACCTACCTACCTATCTAGCTACACACGCACCAATATCTACGAGCATTATCTCGTACTTATACACGCATCTACATCACACACTGCCTCTCACCTACTCATCCATCTACCCAACAAACTAGCTGTCTGTTTCTCATCCTACCTACTTTCCGACCTAACTAACTAGCTATTAATATGCTTGTTTGTTTGTCTACCTGGAAGTCTTTCAAACTAAAACAAAAAACAAAAAAACCAAAAAAACTACCGACCTATATACCTAGCTACATGCCTCCCAGTCTGCCTATTGATCAATCTGTCTGTCGGAAAACCTACCTACCGATCTATCTAGCGGTCTATCTGTATCTGATTGCCTATTGCTATCAACCTGTATCTTAACACTGCCACTTACCTACCTCCCTAACTAGATGCCTACATGTCTGTTTCTCAACCTAGCAACCTTCCTAACTAGCCATCGTCTTGCCTGTATCTCATCCTACCTACTAACTTACTGAACGTATGATGGATGTCATGAGTCACGATTTGTGGGTGATTAGCATATTACAGATATGTAGTTTTATTTATAAAGAAAGTAACGTAAATATTTTAGTGTGTAGACAGTCAGATTGTTTCTCATTGTTGTGTTGTTGTAATTCACATGGTGTGATTATGCTACCTGTCTATTAACCCACCAAATTACCTACCTACCTACCTACCTACCTGCCACCCTACCTACCTACCTACCTACCTATTTATCTACCTAGCTACCTTCCTAGCTGCCTATATGTCTGTTTCTTAATCCAGCAATCTCGTTAACTAGTCATAATCCTGTCTGTTTGTTTGCCTGTCTCTCATCCTACCTACTATCTTACAGAACCCACATTCAATGTTATGAGTCATAAATTGTTGGTAATTAGCACATTACAGATAGTAATTTTTATTTATAAAGAAAGCAACGGAAATTTTATGTGTATAGACAGGCAGATTGTTTCTCACTGTTGTGTGGTTGTAACTGACATCTTGTGATGTTGCTTGCTGTCTGATTTTCTTCCCTTGCATTATTAGATTCTCCGACTCCACTATTCCAATGGCGCGTCTTCCACTTCAGAATGGCCGAGGTTCTACACGGGATTCAAACAACATGATTTGTGACAGTACAAGCCTTCTCCGTGACAAGTTACAACATTAGGAGACATTAGAACAATACACGACAGCTTTCGCCCTGTACACCACAAAAGCATTGCTACAATAATACACAACTTGCTCACGAAGTTACATAATTCAAATTAACAATCATACTGGATCATTGTCGTCTGTGGTCGCTTAAAGAATACTTTTAGATCTCAGTCTACGAGACATGTTGGATCACCTCCCGGCCCAGACCGTCTGTCCGTCTGCCCCTAAACACAATATCGCACTCTCCGTGAGCACTGCCTCTTACACCCAACTCATCTAATCTCTAAACACAACATCGCATTCCCCGTGAGCACTGTCTATTACACTTAACTCATCTCCAAATGGTCTCAGTCTCACGCAGTCGACATCTGTGGCTGATGGGTAGTGGACGTATCTTTGCAATCCCGACAGACCGCTGTTCGAAGTCTAATGCAGACCATTTTGGAACAGATTGCTTTGCGTTGATCCTCTTGGTAGCACGATCGTCGACGATTCAGAATGCAATGGCAAACTACTGAATGATAAACAAATGGTCTAGACCAGTGGTTCTCAACCGGTGGGGAATTCCCCCCGGGGGGGGGGGGGGGGGGGAATTTGGGGGTTTCCAAGGGGGGAATGAAGATTATTTCAAGGTCGCGTTAATACAAGAACCGATTACTTGATCTTGTTTTTCCTTTCATACTTTACGCTTCTGTACGCATCACCCTTCTGAAATTCATTTTATAACGTAAGTAGATCCGCAAATCACATTTTATGTACATGTCTAGACTTGTTTAAGTATATGCTATTAAATTTAGCTTCAATTATTACGTATACTGTGTAGGGGCAGGGGGAAATTGTTTAGGGAGGAAATACAAAAGGGGGGGGAATGACGTTCTAAAAATATGGTAAGGGGGGGGGGGGAATGATGTCCTAAAAATATGGTGAGGGGGGGGGGGGGAATGACGTCCTAAAAATATAATGAAGGGGGGAACGGACCAAAAAAGGTTGAGAACCACAGGTCTAGACAATCACAAAGAGCCAGTTAATGGTAGAGTTGACTGCGACTTCCTGTAAAGGAATATGCAACTAACTTTTAACAAGTTCTTTTCAAAATTCGATTTGTTATGAATGAAATAAAGACAATTGACTTACGATATATGGAAATGCATGTTGTCGTTTCAGGGCCCACTTGTGAATTGGATGAGAATAAATATAACACAGACAGAGAAGAAAACTGTCTCTTCGGTGAAGAAGCAAGATACATTTCTTGTCTACCGCATAGAGACAAGGTGAGTCGGTTTCTCATGTAGTGTACATTGGGTGTTTCATCCAGGAATCTGTTGTATGGAGTTGTTTAGTTTAATGTCCTTTACTTCCGCTTTCCAAAGGAAATGAGGTAAATGGAGTGATACATTTGGCGTGGAGAGACACCGTCTGATGATCGGAAGCCTCCTTTCGAGGTTCCTCCGCGGATTAGTGTTTATCTCTGTCAGTTAGTTTACAGCAACCTTCTCACTTACAGAGGATATTGAAACTGGATGGATACAGCTTGTAGGCGCTGTGAGCGGTGTGGGCGCAGTGGGGGTTGCGAGAGCTGTCAGAGCTATGTGCAATGTGGAGATGTGGGCGCTGTGAGAGCTCTGGGAGCCGTGTACACTATTTACGCTGTGTGCACTGTGGGAACAGTGTGTGATGTGGGAAATGTGTGCTCAGTGGAAACTGTGTGTGGTGTGGGAACTGTTTGAGATGTGGGAGCTGTTTGACGTGTGGGAGCTGTGTGTGACGTGGGAGGTGTGTGAGGTGTGGGGGCTGTGTGAGATGTGTAAGCTGTGTGAGGTGTGGGAGCTTTGTGGGGTGTGGGAGCTATGTGTGGTGTGGGAGCTGTGTGCGGTGTGGGAGTTTTGGACAGTGTGGGAGCAGTACCTACACCAACCTCACCCCGACAAGTGCCAACCCTTTTCGTTGCTCAAATGACCTCAACGCCAATAGAGAGAACTAACGAGTTACAACTTTGTATTCCAGCAGATTCGGGACAAACTAAGCAACCAACTAACTCACTCAACCATTCTCCAACTAGCTAACCCATTCACCAACTCACCAATCAACTAACCCAGTCAACAACTAACCAACTAATGATACCAACTAAATCACTCACCAAACAACTAACCCACTTAATTACTCCTCAACCAATTAACTCACTCAACAACTCACCAACCAGTTAACCCACTAAATCCCTCACCAACCATTCCATGCAACTGCAACTATTTAGTTAGTTGCACATCCTTTACAGGACGTTGCAGTCAACTCCTGTATTGCGTGGCTGTTTGAAATTCTTAGCAACTTTACAGGTTTGCCATTGCTTTCTGAACGACCAGCTACTTACACCTTTGTATGACAACCAACGTACGGCGGTCTGCTGCCAAATCACCCGCAACTGTGTTTTGAACGCGGTAGGCGATATTGCGAGTTACGTCCGAATCCCCTTCACCACATAGCCAGTTGTAACTATATATATATATATATATATATATATATATATATATATATATATATATATATTATATATATATATATATATATATATATATATATATATATATATTCTTTTTGTTGTGTAAATAAATACAACTTTTTACATGTGCAATTATTTCCTAGTCAGAGTCTAAAATGGCATAATTGAGAACATATTGTTCCACACAGAGTGACCGGAGGCAGTGACAACAGTGATGAAAGGGCGGCAACATCTGTGTGGAGACGGTACAGCGACTTTGAGTTGCTACACAACTACCTGGAGGGGATCTTTCCCTGGGTTGTCATTCCAACACTGCCTGAGAAAAAGGTAATTTAATTAACATATTTATCTGTAATTGTCAGTGGTCGGTTAATTAGTTCCCTTCTGTATTTATTTTAGACGGTGTCATTGTCATTATATCTCTTCTAAATGTAATTGCATTGGTATCATTATCTGCTTTATTATCGAGAGTGTTAAGGATGTCGAGAGTGTTGAGCACGTGACATTACGACACAGACGAACACGGGTCCGCCATAAGGACAGTTTAAAGATTGCCGACCCACTTTTGACATGCAGCAAAGAGGAACAGCGTTCTATTATCCGATTTTGTTTTATCAGTGAAGGTTTGAAACCTATAGAGATTCATCGGCGAATGAAAGTCCAGTAAGGTGATGCGTGCCTGTCAGTCCAGCAAGTGGATGAGTGGAGTAGGAAGTTTCAAAACCGTGTGACCTCTGTGACAGACTGTTCACGACCGGGTCAGGCACACCGAGTAGTGACCCCAGAGTCTATATTTCTACATGAATCCAAACACTTTATCGGCACTGTATCGCTTGCCTTGAACGCAGTGGTGACTACATCGAAAACTGGTGTATTTGTTCTTTACTGTTATTTTTTTCAAGAATATATTCACACACATGAAAACCCCCCTCGTATCAATAGCTCGTATATTCTCGTTTGGATGTGTTTACATTCTGTTAATGACTGGTTAGTTATGTTCTGTATTTGTTCTGATTTCATCATTGGTTGGTTATTTCTCCTCTATATTTCTTCTATGTGTAACATGAACATCAGTGGTATGGGCAATACAAGAGAGGGAAAACTTGCCAGCACAAACTCTGTATCAGATTATCAGTCGCTGGACCAAGCACCATCATAAACATCACTTTCAACTGAATCAATCGCAATCAATAATCAGAATGCAGACATTCGGATTGAAGATCGAACATGGATAGAAATGAGCATCTCATCAAGTATTTGAGACGACTTTTAAAACAGGAACTGCCACGCTTATTCACTATACGGCTGGCTTTGCTAAGGTTAAGAACGGAGCACATAAGAATGTGTCCGGAACGTAATGAAGACAATGGGAACTGAAGCTGAAAGGCACCTTACGACAACGGATAAATGGTTTCTGAGGACATACACATAATACCTGTGACAGATAGGAAAACAGTGAGCCGGTCCTTTGAAAATCAGGTGAAAATTGTCAATTAATTAGTGAAATTAAATTGAGTAAAGTGAAGTAGCCGGCCTCCGTGCTGAAGGGCCTACGGACACGATCCGTAAGCCCGCTTACCCGCGCTCGAAACACAACTGCTACCGATTTGACAGCAGACCGCGTTGCGCTGGGTTTTAACGAGTTGGTATATGAGCCGGTCGTTCAGAAAGCAATAGCAAACTACTGAACGTAAACTAATCAAGACATCAACAACAGCAGTAAACTGCTGCTGATGACAGCGATGTCCTGTAAACAAGTATATGCAAAAAATAAAAAGTGAAGGAAGGGCTTTAAACCTTGAGATATAATGTATTATTGCTACAGTTTTCTAGATCAATGTGCGGTCAATGGTGTTGTTGGTCAGTGTCACGGCGGCCGCCCTCTCGGATGATGTCATGGTGTCCATTGTTCTAGGTCTAGATGGGAGTCAAGGTCAGTTAAACAAGCAATCCTGGTCTTATCTGGTGTTCGAACACATGGCTACCAGTGTCAGGGTCTTGCTTTCAGCAAGTACTCAGGCTCGTGTTCTTTGACAAGTGCGATACAAAACACAGTCACAGAATAACTTGACGTGACACACTACGACTACAATTCCAAACACTTTATTCACACAGCTCACTCATCACAATCATTACATGCATTGTGCAGCTACAATAATATAATCAATAGATATACAAATGCAATACAACTTACAATCCTACAACCCAGGCGTACAGTCTCCTAATACTCACACAGGCGTTCTATCTATTCGCGTTCAAACACACAATTCGCACAAGCTCCATTCAAACCGTCTGTCCAGTGCCACAGTTCCCAGCCGTCTGTCGCTAACTCGCCGTGAGTTTCCGCTTAGCGGGATTGTGTCATAGCGTGGACTTCATGTCTCACGCTTGCACTAACTGACCATCGCTGTCACAGCGTGGTTAGTGTCGTTCACTGTTGGGCCGTATTCGCCAGGCTCCGTCGAAGACGACGCGGTTGAACTGGCGGGCAGATTATGACATTCTCCCGCTCTCCTGTTCATGAAAGGGAACCCTTTCATGTAAATTATATACATTATATTCAACTTGTCAGAATCGACCCGTTGTTAGTCATCTGACATAATACCTTGGTTTGTATTTAAATATGTAGGTAATTGTAAGTTGTTCAATGTTGCTGTGAAGCAACACCCTTCAAGTACCATCCCTTAGATGGATTCTTACCTCAGCTGTACTTTGACACAGCTAGTCCGGTAGCTATCAGCAAAACACGCAACTAACTCTTAACCAATAAACAAAAATACTAAAAACGTCAGGTCAAGTCGTGAGCATTTCCCTATAAGATGACTCCAACATTCGACCCCCAACCTCCTTTAGTCGGAGAGTCTCATGTAGGTCTACAGCTTTGGCAATTATCGCCATGCATAATTGACGTCATCTTGACATGTTACAAATCAGGCAACATGATGATGGTTTCTATACATTACACATTATCAACAATTTCAATTGTCTCCCTTAATTATAATCAAAATATATGGGAGGTAATTTTAACTTGCATTCAAACAAAATAAATTACATTAGTAAATTAATTTCTTAGTGTTATAATTTGATACTTATTGACAAAAGTGAACTAATGTTCCCTGTTGTGAACAAGTAAATCAATGTATGATTCTGAGATTACATCTATACAAATCCTCACATACAATTCGTATATGGAAACTTTCCACTCACAAAGATTATATCAAGTATCACTTCTTTGTGAGTACTATCTTTCAAATTAATATTCATAAATACTGGTAGTACACAGCTGTTGTGTTCAGTTGGAGATAACACAATGTTTATCGTCCGAAAGAAATGGAGTACACAATTTGTAACACAGCTGTTGGATTAGTTCTTTCCTTCACAGTATGGATTAACTCTTTCGTTCAACGTGTGGCCTAAAATGTTCTTGTGGAGTTTAAATGTCACAGTTCCTCTCGCACAGATTAAAATAAATAGGAACACTCTGCTTCGCAGGTACCACGGATCTTTGATCAGTTCAGGTGAAGTAAGTCACGTTTGAAATCACGTAGTACTGTTCGTAACAATGTTTATGTATAATTAAAATACTATACCCTTTCTACCACATACTACTCAAGTATTCATCACAATTATTGTAATAATTATAAAATACACAAGATATATACAGTGGGACCATGTCCCTATCACACTTTTACACAGCGTAACTGTAATGATTACATTATGGGCTATTGTTGCTGAGCGCTTTATTAGTTTGCAGATAGCTCATTTGTTTGCAGTGTGCGCTCAGGCACTATTTGGCTGTTGGGTGTGTCACACGGACATCTAGAGAGTGTGTCTGCAGTGTGCGCTCAGGCACTATTTGGCTGTTGGGTGTGTCACACGGACATCTAGAGAGTGTGTCTACAGTGTGCGCTCAGGCACTATTTGGCTGTAGGGTGTGTCACACGGACATCTAGAGAGTGTGTTTGCAGTGTGCGCTCAGGCACTATGTGGCTGTAGGGTGTGTCACACGGACATCTAGAGAGTGTGTCTGCAGTGTGCGCTCAGGCACTATTTGGCTGTAGGGTGTGTCACACGGACATCTAGAGAGTGTGTCTGCAATGTGCGCTCAGGCACTATTTGGCTGTAGGGTGTGTCACACGGACATCTAGAGAGTGTGTCTGCAGTGTGCGCTCAGGCACTATTTGGCTGTAGGGTGTGTCACACGGACATCTAGACAGTGTGTTTGCAGTGTGCGCTCAGGCACTATTTGGCTGTAGGGTGTGTCACACGGACATCTAGAGAGTGTGTTTGCAGTGTGCGCTCAGGCACTATTGGCTGTCGGGTGTGTCACACGGACATCTAGAGAGTGTGTTTGCAGTGTGCGATCAGGCACTATTTGGCTGTAGGGTGTGTCACACGGACATCTAGAGAGTGTGTTTGCAGTGTGCGCTCAGGCACATTTGGCTGTAGGGTGTGTCACACGGACATCTAGAGAGTGTGTTTGCAGTGTGCGCTCAGGCACTATTTGGCTGTAGGGTGTGTCACACGGACATCTAGAGAGTGTGTCTGCAGTGTGCGCTCAGGCACTATTTGGCTGTAGGGTGTGTCACACGGACATCTAGAGAGTGTGTTTGCAGTGTGCGCTCAGGCACTATTTGGCTGTAGGGTGTGTCACACGGACATCTTGAGAGTGTGTTTGCAGTGTGCGCTCAGGCACTATTTGGCTGTAGGGTTGTGTCACACGGAATCTAGAGAGTGTGTTTTGCAGTGTGCTGCTCAGGCACTATTTGGCTGTAGGGTGTGTCTACACGGACATCTAGAGAGTGTGTTTGCAGTGTGCGTCTCAGGCACTATTTGGCTGTAGGGTGTGTCACAAGGACATCTAGAGAGTGTGTTTTGCAGTGTGCGCTCAGGCACTATTTGGCTGTAGGGTGTGTCACACGGACATCTAGAGGTGTGTTTGCAGTGTGCGCTCAGGCCACTATGTGGCTGTAGGGGTGTGTCACACGGGACATCTAGAGAGTGTGTCTGCAGTGTGCGCTCAGGCACTATGTGGCTGTAGGGTGTGTCACACGGACATCTAGAGAGTGTGTTTGCAGTGTGCGCTCAGGCACTATTTGGCTGTAGGGTGTGTCACACGGACATCTAGAGAGTGTGTTTTGCAGTGTGCGCTCAGGCACTATTTGGCTGTAGGGTGTGTCACACGGACATCTAGAGAGTGTGTTTGCAGTGTGCGCCTCAGGGCACTATTTGGCTGTAGGGTGTGTCACACGGACATCTAGAGAGTGTGTCTGCAGTGTGCGCTCAGGCACTATTTGGCTGTAGGGTGTGTCACACGGACATCTAGAGAGTTGTGTCTGCAGTGTGCGCTCAGGCACTATTTGGCTGTAGGGTGTGTCACAACGGACATCTAGAGAGTGTGTTTGCAGTGTGCGCTCAGGCACTATTTGGCTGTAGGGTGGTGTCACACGGACATCTAGAGAGTGTGTTTGCAGTGTGTGCTAGGCACTATTTGGCTGTAGGGTGTGTCACACGGACATCTAGAGAGTGTGTTTGCAGTTGTGCGCTCAGGCACTATTTGGCTGTAGGGTGTGTGTCACACGGAAATCTAGAGAGTGTGTTTGCAGTGTGCGCTCAGGCACTATTTGGCTGTAGTGGTGTGTCACACGGACATCTAGAGAGTGTGTTTGCAGTGTGCGCTCAGGCACTATTTGGCTGTAGGGTGTGTCACACGGACAATCTAGAGAGTGTGTTTGCAGTGTGCGCTCAGGCACTATTTGGCTGTAGGGTGTGTCACACGGACATCTAGAGAGTGTGTTTGCAGTGTGCGCTCAGGCACTATTTGGCTGTAGGGTGTGTCACACGGACATCTAGAGAGTGTGTTTGCAGTGTGCGCTCAGGCAACTATTTGGCTGTAGGGTGTGTCACACCGGACATATAGAGAGTGTGTTTGCAGTGTGCGCTCAGGCACTATTTTGGCTGTAGGTGTGTCACACGGACATCTAGAGAGTGTGTTTGCAGTGTGCGCTCAGGCACTATTTGGCTGTAGGGTGTGTCACACGGACATCTAGAGAGTGTGTCTGCAGTGTGCGCTCAGGCACTATTTGGCTGTGGGTGTGTCACAACGGACATCTAGAGAGTGTGTCTGCAGTGTGCGCTCAGGCACTATTTGGCTGTTGGGTGTGTCACACGGACATCTAGAGAGTGTGTCTGCAGTGTGCGCTCAGGCACTATTCTGGCTGTAGGGTGTGTCACACGGACATCTAGAGAGTGTGTCTGCAGTGTGCGCTCAGGCACTATTCGGCTGTAGGGTGTGTCACACGGACATCTAGAGAGTGTGTCTGCAGTGTGCGCTCAGGCACTATTTGGCTGTTGGGTGTGTCACACGGACATCTAGAGAGTGTGTCTGCAGTGTGCGCTCAGGCACTATTTGGCTGTTGGGTGTGTCACACGGACATCTAGAGAGTGTGTCTGCAGTGTGCGCTCAGGCACTATTTGGCTGTAGGGTGTGTCACACGGACATCTAGAGAGTGTGTCTGCAGTGCGCGCTCAGGCACTATTTGGCTGTTGGGTGTGTCACACGGACATCTAGAGAGTGTGTTTGCAGTGTGCGCTCAGGCACTATTTGGCTGTAGGGTGTGTCACACGGACATCTAGAGAGTGTGTTTGCAGTGTGCGCTCAGGCACTATTTGGCTGTTGGGTGTGTCACACGGACATCTAGAGAGTGTGTCTGCAGTGTGCGCTCAGGCACTATTTGGCTGTAGGGTGTGTCACACGACATTCTCTATAGAGTGTGTCTGCAGTGTGCGCTCAGGCACTATTTGGCTGTTGGGTGTGTGTCACACGGACATCTAGAGAGTGTGTCTGCAGTGTGCGCTCAGGCACTATTTGGCTGTTAGGGTGTGTCACACGGACATCTAGAGAGTGTGTTACAGTGTGCGTTCCAGGCACTATTTGGCCGTATGGGTGTGTCACACGGACATCTAGAGAGTGTGTTTGCAGTGTGCGCTCAGGCACTATGTGGCTGTAGGGTGTGTCACACGGACATCTAGAGAGTGTGTCTGCAGTGTGCGCTCAGGCACTATTTGGCTGTAGGGTGTGTCACACGGACATCTAGAGAGTGTGTCTGCAATGTGCGCTCAGGCACTATTTGGCTGTAGGGTGTGTCACACGGACATCTAGAGAGTGTGGCTGCAGTGTGCGCTCAGGCACTATTTGGCTGTAGGGTGTGTCACACGGACATCTAGACAGTGTGTTTGCAGTGTGCGCTCAGGCACTATTTGGCTGTAGGGTGTGTCACACGGACATCTAGAGAGTGTGTTTGCAGTGTGCGCTCAGGCACTATTTGGCTGTCGGGTGTGTCACACGGACATCTAGAGAGTGTGTTTGCAGTGTGCGCTCAGGCACTATTTGGCTGTAGGGTGTGTCACACGGACATCTAGAGAGTGTGTTTGCAGTGTGCGCTCAGGCACTATTTGGCTGTAGGGTGTGTCACACTGACATCTAGAGAGTGTGTTTGCAGTGTGCGCTCAGGCACTATTTGGCTGTAGGGTGTGTCACACGGACATCTAGAGAGTGTGTCTGCAGTGTGCGCTCAGGCACTATTTGGCTGTAGGGTGTGTCACACGGACATCTAGAGAGTGTGTTTGCAGTGTGCGCTCAGGCACTATTTGGCTGTAGGGTGTGTCACACGGACATCTTAGAGAGTGTGTTTGCAGTGTGCGCTCAGGCACTATTTGGCTGTAGGGTGTGTCACACGGACATCTAGAGAGTGTGTTTGCAGTGTGCGCTCAGGCACTATTTGGCTGTAGGGTGTGTCACACGGACATCTAGAGAGTGTGTTTGCAGTGTGCGCTCAGGCACTATTTGGCTGTAGGGTGTGTCACAAGGACATCTAGAGAGTGTGTTTGCAGTGTGCGCTCAGGCACTATTTGGCTGTAGGGTGTGTCACACGGACATCTAGAGAGTGTGTTTGCAGTGTGCGCTCAGGCACTATGTGGCTGTAGGGTGTGTCACACGGACATCTAGAGAGTGTGTCTGCAGTGTGCGCTCAGGCACTATGTGGCTGTAGGGTGTGTCACACGGACATCTAGAGAGTGTGTTTGCAGTGTGCGCTTCAGGCACTATTTGGCTGTAGGGTGTGTCACACGGACATCTAGAGAGTGTGTTTGCAGTGTGCGCTCAGGCACTATTTGGCTGTAGGGTGTGTCACACGGACATCTAGAGAGTGTGTTTGCAGTGTGCGCTCAGGCACTATTTGGCTGTAGGGTGTGTCACACGGACATCTAGAGAGTGTGTCTGCAGTGTGCGCTCAGGCACTATTTGGCTGTAGGGTGTGTCACACGGACATCTAGAGAGTGTGTCTGCAGTGTGCGCTCAGGCACTATTTGGCTGTAGGGTGTGTCACACGGACATCTAGAGAGTGTGTTTGCAGTGTGCGCTCAGGCACTATTTGGCTGTAGGGTGTGTCACACGGACATCTAGAGAGTGTGTTTGCAGTGTGTGCTCAGGCACTATTTGGCTGTAGGGTGTGTCACACGGACATCTAGAGAGTGTGTTTGCAGTGTGCGCTCAGGCACTATTTGGCTGTAGGGTGTGTCACAACGGACATCTAGAGAGTGTGTTTGCAGTGTGCGCTCAGGCACTATTTGGCTGTAGGGTGTGTCACACGGACATCTAGAGAGTGTGTTTGCAGTGTGCGCTCAGGCACTATTTGGCTGTAGGGTGTGTCACACGGACATCTAGAGATTGTGTTTGCAGTGTGCGCTCAGGCACTATTTGGCTGTAGGGTGTGTCACACGGACATCTAGAGAGTGTGTTTGCAGTGTGCGCTCAGGCACTATTTGGCTGTAGGGTGTTGTCACACGGACATCTAGAGAGTGTGTTTGCAGTGTGCGCTCAGGCACTATTTGGCTGTAGGGTGTGTCACACGGACATCTAGAGAGTGTGTTTGCAGTGTGCGCTCAGGCACTATTTGGCTGTAGGGTGTGTCACACGGACATCTAGAGAGTGTGTTTGCAGTGTGCGCTCAGGCACTATTTGGCTGTAGGGTGTGTCACACGGACATCTAGAGAGTGTGTCTGCAGTGTGCGCTCAGGCACTATTTGGCTGTTGGGTGTGTCACACGGACATCTAGAGAGTGTGTCTGCAGTGTGCGCTCAGGCACTATTTGGCTGTTGGGTGTGTCACACGGACATCTAGAGAGTGTGTCTGCAGTGTGCGCTCAGGCACTATTCGGCTGTAGGGTGTGTCACACGGACATCTAGAGAGTGTGTCTGCAGTGTGCGCTCAGGCACTATTCGGCTGTAGGGTGTGTCACACGGACATCTAGAGAGTGTGTCTGCAGTGTGCGCTCAGGCACTATTTGGCTGTTGGGTGTGTCACACGGACATCTAGAGAGTGTGTCTGCAGTGTGCGCTCAGGCACTATTTGGCTGTTGGGTGTGTCACACGGACATCTAGAGAGTGTGTCTGCAGTGTGCGCTCAGGCACTATTTGGCTGTAGGGTGTGTCACACGGACATCTAGAGAGTGTGTCTGCAGTGCGCGCTCAGGCACTATTTGGCTGTTGGGTGTGTCACACGGACATCTAGAGAGTGTGTTTGCAGTGTGCGCTCAGGCACTATTTGGCTGTAGGGTGTGTCACACGGACATCTAGAGAGTGTGTTTGCAGTGTGCGCTCAGGCACTATTTGGCTGTTGGGTGTGTCACACGGACATCTAGAGAGTGTGTCTGCAGTGTGCGCTCAGGCACTATTTGGCTGTTGGGTGTGTCACACGGACATTCTCTATAGAGTGTGTCTGCAGTGTGCGCTCAGGCACTATTTGGCTGTTGGGTGTGTCACACGGACATCTAGAGAGTGTGTCTGCAGTGTGCGCTCAGGCACTATTTGGCTGTAGGGGTGTGTCACACGGACATCTAGAGAGTGTGTCTGCAGTGTGCGCTCAGGCACTATTTGGCTGTTGGGTGTGTCACACGGACATCTAGAGAGTGTGTCTGCAGTGTGCGCTCAGGCACTATTTGGCTGTTGGGTGTGTCACACGGACATCTAGAGAGTGTGTCTGCAGTGTGCGCTCAGGCACTATTTGGCTGTAGGGTGTGTCACACGGACATCTAGAGAGTGTGTCTGCAGTGTGCGCTCAGGCACTATTGGCTGTTGGGTGTGTCACACGGTACATCTAGAGAGTGTGTTTGCAGTGTGCGCTCAGGCACTATTTGGCTGTTTGGTGTGTCACACGACATCTAGAGAGTGTGTTTGCAGTGTGTGCTCAGGCACTATTCGGCTGTAGGGTGTGTCACACGGACATCTAGAGAGTGTGTCTGCAGTGTGTGCTCAAGCACTATTTGGCTGTAGGGTGTGTCACACGGACATCTAGAGAGTGTGTCTGCAGTGTGTGCTCAGGCCCTATTCGGCTGTAGGGTGTGTCACACGGACATCTAGAGAGTGTGTTTGCAGTGTGCGCTCAGGCACTATTTGGCTGTAGGGTGTGTCACACGGACATCTAGAGAGTGTGTCTGCAGTGTGCGCTCAGGCACTATTTGGCTGGTTGGGTGTGTCACACGGACATCTAGAGAGTGTGTTTGCAGTGTGCGCTCAGGCACTATTTGGGCTGTTGGGTGTGTCACACGGACATCTAGAGAGTGTGTTTGCAGTGTGTGCTCAGGCACTATTCGGCTGTAGGGTGTGTCACACGGACATCTAGAGAGTGTGTCTGCAGTGTGTGCTCAGGCACTATTTGGCTGTAGGGTGTGGTCCACACGGACATCTAGAGAGTGTGTCTGCAGTGTGTGCTCAGGCACTATTTGGCTGTAGGGTGTGTCACACGGACATCTAGAGAGTGTGTTTGCAGTGTGCGCTCAGGGCACTATTTGGCTGTAGGGTGTGTCACACGGACATCTAGAGAGTGTGTCTGCAGTTTGCGCTCAGGCACTATTTGGCTGTTGGGTGTGTCACACGGACATCTAGAGAGTGTGTTTGCAGTGTGCGCTCAGGCACTATTTGGCTGTTGGGTGTGTCACACGGACATCTAGAGAGTGTGTTTGCAGTGTGTGCTCAGGCACTATTCGGCTGTAGGGTGTGTCACACGGACATCTCGAGACTGTGTCTGCAGTGTGTGCTCAGGCACTATTTGGCTGTAGGGTGTGTCACACGGACATCTAGAGAGTGTGTCTGCAGTGTGTGCTCAGGCACTATTTGGCTGTAGGGTGTGTCACACGGACATCTAGAGAGTGTGTCTGCAGTGTGTGCTCAGGCCCTATTCGGCTGTAGGGTGTGTCACACGGACATCTAGAGAGTGTGTCTGCAGTGTGTGCTCAGGCACTATTCGGCTGTAGGGTGTGTCACACGGACATCTAGAGAGTGTGTTTGCAGTGTGCGCTCAGGCACTATTTGGCTGTAGGGTGTGTCACACGGACATCTAGAGAGTGTGTCTGCAGTGTGCGCTCAGGCACTATTTGGCTGTTGGGTGTGTCACACGGACATCTAGAGAGTGTGTCTGCAGTGTGTGCTCAGGCACTATTTGGCTGTAGGGTGTGTCACACGGACATCTAGAGAGTGTGTCTGCAGTGTGTGCTCAGGCACTATTTGGCTGTAGGGTGTGTCACACGGACATCTAGAGAGTGTGTCTGCAATGTGTGCTCAGGCACTATTTGGCTGTAGGGTGTGTCACACGGACATCTAGAGAGTGTGTCTGCAGTGTGTGCTCAGGCACTATTTGGCTGTAGGGTGTGTCACACGGACATCTAGAGAGTGTATCTGCAGTGTGCGCTCAGGCACTATGTGGCTGTTGGGTGTGTCACACGGACATCTAGAGAGTGTGTCTGCAGTGTGCGCTCAGGCACTATGTGGCTGTTGGGTGTGTCACACGGACATCTAGAGAGTGTGTCTGCAGTGTGCGCTCAGGCACTATGTGGCTGTTGGGTGTGTCACACGGACATCTAGAGAGAAGGTCACCCATCGAAATCTGTGTGCCACGTATATGCCTGACTTCAAAGGTGAAATCTTGAAGTAAAAGTGACTCTTTGCAAACCTGTGGTTAGTCGGAGTCTCAGCTGTGATGATTGTAACCGGACTATTGTCTGTTTAGACTATGAGGCAGAAAAACTTTGTCGTGTTCCTGCGAAAGTGATGTCCCAATCGCTACGGAGCTCGTGTCCGTTCTCAATCTGAAAATGACATTCAAATTCGGCAATTTAAGGATCGGATTACTGGAAAAATAAGATAACACTTTATCAAATGCAGGTCTTAAGCATTTGCTGTTTACAATTTTGTTAGTTGTGTGTGCTGTCAAGTATGTTTGTTAGTCGTATTGTCGTCCATTCAACACAATCAACAACTTACTTTCCGTGGTGCTTTCTTTCACAAAACTTTTCGCTTACACTTACGTTCACTCCTATTTCACAACTATTTTCAAGATGGACAATGCATCCACGTTCACATCTATCGTTTAAATCTAAAAGTACAAGCCATACACGTTCACACTTCTGGTTCAAAAAAAAAAAAAAAATCCAACAAGGACGAGCCCCCACGTTCACACTTTTCAGGGTCTTGCTTTCAGCAAGTACTCAGGCTCGTGTTCATTTGACAAGTGCGATACAAAACACAGTCACAGAATAACTTGACGTGACACGCTACAACTACAATTCCAAACACTTTATTCACACAGCTCACTCATCACAATCATTACATGCATTGTGCAGCTACAATAATATAATCAATAGATCTACAAATGCAATACAACTTACAGTCCTACAACCCAGGCGTACAGTCTCCTAATACTCACACAGGCTTTCTATCTATTCGCGTTCAAACACACAATTCGCACAAGCTCCATTCAAACCGTCTGTCCAGTGCCACAGTTCCCAGCCGTCTGTCGCTAACTCGCCGTGAGTTTCCGCTTAGCGGGATTGTGTCCTAGCGTGGACTTCATGTCCCACGCTTGCACTAACTGACCATCGCTGGCACAGCGTGGTTAGCGTCATTCACTGTTGGGCTGTATTTGCCAGGCTCCGTCGAAGACGACGCGGTTGAACTGGCGGGGAGATTATGACAACTAGGTCAGCAGCACACATGCTATACACTATCCTACCGCAACTGTCTGGGTATATGGTGCTAGGTCGAATTAGGGGCCAAGTCAATTAAAAGAGACAATTCCAGCCCAGATGAGTCTTCGAATACATGATGTCAGAGTCGACCGGCAGGCAAGCCTGATTGTCATTAGGCTGCCACAGCGCGCGGCAAGATATGAAGACATACACCATTGTTGTGGACATATTACACAGAGAAATACACACACTACACACGACATGACACCAGACAAACATGAAGACACACAATATTGTATGAAAGCATATTGTGGACATATTACACTGAGAAATATATATAATACAAACGTAGTGACATCTGTCAAACATGAAAACATTCAATATTGTATGAAGTCATTCAGTGGACACATTACACAGATAAATACACATGCTGAAAACGTAGTGACAATTGACTAATATGAAGATATACAATATTGTATGAAGATACAGTGGGAATATTATACATATAGACTACAAAGATAGTGACAACTGACATACACGAAGACATTCAATATTGTATGTAGACCTGCAACATTGTTGTGGAAATATTATACAGAGAAATACAGACACTACAACAGTAGTGACAACAGTAAAACATTTTGACAAAAGAGAAAGAAGAAGATGGAGTTAAGAATCTAAATGGCTTTGCAAGGCACAACAGGGACAAGAAAACAGATCTGATCCACGACTCTGGTGATCGGGTTAGATGTCGAAGCATGAGCACCCACGCTCTTCGCCATGTCACAAGATAAAAATAATGATGCTCATAATACCTGAATCAGAAGAAGGTTTAAAATCATATAGATCTAAATAAATTTGTATGGTTTTCTCTTCAGGCAACATACACATGGACAAATACCTCCATGGATCGGTTTCATCCATTGTTCATTGAACGAAGGCGTTGTGGACTGGAGGTAAGGCCATACATGATAAGCAGGTATGATATAAATTAACCAGAGTGCAAATATGTATACAGATGTGGAAGGCAAGAGGAAGCTATTGCATTAGTTATCCAATAAAATATGTCTCGGTAGTCAAAAGACTTTACGTCTTGTGAAGTGAAATGTTAATAGCTGAAATCGCCGGGACGAGAGTTCGACGACTTGCTTGTCGTTGCTTGTCGTTCGCTGAGAGAGGGATAGACCGACAACCCATTCTTCAGTGCACACAGAACATACAACTAAGTAACTAACATTCATGTACTAAGTGTATCATTTACCAGTCAATCTTGTGTATAATAAATCAAGACACTATATAAAGTATAATGCATAATTGTATATATGTATGTATAATATGTATAATGTATAATTTGCTCTACCCAGTCAGTCTGTAGTATCATGAGACATGATATATATTTTACTGGCACCTGACCGTCCAGGTAGACGAGAGTTTGTAATATGGAATTATATCTCTCCATAGCAGGCCTGAATTTACAGACCATGTGTTACGCATGCAGCCTAATTCCTCTCTCGGCCTGCCTAGTTTGCTCCAGAGGAAAGGTAATACCAATACGTCTGGAACAAGACAAGCTGCTGAAGTTCCCGTATCAGCAAAGCAATGCTCTAATTGTCCA
Source organism: Cepaea nemoralis (assembly GCA_014155875.1). NCBI lineage: Eukaryota > Metazoa > Mollusca > Gastropoda > Stylommatophora > Helicidae > Cepaea > Cepaea nemoralis. The sequence goes on along the minus strand of JACEFZ010005169.1, from coordinate 356,238 downwards.
CCTATCAGAGCTTCCACCCTAGACCATTTGCTGACCAAGGCTTAAGGCCTGATCTGCTCTGCAATGACATCTAGTCTTTAGGTTGCATTTCTTCGCACCAGGATAAGGCTTGTATCCTCCCAATTGAATTCCTCTGCCCGAAGCCGTTGGCACAATGTGAAGTGTCGGGATTGGTGGGCCCCGCCCAACATTCAAAGCTAACAGAAAGCATATAGTACCGTCTACTGTTATACATTATCTCTGTTGTACACAATGTCTCCTAACACCTCACAGGGATAAATGGAGGAGGAGAAGAAGATGAAGAAGAGGACGTACACTATCTATTTTTATTCTGAAACCACACATCTATGTTTGTGCAGCTCCATGTATGCAATGTTTCTTTCTACATGTGGTATCACATTTGCTGCTGAATAGCGGTTCGTGCTGAGATGTGCCTCCCATCCGCAACTATGCCAGGACGCCATCTTTATTCACTTCTTACAACAGGTACGCGTTCCTCACGCTTTCGCTCCTTTTCTATCTCTCTTTGTATCTCTCGCACACTGATTCTTTCTATTTATCTCTCATCCTTTCTCTCTCTCTTTCTCTCTCGTTCTCTCTCTTTCTAGCGCTCTCTCTCTCGCACACTCGATCTCTATTTGTCTCTCTCGTTCTATCTCTCTCCCCCTCTCTCTTTGTCTATATCTCACCCACTCTCTCTCTCTCTCTCTCTCTCTCTCTCTCTCTCTCTCTCTCTCTCTCTCTCTCTCTCTCCCTGTAGAAAAGAAGGGCAGAATGTCAGACGGGCCTGCGTGCCCAATTCTAAACTCTTTGAAAATAAAGATTTTCGTTCGTTCGTTCGTTCCCTCTCTTTATATTGATTTGTTGAATACTAGGACCAATAAACACCAAGCATGTCGTGAGAGACTGCTTAGGTGGGTTAGCTGGAGATTAACTAAGTAACCTCATAGAAAACTTTGTCTGCAGGATAAAACCACTCGCAATCAAGTCCACAACAGGATTGGCCCGAGATGGTCAAGGGTCTTTAATCCTTCGGAAGGTCAAAGGCAGAAGATGAACAAATGAAGAGCAGGCTGGCTAAGAAACATCAGATACAATGTTAATGTGGGTTCGGAGAACAATGCATGGACACAACAAAACGCTGCCTCAAAGGGAGTTCAAATACATGACCATGGGGCGGAAAGCAATCGTGCTAGCGACTGGTTCTTGAGGGAAACAGTTCAGATCATTTCAAATAAGAAGAATATTTACTGTGGCAGGATACGGTGGTATGAAAGTAAAACAAATAGGGTATGTTAAAAGGTTAAGTTCTAGAAGGTTACCGCAGGTGTCTGAATATCATTGCTGGCTGGACAGTTCTGTTTGTTTCACAACCAGGATGGTGTCTTTGTGGGGACATATGTGTGGATGGAAGGATGTGTGTGGTGGGGGATGGGTGGGTAGGTGGGGTGGGTGGTGAGAGCATGTATGTGTGCCTGGGTGTGTGTGTGTGGGAGGAGTGTGTGGATGGGTGGGGTAATGTGTTTATAGGTGAGGGATGTTTTGGTGGGTGAGTGGGGGTATGTGCGTGTTGGTGGATGGGGGATGTATAGGTGGATGGGACTGTGGATGGGTGGGTGGGGATGTGAGTGTGGGTGGTGGATATATGAGTGTGGATGTGTGGGAGTGTGTGTATAGGTGTGGGGGATGTGTGTATGGGTTGGGGATTGAGTGTGTGTATGGGTGGGAGATGTGAGTGTGGGTGAGGTGTGTGTGTGTGTTGGTGGGGATGTGTGGGTGATTGGTGGGTGGGTGGGGATTTATGTGTGGGTTATGGGTGGGTTATGGGGTGTGTGGGTTGGAGATGTTTAATGGTGAATGGGAATGTGTGGGTGGGTGGGGAGATGTGTGTGGGTGGGGTTGGTGGCAGGGTGAGGATGTGTATGTGTCGTTGTGTGTGTGTGTGTGTGTGTGGGTGGGTGGGGAGATGTGTGTGTATGGGTTGGGAGATGTATGTGTGTGGTTGGGGGAAGAGTGTGTGGGTGGAGGATGTGTGGGTGAGTGGGTGTGTGAGGGTGGAGGGCTGTGTGTGTGGGGGATGTGTGTGAGTGTGGGAATGTGTATGTGGGGATGTGGGTGGGTGGGGAATGTATATGTGCCTGGGGGTGTGTGCATGGGTTGGTGGTAGGATGTGTGGGTGGTTGGGGGTGTATGGGTGGGGGATATGTCCCATAACATTGTAATATGCATTGTTTATGCTTACAATATTCATTTGACAATGGTTTTTCCTATGCATCATGCACTACTGATGAATGAAAGATGAGTGATTGGAAGGGCCGAATGTAAGACGGGCCTGCGTGCCCAATTTATTACCCTTTTAAAATAATGTTAAATAAAATCAAATTAAATCAAACAATCGAAAGTCATTGAATAATGACAACAGACTCCATCCCTCCTTCATAGAACAATACTGATGTTTATATCACGGAAGAACACAAATGTTATATCTTCATAAAGGTTATTCTATTTGTCAGTGTCGTTCTAATTTAACCCTGTACTACTTCTATGTTTAATATTTCACAAGCAAGTACTTTAGTAATTGTCTGTGGCGATCATGCTGCTTCATATCTCACGTTCTCCAGCAGCATGTTTCAGTTCGTGTGTTGACCTTTCCTTTCTAGGACAAAAGGCTGTTTGGAGTCTCCCTTTGTTGTCTTGCTCGGCACTTATACCATTGTTTGAAAATCAACGCATGGCGGTCTGCTTCCTACTCGTCCTCAGCTGTGTTTCGAGGTATGTGGCATTACGAATTGCGTTCATAACCCCTTTGCCACAGAGCTTGCAGGTATATGCTGCTATCCTCATAGTTAAATAGATCAATCGCTACTTCAGTGATCTCATCTCATCTCATCTCATCTCATCTCATCTCATCTCATCTCATCTCATCTCATCTCATCTCATCTCATCTCATCTCATCTCAACTCATCTCATCTCATCTCAACTCATCTCATCTCATCTCATCATGTTCCTCTTCTACCTTGCGGTGTCGAGATGAAGTATAAACATCGTGAGAGTGCCCGCTTATGGGCTGCATATATAGATATTCCCATGGACTCTGCTATTCCCTGCGCCCATCGTTTACGAGGTCGGCATTGACAATTGGCTTCCCTCTCAGGTTATGTGGGGTATTTACACTGACAATTGGCTCCCTCTCAGGTTGTGTGGAGTATTTACACTGACAATTGGCTTCCCTCTCAGGTTGTGTGAGGTATTTACACTGACAATTTGATTCGTTGCAGGAGTATGGATGGAGAGATGAGGTCAATGCCACAGAGTTTCACTCCAAAGTAAGTATGAAAAGCTACTAGCTCGTGTGTTTTCATGAAAAGAGTTGAGTTGAGCTAAGAAAGTATATAATTGCACACAGGAGAATCCCATACACACTCCGTCCCCTCGTTCAACAGCCATCGAAGATTCACACTGCTAACTGTTCCAAATGCTATCTGATTGAAAGTTCTCCTGGTCTTCCTTCTCAGCTTTGAGATTCTTCCAGAACACCTGCCGATCCTCTGCAATATCATTCTCTCCACATACGGGTGCTCAGTCTATTCCCGCGCTTTCTCCGTCTGGTCCCACAGGCGCATGACCATCTCTCCCTTGTCCATTGGCAATCGACCACCAAGCGGTGGATCCCCTGTTAGCCTATCAGCCTGTTCATTTCACCGCACACCCGCACTCCCGCACAGCAAGGGCGAAAAGTCCATACAATTCTCACAATCTGTGACCTCTGATGCGAGGTGAGCCATTCCACACGAAACATTTCTTTCTCCACCTTACGAAGCATACTCCTTGATTCCGTAATGAATACAATGTGTGTTGCAGTAGTCTGTTCTAATCAACGGAATGCCACTGTTACTGCTTCCACCTCCATTCTTATGCCCGAGGTCGTAGTCTCATATGCCTGTTTCAAGAATCGTCCATTAGCCTTCGCAATGAAACCCCAATCACTACGTCTGTTTCTCATCACAATGTAGGAAGGAGCCGCAGAAGTGTGGTGGACAACAGTTCGATCCCCATCTGAGCGCATTCGGATTTTTAAACTTGATTTGCGCTTCCTGGTCGACCCCCTTACAATAAGTACCAAGAAATGTCTTGGGAAATAAAAACGACCGGTGTCATACAGAGCACATAACCCACCGATTGGCGGATAGTATTTAAAAATATGGTTCATAAATAAATACAGGAGCCCATACACGGGCATTCTCCCGCTGTTTATACTTCACCTCGACACCGCAAGGTACAAGAGGAACATGATGAGATGAGATGAGAATAAACACAGGAGCCCAAACACGGGCACTCTCCCGCTGTTTATGCTTCACCTCGACACCGCAAGGTACAAGAGGAACATGATGAGATGAAAATAAATACAGGTATTGTTTGACGCTCATAGAAGTGAGAAGAAGGAAGTAGAGACTAGAGGACGAACTCATTCATTCATTCATTCAGTAGCATGTCTTTTGCAGAACCTCGCTCCCATAACAACCTTCCTGAAAACCTCTCGATCATAAGCAAGATGCCCCGCGTCCGATATACCCATCTGGAGATCATCTACCACATCCTGCACCTATACCCCTCCATTATTGTTCTCTCCAAACTTTCGTGGCGTTTCAAGTGACCAAAATATTTCTTTTTTCTTTGTTTTATCGGCTTTAAGTGCCAACCTTCTTCAATATTTAGCTCGTGAAGTATGGATTTATTTGTTCTTTCTTTACCCAAGATATTCTTAGAACTCGTCTATAACATTTATATTCAAAGGCATTTATGCGCTGTTTAGCTTGTTTAGTAAGTGTCCATGTCTCACAGGCGTATGTTGCAATGGGAAATATGCATGCTCTTAAAAATCTGATTTTTGTAGTTCAGTTGGTTAAGTCTTTGAAGAGCAATTGGTAGTCGTCGTTTAATTTCTGTCATTGTGTCACCGTTGTTGGTAATCAATGGCCCAAGATATTCAAAATTTCCACCACCTCCAATTTTTTTTCCACCACCTCTAATTTTTCATCATTAACATATATTTCTTTCTCCATAGTAGTTTTGTCTGTATGCAATAGACATCATAAATAAACAGACACGTATTGTTCGGAGCAAACAAAAGTGAGAAGAAGGAAGTAGAGACTAGAGGACGCACTTTTTTTTTTATTAGCATATCCTTTTTACAGGACTTAGCTGTCAACACCAGCATCTTTCAGCTGTATGTTGATCTCTTGGCAAGATTACGCTCAGTAGTTTGCCATTGCTTTCTGAGCGGCCGGCTCACATACCCCGTAAGTTACCGATGCGATTCGAACCTCTGCTGATTTGAACCGTCATCACGTTACCTGACGAGAGTATACGAGATTACGGAGAAAAGTCATAACCTCTAAGCCACGAAGCCGGCTTAGAGGACGCACTAGACAACATAAATAAACACGCATTTGTTGTTCAGCACTCAAGTGAGAAGGAGGAAGTAGAGACTAGAGGACGCACTAAATAAATGTTTTGCGTATCCTTTACAGGACATCGCTGTCAACATCAGCATCTTTCAGCTGTATGTTGATTTCTTGGCAAGATTACTCTCAGTAGTTTGCCATTGCTTTCTGAGCGGCCGGCTCAGTTATCCCGCAAGTCACCAGCGGGGATCGAACCGCTCCCAGCTCTCGCCCCGCTACGAGACACTGCGTGATAAACGGGATTGCGGAGAAAATGTTGTAACCCCTCGGCCAGAGAGACCGGCAGAGGACGCACTAGACAACATAAATAAACACGCATTTGTTGTTCAGCACTCATAGAATTGAGAAGGAGGAAGTAGAGACTAAGGGCACACTAGACAGCATAAACATTGATAGCTAAAATTACCGACCGGGATTCGAACCTTTCACCTTCAAATGACGACGGCGCCGTTACTCGATGTACTTATACTATGTGCCATGTCGCTACACTGCATTACTTGATGTACTGATACTATGGTTGTTCGTTCTTGTCTTCCAACAGGCAGAATCAAGACTAAAGATGCTAGGCGCTCAGTTCAGATTGAGAAAATCGGACAGGTATCTTTGTGTCTGTTTCTTGAAGAAGATAGTCGGGATTTTAAAGGGACCTTATCGTGAGAAATAAACTTCAAAAGATAGTGACAACTGGCACACTGAATCTGAAAAGATGAAAGGGAAGATGAAGAAATAAATACCTGGATGGCTTGACCACACACTGGACAAGAACAAAGACGTAATTCTAGACTGGTGACGTGTGAGATGGCGACTGTGCACACTTATCGGCCTGGCACATGATGGTTATAATGATGTGTATTCACACTGTTCAGTATAGTTTTCACAGGCTTAGCCATGGGAATGGTATTCCCATGTGAATCCTATGGGAAAGGTCCCATGGGATGGGATGGGATGGGATGGGACAGTACACATTTGTATTTCCCATGGGACAGCATGGGACAGTAGCCATGTCATGGCAACTTGATCTACGTCAGAGTTAACCTTAATTTTGTTTATTTTTACCTTTTTAAAGCCTTTTATCATTCTTTTTTTAAATATATATTTGTATCTATTCTTTATCTTGTGGTGGGAAACCGGATAAATAAATAAATACACATAACCTTTTATTATATAAGATCACATTTTGGTGCGTCACCAGCAAAAATAGAAGACACGGTTAAGTCAGTGGTTACTAAGAAGAAAAGGAATGTGGACACCAATAAATGGGCCAATGATTCGATCGCTTTTTCTAAGTCTGTTGTCCCAACTGTTATTTCATTCAGTTCTGAATCATCTGCTGTATGTAAAGTAGCAGGAATTGTAGAACAAAAGCCGAAAAGTGATTTTGACTTATTTTTTGATCCTCCACCAAACAAAGCACTTAAGTTTGATGACCCAGAAACAAATGCCTTGAGATGAAGTCACCATGTTTCAAAAATTACGGCAACCAACTTCACAACCATTAAATTATTGGGAAAATGAACATAGGTTTCCACTGCTAAAAGCAAGTGCGAAAATTGTTTTGGCCATACCAGTTGGTTACTTACGGGGTATGTGAGCCGGTCGCTCAGAAAGCAATGGCAAACTACTGGGCGTAATCTTGCCAAGATATCAACAACAGCGGTAAAATGCTGGTGTTGACAGCGATGTCCTATAAATAGGATATGCGAAAAAAAAAAGAAAAAAAAAGTGTCATCAGCAGCAGTAGAGCGCTTATTTAGTGCAGCTGGATTGTTGTTGAGTAAGTTACGAAAACGGATGTTACCAGCTCTCGTTATAAACTCTGTGTATATCAGATTTGCATGTAAGATGAGAATTGTGGAAATGGTTTAGGGATTACCTGGATTAATTGAATTATTGGAAACAGTCGATCAGCAGGAAATTGATAATGTGCTGAATGAGCAGAGTGACTCAGAAACAGAATGAGAGTGTCAGTCAGAATGACACTGAATTGTCATATTTAGTTTAAACTTTTTTTAAATAAAATACTCTTGAATATTAAAATTAATAAATTTTGTCGTTTTACATGACTCTTTGTACATATAGTCCAATTTAGTAGACACTAAACCTAAACTTTCATTAATTTCATAATTTTATTTGAACTTTATTCCATATTAATATTATCATGGGAATCCTATGGGATGGGATGAGATGGGACAGGCATAAATTACTATGGGATGGGGTGGGATGGGACAAAAAAATATGTCCCATGGACCAAGTAATGAAGTTACATGACACACATCATAAGCTTCTTCAGCTTGTCTAGTTCCAGGAGTATTGGTGTCTCCTTTTCTCTGGAGTAAACTAGTCAGGCCGAGAGAGGGATCTTGATGCATGAGCAACACATGGTCCCTAAACTCAGGATTTGTGTTAAGGAAAGGTATAATTCCATTTTACAAACTATGGTCTGTCAAGGTGAATGCAACCTCCACTTTTTGTGTACTCCATTCCATGCGGCTTTGATGATCGTGCTTGTCCACCGATTTCTGTATAGTGTGCTGCCAGTCATTTCTGATACCGATGTTCCTTCACGCCTTGAGGTTAAATTGTCCAGCATCTTCTCTCTTGGTCTGCCCCTGCCTTTACTTCGTCCATCTTTCCCGTTGTGACGGTGACGGTATACTCCAGCGTTCTTTTTCTCATAACATAGTCAAAGAATGTGGACTATCGTTTTCAGATGCGAGTAATCAGTTGTTTTCGTGAGTTCACTACTTTCACGATGTCTTGATTACCCTGTCTATCCGTCCACAGTGTCCTCGTCATTCTTCTATAAAACTACATTACAGACTTCCACACCACGGGGAAAATCAAAGACAATGAGGAGTAGAATTGGCAAAGCTCACTAGGAGACAGTCACGACTGACAAAGTGGACGTTGCGGCTACAGCCGTCTTCAGCATATAAGCAATAATCATGCACAAATACACCTACACAAACAATGTTCACAAGTTAATTCATCATCATCATCATTTGCCAAGCCAACTGAAGTAGGCGCCCTTGTCTCTCCACAGATCTCGATGTTTGGTGTTCTGGATCTACTCTGCTGGTGATATTCCTCCATGGCACCGGCCAAGTCCATCCAGCATCATTTCTCTTGGCCTGCCTCTCCTCCCATTGATCTTTCCAATAGTCACGATGGCTTCCTCCGCCCCTCTTCTCGTTACATGACCAAAAGATGACGTTTTTCTCCGTATAGTTGTAGATAATATTCTACCTACTAACCTTTTCCATTCAATGGTTGTTAGTTATTCTGGCATTCCAAAGTATTGGGAACATTCCTCTAAGGAACCACGTCACTTCTTATCTCTTCCTAACTTGAACAATTACACACATACATTTACTTAGCCGGTCTCCCTGGCCTAGGGGTTAACGTCTTTCTCCGTAATCCCGTATATTCCCGTGAGTAACGTAACCTGCGCGAGAATCGGTAGCGGTTCTCGCCGCGTTGGTAACTTACGGGGTATATGAGCCGGTCGCTCAGAAAGCAGTGGCAAACTACTGAGCGTAATCTTGCCTAGTACATCAACAGCAGGTGAAAAATGCTGATGTTGACTGCAGCGTCAGTAGTATGTTAGCGGGTAACTGAGTCGTTTTTCAGGAGTAATCCTTAGGATTGACCTAGTAAAATCCTTATATAAAAAGTATAGCTCCTGAGCCGTGACGTCAAAAAGCGACTCCTTCGGGGCAAGGGATATAACTCAGGAATACATAATTTAATGCTTTCTTGCGTTATTACCTCCCCTTTTTTGGGTTGAGAATTTTATTTATTTATTTATTTTTTTAATGTAATGATTACTGTTAATTATTGTTGTAGTGGGCGGGGCTTAAAAACTAACAGCATGTGATTGAATGTGTATTAGGGTTACAGTGCTCTTCCTCGGTTTCTTTCCCTTTTATTTTTCTCATCTATTTTATCTATATAGGGCCGGGCGTAAGACTATCAACAATACATTGGGGCTGTGTAAGGTTTAGGGGTACAGTGTATCTCCGCGGGAGCGTCTAGGGTGCAGGTGAACGTAGGGTGGGCGCGCCGGGGTGGGGTGCGAAGGGGGCGGCGCATGGGGTGGGGCGAGGGGGGTTCGAACCCACGAGCCGCGCCGAGTGTCATAGGAAAACCGTGATAAGTAAAAGTAGGGTTGGTATATGGTATGTAGAGAGTCGGAACGGTTTATTCACTATCATCATACGAGTTACAAATGAAAACCTTAAAAAGGTAAGGATGGCCGATAGTATTGAATGTAGTGAGTATGGATTAGTGAAATTCGTTGTTAAGAGGTGAGAGAATGGAGGGAAGGTTAGATAAGTACTTCTGATCCTTGTTACGGGGTAGACGAGGGGCAGGGTTGCTAGATAAATACTCCGACAGCAATATTAGAATACCCGAGGTTAAGGCTCATAGTAAAAGCTGAAGCATGAACTCATAGTCGGCTGACTTGAAGGTGAGCTCCTGGGTGACTCAGCGCAAGACGATGTCGGCGGTGAACATGATTGAACGTATTCAGACATGTTTTGGGGAAAACCATGAATGACTCATCGTGACCTAACCACGGTATACATGCCCAGACATGTTTTTGGGGGTGGGACTGTAAACACTCTAAATCAACGCATGGTAAGACCACTGTATAACGATACAAACCTCTGACTATACATGTTTTAATGAGAATATCTAGGTGTTTTACTGTATACGTCTAACCGGATTGCACTGGTTGTTGTATAGTTTGACTCAACGTCATTATAAAGGAGCTCAAATGTCGGCTAAGGACACTGTGTTTGCAACAAGGGCTATCGAAAATACCTCACTAAAGAAACAGCTGTGGTAAGTAGAGTGTGATATACAGAGTCGCTCTACGATGTAGTAGTCTCTCAGATCATACCAGCATAGTACAACGGCGATAAATACTAGCTAGTAGTCGGCAAACTGACGCTCTTACCACGGAAATTAACGCTATACTAGTATACTGTGGTGAATACGGGTTTATACAATAATAATATATGTAGATGACTACTGAAAGCACAGGTGACCTACTAACCACTTTGTGTCAATCTATGTGAGTGTCTGTTTCTCGGTCGTCCTTATGCTGTCTATGATGTAGGGTAAGTGATGGTAGATGATGTGGTGCATTCTAACTATGTAATGTATACATATGAACAAGTGTGTTTTTCACTAAAGTATATCAACCATGTTTTTATGTTTTCCGTTTTCTGTTCACTAAAAGTATCCTGATTCTGGTTCGACAGATTTGAACATAAGAGAAGACACATCAACCACGCAGTGTTGGAGCAACGCAATTCTGTCACTCACAGAGGTATGTGTAGTAGGGGGATCAAGTCATCTACTTGTCTCTCCTATCTCCACTAAGTGTATTGAACAGTGTAAGACAAGGATCTATGGTCACTAATTACGTAGCCAGCCACAAGGACGTCATCTTTCTGCGCACTAACTTATGTATATGAAACAGGATGTATCATGTATTCAACTATTCAATATTTATGGATCATATATCCGCTCATTAAAGTACACTGGTTCTCCAGAGTGAAAAGGTGCTGACACAAACTGAGCTGTCTGAGTGAAAAACTTGCAGCCACAGGACAACTTAGAGTCATTCTCTGTGGTCACTAATGTATCAATGTAAATCACTAAGATACACGGTCTAAAAATAATGTGTCTCTTCACATTGTGCCAAGGCTACATAAAAATCAAATACGTGGTGTCAAATTCATGTAAAGCTTACAATATGATATCCCTTGTGTAAAAAAAAAAAATCTTTATCGTTTCACCAGAGTGAAAATTTGCTGACATAACCAGGAAAAAGCTACCTTACAGGGGTACATACAAGAAAAAAAAGAAATCTCTGACAGTCTACCACAAATTATTGGTCTGCATTCACCATTGTTTTTCACTAAAGGAACAACACTAAATATTTCACTCCTAGGTATTAGGGGGCATATTCACCTTTGCTCATTAGTATAGTACACCTTGATATGCCATATAAATAACACAAAGAACAGCATTACGAAACAAGCCGCTGCTAGCACAAGAGGAAAAGCATATAGTCATGGAGAAGACCCATTGTATGGACGGGATCAACAGAAACAAATAAATATTTTACTACAAGGGACAGCAAAAGATCAAAATATTCCTTTTAATATGTCTTAAAAGTTATGTGATATGAAATAATTTCTGTAGATATACTATAGTCATGATTGTCTTATGGTTGTGAAAAAATGTAAAATATAATGATTTTACCCTTCTTCACAGCTATTTGGCGACCAGTGCTTACAACGACTTGCGAAAACGTGAAAAAAACTACAGGAAGCTACACAAAACATATTGTGGTTGATCACTATACCTTAGTCATTACAGCGACACGAGATTATTGCGCTGTCACTGAATCGTTATCTAATACCACAAGCGATAACTGTGTTGGATAATATTGTCGTAGTATCACAACTCACACATCAGCTACTGGAACCAACTTATTGCTTTATCACCGTATCATCAAATACTACTACATATTTTCTATCATGATGGCCACCAGTCAGAAAAATAGCTATCTATGTCACACCTGTGGTAAAAACTTTACAAAAAACCGCAATCTTACACGTCACATTAACACCGCACACAAAACCACAACTCATACATGCCACCTCTGTGGCAATCTATACAACAGAAAAGACAACCTAAAATACCATATAAAAACACATCACCAGACTTCATCAACAACAACACCCACAGCAAGCACGGACACTACACCATCAACAGCAAACACGAATAATACACTCTCAACAACAAACACGGATACTACACCCGCAGCATGCAAAAGAAAAGCATCAGCAGACACACAACCATCAAAAAACCATAAACACGATAACGAGCAAGTGGTAGCAAAGGAAGCCGACATAGAGATAGATGAGGAAGTAGAGATAGATGAGGAACTAAAGACCTTAGACAAACTCCCCGACGACGACGACATCCAACAGACATATAGAGACAACTGGGCAGCCCTTAGGACACATCAGAACATCAACAAACATATATCGACCTACAACTTTTTTCACCGACCAGACGCAGTACAACCAATAGACTGGCCCGAGACATTAAAACCAGTATTTAGTAGACAGACATGTCGCTTTAAGATAAATTATAGCCATCACATGATTTTAAGACATAAGGAAACGAATGAACTTAGATTTTACCATTCATCATCAAACAACGCCTGTGAACTCGACGTACCCTTTTTAGTAAACAACGAGCAAGAATTTGATGACTTTACAGCCATAATCCAGGATAGTGACATGTTCAATAACGCCCTACACAACAGACCCGACACTAAGTACCTGGTAGAGACAATACCCGCGACTAGTTTCTATGTATATCACATCACTGAACATCCGATAGGTAGCTGAAGCATTTCGTATAATGACATTATGTTTTGATATTTTTTTCTTGTTAAAAAAGTACTGTAAATAAACAGGTATAAACTATAACAGTGTGTTGTTTGTTGATTTCCTTTCGTGTTGACGGTGTATATAGTTGCCATGTGGTGAGAAAATGTTACATATTGAGGACAAAGTCAAGAAATATGTCAATAACACTAAGAAAAAGGGTAACCAAAATATAAAAAAGGCTGACCAAATTCAGAAATATCTCGACAAAACTCATGAAAAGTAGGAAAATTGTTAGTCAAATGTGAAAAATATGGTTCAAGTAGGAAATCATGTTAGCCAAAGGTGAAAACTATTGACCAAGTAAAGAAACTTCTCAGCCAAACTCATAAAAAGTAGGACAAATTTGATAGCCAAAGGGGAAAATGGTGGCCGTATACAGAAATATCTCGACCAAACTTACAAAAAGTAGGAAAATATGTCGACTAAAGTAGGAACATTTGTTAGCCAAAGGTGAAAACTATTGACCAAGTAAAGAAACTTCTCAGCCAAACTCATAAAAAGTAGGACAAATTTGATAGCCAAAGGGGAAAATGGTGGCCGTATACAGAAATATCTCGATCAAACTTACAAAAAGTAGGAAAATATGTCGACTAAAGTAGGAATATTTGTTAGCCAAAGATGAAAAATATTGGTCAAGTAAAGAAATATCGCATCCAAACTTTTAAAATGTAGGAAACTTTATTAACCAAATGTGAAAAATATTGTCCAAGTAAAGACATGTTTCAACTAATCTTATAAATATGTCGGCCAAACTTATAAACATTAGGAAAATGTGTTAACCAAATGGGAAAAATATTGGCCCAGTGGAGAAATATCTCAACCATACTTATGAAAAGGAGGAAAATGCGTTAACCTAATGAGAAAAATATCGCCCAAGTAAAGAAAAAAATTACACAAAACTTATAAACATTAGGAAAATGTGTTAACCTAATGGGAAAAATATTGACCAAGTAAAGAAAAACATACACCAAACTTCTGAAAAGTAAGAAAATTTGTTAACCAAATGGGAAAAATATTGGCCAAGTGGAGAAATATCTCAACCATACTTATGAAAAGGAGGAAAATGTGTTAACCAAAGGGGAAAAATATCGACCAATTGAAGAAATATCTCAACCATACTTATGAAAAGGAGGAAAATGTGTTAACCTAATGAGAAAAATATCGCCCAAGTGAAGAAAAAAGTTACAAAAACTTATAAAACTTAGGAAAATGTGTTAACCTAATGAGAAAAATATCGCCCAAGTGAAGAAAAAAGTTACACAAAACTTATAAAACTTAGGAAAATGTGTTAACCTAATGAGAAAAATATCACCCAAGTGAAGAAAAAAGTTACAGAAAACTTATAAAACTTAGGAAAATGTGTTAACCTAATGAGAAAAATATCGACCAATTGAAGAAAAAAGTTACACAAAACTTATAAAACTTAGGAAAATTTGTTAACCAAATGGGAAAAATATTGGTCAAGTGGAGAAATATCTCAACCATACTTATGAAAAGGAGGAAAATGTGTTAACCTATTGAGAAAATATCGCCCAAATGAAGAAAAATATTACACAAAACTTATAAAACTTAGGAAAATGTGTTAATCTAATGAGAAAAATATCGCCCAAGTAAAGAAAAAAGTTACACAAAACTTATAAAACTTAGGAAAATGTGTTAACCTAATGAGAAAAATAGTGAACAAGTAAAGAAAAACATACACCAAACTTCTGAAAAGTAAGAAAATTTGTTAACCAAATGGGAAAAATATTGGCCAAGTGGAGAAATATCTCAACCATACTTATGAAAAGGAGGAAAATGTGTTAACCTAATGAGAAAATATCGCCCAAGTGAAGAAAAAAGTTACACAAAACTTATAAAACTTAGGAAAATGTGTTAACCTAATGAAAAAATATCGCCCAATTGAAGAAAAAAAGTTACACCAAACTTATAAAACTTAGGAAAATTTGTTAACCAAAAGGGAAAAATATATGGGCTAAACTGAAATATGTTTACCGAAGTAAGAAAATGTGTTAACCAAATGGGGAAAAATGTTGGTCAAAACATGAAACATCTCGACCAAACTTATAAATATCTTGTGTAAACTTATAAAAATGTAGGAACAAATATTGCTTCTGTAGTTATGTCAAACGTGTCTTGAACTGTTATCTGAACAGACATTTCACAAGACATATTCATCAACGTCAACACTTTCCCTCTTTTACATTACCGAAAGCTTCAGCTTATCAGTCCAGAGTATCCACTAAAGAAGCACTTATGCATACTAATCACCCAGCTCTTCACACTCTTGGTTTTTTTTTTTTCTTTTCTAACACAAAGTGTCTCTGTCTTTCATAGATAGCTTCACAACTTTTCTATGTAGCACCACTAACAACTCCAAACCTTCGTTGCACATGAGCTCTAATGAAACATTCATAACAACATTTATGGCAATGCAATCTGTGGCTCCATCTGGGATAGTTTCAATATCATCTGAGTATTCGTCAGCAAAGATCCACTTCCCATGGCTGACATCTTCAACTTTCTATACCACAATGTCTGCTACACTAACCTTCCATTGGTCCATCTTTCAATAATACAAAGAGTGTTCTCGAAGTCTAGCTAACATAACATTGCTTACTTTGTCCACCTCTATCACAATTTGTCATTTCACAGCTGCAATAGCGGCAAGTCTGCAACCAACCAACAGTGTCTGTTATGAAGTCGACCTTTCTTAAAGCCACGTCTGCCTTGAATACCCTCTACCACAGCGTCTAACCGACTTTCAACGTTTCATACCAAATAACATTAACATTCTCTTTGATTACAGAACAGCTGATTTTCTGCTGACTAGGCAGATTTTCCAACCTCGTGGAGATAAATCATAGGCCCCATAACCTACTAGGCGCTATTCTAGACAACGAATATGGTCATCGACCAGCACCCCTAGGCAGAACTTGAAAAAACAACAGAGCTTGGGTTATTGAGACGAATGAGTTGCATTCCTTGGACTACCAGAACGACATCAAACACAACAAACTCTTTCTTACTAACCCTAACCCTAAGTATACATCAACTAACCCTAACCCTAACCCTAACTATACAACAAACTCTTTCTTAAGAGACATAGATACACACCAGTGTTTGAAATGAAAAAGTTAAATTTATGTGATTACATTTTAATTAAAATTTAAAACTAATAAATCGCACTTTTATTGCGCAAGATGTAAGTTTGATATATGTCCTATACCTAACTTATACCTATACTTACCCTATATCTGTATATTAAGTGAAGCGTGCAATAAAAGTGCGATTTATTAGTTTTAAATTTTAATTAAAATGTAATCACATAAATTTAACTTTTTCATTTCAAACACTGGTGTGTATCTATGTCTCTTAAGAAAGAGTTTGTTGTATAGTTAGGGTTAGGGTTAGGGTTAGTTGATGTATACTTAGGGTTAGGGTTAGTAAGAAAGAGTTTGTTGTGTTTGATGTCGTTCTGGTAGTCCAAGGAATGCAACTCATTCGTCTCAATAACCCAAGCTCTGTTGTTTTTTCAAGTTCTGCCTAGGGGTGCTGGTCGATGACCATATTCGTTGTCTAGAATAGCGCCTAGTAGGTTATGGGGCCTATGATTTATCTCCACGAGGTTGGAAAATCTGCCTAGTCAGCAGAAAATCAGCTGTTCTGTAATCAAAGAGAATGTTAATGTTATTTGGTATGAAACGTTGAAAGTCGGTTAGACGCTGTGGTAGAGGGTATTCAAGGCAGACGTGGCTTTAAGAAAGGTCGACTTCATAACAGACACTGTTGGTTGGTTGCAGACTTGCCGCTATTGCAGCTGTGAAATGACAAATTGTGATAGAGGTGGACAAAGTAAGCAATGTTATGTTAGCTAGACTTCGAGAACACTCTTTGTATTATTGAAAGATGGACCAATGGAAGGTTAGTGTAGCAGACATTGTGGTATAGAAAGTTGAAGATGTCAGCCATGGGAAGTGGATCTTTGCTGACGAATACTCAGATGATATTGAAACTATCCCAGATGGAGCCACAGATTGCATTGCCATAAATGTTGTTATGAATGTTTCATTAGAGCTCATGTGCAACGAAGGTTTGGAGTTGTTAGTGGTGCTACATAGAAAAGTTGTGAAGCTATCTATGAAAGACAGAGACACTTTGTGTTAGAAAAGAAAAAAAAAAAACCAAGAGTGTGAAGAGCTGGGTGATTAGTATGCATAAGTGCTTCTTTAGTGGATACTCTGGACTGATAAGCTGAAGCTTTCGGTAATGTAAAAGAGGGAAAGTGTTGACGTTGATGAATATGTCTTGTGAAATGTCTGTTCAGATAACAGTTCAAGACACGTTTGACATAACTACAGAAGCAATATTTGTTCCTACATTTTTATAAGTTTACACAAGATATTTATAAGTTTGGTCGAGATGTTTCATGTTTTGACCAACATTTTTCCCCATTTGGTTAACACATTTTCTTACTTCGGTAAACATATTTCAGTTTAGCCCATATATTTTTCCCTTTTGGTTAACAAATTTTCCTAAGTTTTATAAGTTTTGTGTAACTTTTTTTCTTCAATTGGGCGATATTTTTTCATTAGGTTAACACATTTTCCTAAGTTTTATAAGTTTTGTGTAACTTTTTTCTTCACTTGGGCGATATTTTCTCATTAGGTTAACACATTTTCCTCCTTTTCATAAGTATGGTTGAGATATTTCTCCACTTGGCCAATATTTTTCCCATTTGGTTAACAAATTTTCTTACTTTTCAGAAGTTTGGTGTATGTTTTTCTTTACTTGTTCACTATTTTTCTCATTAGGTTAACACATTTTCCTAAGTTTTATAAGTTTTGTGTAACTTTTTTCTTTACTTGGGCGATATTTTTCTCATTAGATTAACACATTTTCCTAAGTTTTATAAGTTTTGTGTAATATTTTTCTTCATTTGGGCGATATTTTCTCAATAGGTTAACACATTTTCCTCCTTTTCATAAGTATGGTTGAGATATTTCTCCACTTGACCAATATTTTTCCCATTTGGTTAACAAATTTTCCTAAGTTTTATAAGTTTTGTGTAACTTTTTTCTTCAATTGGTCGATATTTTTCTCATTAGGTTAACACATTTTCCTAAGTTTTATAAGTTTTCTGTAACTTTTTTCTTCACTTGGGTGATATTTTTCTCATTAGGTTAACACATTTTCCTAAGTTTTATAAGTTTTGTGTAACTTTTTTCTTCACTTGGGCGATATTTTTCTCATTAGGTTAACACATTTTCCTAAGTTTTATAAGTTTTTGTAACTTTTTTCTTCACTTGGGCGATATTTTTCTCATTAGGTTAACACATTTTCCTCATTTTCATAAGTATGGTTGAGATATTTCTTCAATTGGTCGATATTTTTCCCCTTTGGTTAACACATTTTCCTCCTTTTCATAAGTATGGTTGAGATATTTCTCCACTTGGCCAATATTTTTCCCATTTGGTTAACAAATTTTCTTACTTTTCAGAAGTTTGGTGTATGTTTTTCTTTACTTGGTCAATATTTTTCCCATTAGGTTAACACATTTTCCTAATGTTTATAAGTTTTGTGTAATTTTTTTCTTTACTTGGGCGATATTTTTCTCATTAGGTTAACGCATTTTCCTCCTTTTCATAAGTATGGTTGAGATATTTCTCCACTGGGCCAATATTTTTCCCATTTGGTTAACACATTTTCCTAATGTTTATAAGTTTGGCCGACATATTTATAAGATTAGTTGAAACATGTCTT
Organism: Cepaea nemoralis; assembly: GCA_014155875.1. Taxonomy (NCBI): domain Eukaryota; kingdom Metazoa; phylum Mollusca; class Gastropoda; order Stylommatophora; family Helicidae; genus Cepaea; species Cepaea nemoralis. The sequence goes on along the minus strand of JACEFZ010005169.1, from coordinate 337,529 downwards.
TACTTGGACAATATTTTTCACATTTGGTTAATAAAGTTTCCTACATTTTAAAAGTTTGGATGCGATATTTCTTTACTTGACCAATATTTTTCATCTTTGGCTAACAAATATTCCTACTTTAGTCGACATATTTTCCTACTTTTTGTAAGTTTGATCGAGATATTTCTGTATACGGCCACCATTTTCCCCTTTGGCTATCAAATTTGTCCTACTTTTTATGAGTTTGGCTGAGAAGTTTCTTTACTTGGTCAATAGTTTTCACCTTTGGCTAACAAATGTTCCTACTTTAGTCGACATATTTTCCTACTTTTTGTAAGTTTGGTCGAGATATTTCTGTATACGGCCACCATTTTCCCCTTTGGCTATCAAATTTGTCCTACTTTTTATGAGTTTGGCTGAGAAGTTTCTTTACTTGGTCAATAGTTTTCACCTTTGGCTAACATGATTTCCTACTTGAACCATATTTTTCACATTTGACTAACAATTTTCCTACTTTTCATGAGTTTTGTCGAGATATTTCTGAATTTGGTCAGCCTTTTTTATATTTTGGTTACCCTTTTTCTTAGTGTTATTGACATATTTCTTGACTTTGTCCTCAATATGTAACATTTTCTCACCACATGGCAACTATATACACCGTCAACACGAAAGGAAATCAACAAACAACACACTGTTATAGTTTATACCTGTTTATTTACAGTACTTTTTTAACAAGAAAAAAATATCAAAACATAATGTCATTATACGAAATGCTTCAGCTACCTATCGGATGTTCAGTGATGTGATATACATAGAAACTAGTCGCGGGTATTGTCTCTACCAGGTACTTAGTGTCGGGTCTGTTGTGTAGGGCGTTATTGAACATGTCACTATCCTGGATTATGGCTGTAAAGTCATCAAATTCTTGCTCGTTGTTTACTAAAAAGGGTACGTCGAGTTCACAGGCGTTGTTTGATGATGAATGGTAAAATCTAAGTTCATTCGTTTCCTTATGTCTTAAAATCATGTGATGGCTATAATTTATCTTAAAGCGACATGTCTGTCTACTAAATACTGGTTTTAATGTCTCGGGCCAGTCTATTGGTTGTACTGCGTCTGGTCGGTGAAAAAAGTTGTAGGTCGATATATGTTTGTTGATGTTCTGATGTGTCCTAAGGGCTGCCCAGTTGTCTCTATATGTCTGTTGGATGTCGTCGTCGTCGGGGAGTTTGTCTAAGGTCTTTAGTTCCTCATCTATCTCTACTTCCTCATCTATCTCTATGTCGGCTTCCTTTGCTACCACTTGCTCGTTATCGTGTTTATGGTTTTTTGATGGTTGTGTGTCTGCTGATGCTTTTCTTTTGCATGCTGCGGGTGTAGTATCCGTGTTTGTTGTTGAGAGTGTATTATTCGTGTTTGCTGTTGATGGTGTAGTGTCCGTGCTTGCTGTGGGTGTTGTTGTTGATGAAGTCTGGTGATGTGTTTTTATATGGTATTTTAGGTTGTCTTTTCTGTTGTATAGATTGCCACAGAGGTGGCATGTATGAGTTGTGGTTTTGTGTGCGGTGTTAATGTGACGTGTAAGATTGCGGTTTTTTGTAAAGTTTTTACCACAGGTGTGACATAGATAGCTATTTTTCTGACTGGTGGCCATCATGATAGAAAATATGTAGTAGTATTTGATGATACGGTGATAAAGCAATAAGTTGGTTCCAGTAGCTGATGTGTGAGTTGTGATACTACGACAATATTATCCAACACAGTTATCGCTTGTGGTATTAGATAACGATTCAGTGACAGCGCAATAATCTCGTGTCGCTGTAATGACTAAGGTATAGTGATCAACCACAATATGTTTTGTGTAGCTTCCTGTAGTTTTTTTCACGTTTTCGCAAGTCGTTGTAAGCACTGGTCGCCAAATAGCTGTGAAGAAGGGTAAAATCATTATATTTTACATTTTTTCACAACCATAAGACAATCATGACTATAGTATATCTACAGAAATTATTTCATATCACATAACTTTTAAGACATATTAAAAGGAATATTTTGATCTTTTGCTGTCCCTTGTAGTAAAATATTTATTTGTTTCTGTTGATCCCGTCCATACAATGGGTCTTCTCCATGACTATATGCTTTTCCTCTTGTGCTAGCAGCGGCTTGTTTCGTAATGCTGTTCTTTGTGTTATTTATATGGCATATCAAGGTGTACTATACTAATGAGCAAAGGTGAATATGCCCCCTAATACCTAGGAGTGAAATATTTAGTGTTGCTTCCTTTAGTGAAAAACAATGGTGAATGCAGACCAATAATTTGTGGTAGACTGTCAGAGATTTCTTTTTTTCTTGTATGTACCCCTGTAAGGTAGCTTTTTCCTGGTTATGTCAGCAAATTTTCACTCTGGTGAAACGATAAAGATTTTTTTTTTTTACACAAGGGATATCATATTGTAAGCTTTACATGAATTTGACACCACGTATTTGATTTTTATGTAGCCTTGGCACAATGTGAAGAGACACATTATTTTTAGACCGTGTATCTTAGTGATTTACATTGATACATTAGTGACCACAGAGAATGACTCTAAGTTGTCCTGTGGCTGCAAGTTTTTCACTCAGACAGCTCAGTTTGTGTCAGCACCTTTTCACTCTGGAGAACCAGTGTACTTTAATGAGCGGATATATGATCCATAAATATTGAATAGTTGAATACATGATACATCCTGTTTCATATACATAAGTTAGTGCGCAGAAAGATGACGTCCTTGTGGCTGGCTACGTAATTAGTGACCATAGATCCTTGTCTTACACTGTTCAATACACTTAGTGGAGATAGGAGAGACAAGTAGATGACTTGATCCCCCTACTACACATACCTCTGTGAGTGACAGAATTGCGTTGCTCCAACACTGCGTGGTTGATGTGTCTTCTCTTATGTTCAAATCTGTCGAACCAGAATCAGGATACTTTTAGTGAACAGAAAACGGAAAACATAAAAACATGGTTGATATACTTTAGTGAAAAACACACTTGTTCATATGTATACATTACATAGTTAGAATGCACCACATCATCTACCATCACTTACCCTACATCATAGACAGCATAAGGACGACCGAGAAACAGACACTCACATAGATTGACACAAAGTGGTTAGTAGGTCACCTGTGCTTTCAGTAGTCATCTACATATATTATTATTGTATAAACCCGTCTTCACCACAGTATACTAGTATAGCGTTAATTTCCGTGGTAAGAGCGTCAGTTTGCCGACTACTAGCTAGTATTTATCGCCGTTGTACTATGCTGGTATGATCTGAGAGACTACTACATCGTAGAGCGACTCTGTATATCACACTCTACTTACCACAGCTGTTTCTTTAGTGAGGTATTTTCGATAGCCCTTGTTGCAAACACAGTGTCCTTAGCCGACATTTGAGCTCCTTTATAATGACGTTGAGTCAAACTATACAACAACCAGTGCAATCCGGTTAGACGTATACAGTAAAACACCTAGATATTCTCATTAAAACATGTATAGTCAGAGGTTTGTATCGTTATACAGTGGTCTTACCATGCGTTGATTTAGAGTGTTTACAGTCCCACCCCCAAAAACATGTCTGGGCATGTATACCGTGGTTAGGTCACGATGAGTCATTCATGGTTTTCCCCAAAACATGTCTGAATACGTTCAATCATGTTCACCGCCGACATCGTCTTGCGCTGAGTCACCCAGGAGCTCACCTTCAAGTCAGCCGACTATGAGTTCATGCTTCAGCTTTTACTATGAGCCTTAACCTCGGGTATTCTAATATTGCTGTCGGAGTATTTATCTAGCAACCCTGCCCCTCGTCTACCCCCGTAACAAGGATCAGAAGTACTTATCTAACCTTCCCTCCATTCTCTCACCTCTTAACAACGAATTTCACTAATCCATACTCACTACATTCAATACTATCGGCCATCCTTACCTTTTTAAGGTTTTCATTTGTAACTCGTATGATGATAGTGAATAAACCGTTCCGACTCTCTACATACCATATACCAACCCTACTTTTACTTATCACGGTTTTCCTATGACACTCGGCGCGGCTCGTGGGTTCGAACCCCCCTCGCCCCACCCCATGCGCCGCCCCCTTCGCACCCCACCCCGGCGCGCCCACCCTACGTTCACCTGCACCCTAGACGCTCCCGCGGAGATACACTGTACCCCTAAACCTTACACAGCCCCAATGTATTGTTGATAGTCTTACGCCCGGCCCTATATAGATAAAATAGATGAGAAAAATAAAAGGGAAAGAAACCGAGGAAGAGCACTGTAACCCTAATACACATTCAATCACATGCTGTTAGTTTTTAAACCCCGCCCACTACAACAATAATTAACAGTAATCATTACATTAAAATAAATAAATAAATAAATAAAATTCTCAACCCAAAAAAGGGGAGGTAATAACGCAAGAAAGCATTAAATTATGTATTCCTGAGTTATATCCCTTGCCCCGAAGGAGTCGCTTTTTGACGTCACGGCTCAGGAGCTATACTTTTTATATAAGGATTTTACTAGGTCAATCCTAAGGATTACTCCTGAAAAACGACTCAGTTACCCGCTAACATACTACTAGCGTCCTGTAAGGGTTATGCCAAAACAAAACAAAAACAAAAAAATAAAAATTACTTAGCTGATGTTGGTCATGCTCGACGGTCGTCTGAACAATTGTGTACCCCGCATTGGACCTGCAGTCCTCCCCCGATGTGTCTCCACCTTGACGTGGTGGGGGAGCTTGCGTGTCCCATAGACCCCATTTGCTTGCCGATGGGTGAAAAATTACATATCGGACAGCTTATGGGATAGGGACCAGACTAAGAGAGACACAACCTGCTGCTCTGCAGGCATAGACTGAGGATAGCAGTCAAAATTTAAATGAGGTGCACAAAGGCAGAATTTCTTGGTCCGGACAAAGCTCTTAAGGCTCCCCGTCGAGGGCTGTGGCTGAACGCCTCTAAGCCACAAACCCTCGGATCTTAGAGCCAGGCTGATACCCGTCTACCGGAAAATAGAAACATGATACTGAGCAAGCTACATGCTCAGGTCTGATACATGTTCGAAGGCTCCCAGCTGGGAGATATGAGAGTTTCCCGGATGAAGGGGCCTGGCCGTTTCCCGTTCACTGCTGCACGAAGGTAAGGTGCTGAGCCGGCAGCACATGTAGCCTACCTCGTGAGCGAGTACAAAAAAGTCAGAAAAGTGCCCCAGTCGAAGGGTTACGGAAACTGTCTGTATCTAACTCATAGAGAGTGTAGACAAAAGTGGAAAAATGTCTCATCAACGCGAAATGGAACGCACGGCGAGCGAACCTATTGCGTGGTCTGAAGTCACAAGCAAAAGCTTACCGAGTGGATGTCACTCGCAGTCTGACCGCTCCTGGTGTGTGATTGAGCGATCAGTGGCAAGTGGGATGCCCAACACATGGAAGTGAGGAACTAAAGCAGCCATGAGCAGGACGTGGAAACTCCTTGGGTGAGCCCAGTCTCAGAGCAATATGTGCCGGCTCTGCAATCATGGAAGCCTCCTTGGATAGCGAGATAATGCCCATGGTCTGCCCCTGCCTTCCCTTGAGGGCAGACCACGATATCGTTGATCGTTCTATCTTGACCAGCTGAGATGTGGGTGACATTACAACAGTCTAACGTGTCTCGAAACCAGAGGAAGGCTAACCTCACTAAGAAAATGCCCGCCGGAAGTCGGAAGTGTCGTCCTACGGGTGGCAAACTAAAAATTGACACTACGCATTTACGTCCGAGTGAAATGTCTCGTCCGAATGTCTCCCGTGCTAGGAACAGCTCTGACTACCTAGTTTCCGAATGCCGCTCTTGTTCGGAACAGCTCTGACTAGGTAGTTTTCCGAATGTCCGCCGTGCCTGGAACAGCTCTGATGGGTACAGGGACAAGCACATGTCCGAAAACTCACTTAGTGGAATCCAACCGCAGAGCTGACTGGTTTGTGCAGGAACGGCCCAGGGCGAGCGAAATGCCCAATATATTGAAGTGAGGAACTAAAACAGCCATGAGCAGGACGTGACGATTCCCTCGGTAAACCCAGCACCAGAGCGTTATGTGCCGGCTCTGCAATTATGGAAGCCACCCAGGATGGCGGAAAATGCTATGGACTGTCCCTGCCTTCACTTGAGGGATGACCGTGTAGTCTTCGACTGTTCCAACTAGACCAGCTGAGATGTGGACGGTACCACAAAAGTGAGAGTCTCCCAGGATTGCTAACCTGGCCAAAAATGCACGCTAAAAGTCGGATGTGTTGGCCTGAGGGTTTCGACCCGAGGGTGCCGAACCAGACACACCGCAATCACATCTGAAAAAATCACTCCGGATGAACGCAAAGAAGAAGAAGAAGGACCTGCAGTCGAATGATCTCCCCTGGGTAGAAGGGTGAAGACAACATAATATCAAACATATCAAACAAGTTAATGGTGTTCTGTTTTCTTCCACCCCTGCAGGAGATTTGAAGATCTCAAGAACTATTCAACTGAGCTACAGAGCAGTATTGGAAACATTCTGAAAATTAGAGCTGTGAGTCTTGTTCATTTGAAGTTGATATTTGCAAATAACAAAATTATTTCTTTTAAAACCAGTGTGATGTGTGAAAGTAAACTACACACAAGTCTGCTTTTCTTTGTGTATAGTGTGAAAGTAAACTACACACAAGTCTGCTGTTCTTTGTGTATAGTGAGAAAGTAAACTACACACAAGTCTGCTGTTCTTTGTGTATAGTGAGAAAGTAATCTACGCACAAGTCTGCTGTTCTTTGTGTATAGTGAGAAAGTAAACTACACACAAGTCTGCTGTTCTTTGTGTATAGTGAGAAAGTAAACTACACACAAGTCTGCTGTTCTTTGTGTATAGTGAGAAAGTAAACTACACACAAGTCTGCTGTTCTTTGTGTATAGTGAGAAAGTAAACTACACACAAGTCTGCTGTTCTTTGTGTATAGTGAGAAAGTAAAACTACACACAAGTCTGCTGTTCTTTGTGTATAGTGTGAAAGTAAACTACACACAAGTCTGCTGTTCTTTGTGTATAGTGTGAAAGTAAACTACACACAAGTCTGCTGTTCTTTGTGTATAGTGTGAAAGTAAACTACACACAAGTCTGCTGTTCTTTGTGTATAGTGAGAAAGAATAGACACATCATTACAGCGTGGTATAAGTAAATGATGAAAGTATGTATGTTGGTATGTATGTTGGTATGTATGTTGGTATGTATGCTGGTATGTATGCATGTGTTTATGCATATATGCCTGTCTGTGCGTGTGTTTGTGTGTCTGCCTGCCTGTCTATCTCACAACGTGGTAATATGCATTGTTTATGCTAACAACATTTATTTCACTGTCTTGTTTCTATGTGAATATAACATGCACAATGGATAAATGATGTATGAAAGATGAGTGATTGGAAGGGCCGAATTTAAGACGGGCCTGCGTGCCCATTTTATGACGCTTTGTAAATAAAGTTCGTTCCTTCGGTGCTCCGAGGAAATGCCAGTCAGACACATAATCAGACCGATACTGTCTGCGGGCGATTTGGAAGCAGACCGCCCTGATTTTTTATGAAAAGGTATGGGTGACTGTCGTTCAGAAAGCAATGGCAAACTACCGACCGTAAACTTGCAAATAGATCACGAACAGCAACAAACAAACAAATGCTGGGGTTGACTGCGACGTCCTGTAGAGGATACGCAACTAACTTAACTTAACTTGTACCACTCGTATTGGGACTCTTCGCTAGCTGTTGAAGATGATGATGAATGCACGTATGGGAATGCCCCGAGTGCAGTGATGTCGCTCCTTGACTCAATTATGTGAATCTACGTTTCTCTATTTCGCAGCGGATGAGTGAGAAATTGTACGGGATCCACAAGCTACACGGGAACTACGCTAGAGTGTTCCATGAGCTGAGTGACATAGAGAAGGGCAATGCTGAGCACTTACAGAATGCTAGCCATTATATGGATGTGTAAGTATCCTGTTGAGTGCTGGTCTGTATGTGAGCATCGGTAACACCGTAGCTAACATATGTTCACCTACGGCGCGATAGTCTCATCTCATCTTATCCCACCATCTCATCTCACCTCATCATCTCATCATCTCATCTCATCATGTTCCTCTTGTACCTTGCGGTGTCGAGGTGAAGCATAAACAGCGGGAGAGTCCCCGTTTATGGGCTTCATGCATTGTGATTGCCATGGACTCTGTTAATCCCTCTGTCCATCGTTTACATGGTCGACCTCTTCCATTACTTCCATTTAGTCTGTACATCATTGCTTGTTGTGGTATACTGTTAGTTGGTAATCTAGCTACATGGCTAAACCATTTAACCGCTGTTTTCTTATAAAATCTAGCGCTACTATAACCCCCACATTAGTCCCGATTTCTTCATTTCTGATTTTCTCTCTTCTTGATACATTAGTATTCTTCTCAGGGACCTCATTTCTGTTGTTGTAATTTTTCCTTTCTACTTTTTCTGTCATTGCCCAGGTTTGGCATCGATAGCATAGAGTTGGTCATTCCCCCACTAGTCATGTGTTTAAATCCCCTCGAGACGGAGATTTTAAACAGAAAATAAACCTAGGCCGCCATCGTGTCCCGGTATCAAATGGGTACCACGAAAATACCATGTCAGTAAAGGCGACCGGCTTGATGTTAATCACACTACTCTCGGAGCAACGACTGGCCTATGACAGTTCGGGTCTAGAACCCTATATCCAACACTCCTGAAGAATCGTTAAAGGGTCGTTTTCTGACTTAATTACCAGTCGAGTGCCGACCTGGTCTTTACACATTTTGGTCTGACCCCACTTTACTGCAACACGCTGAAGGCTTGTGAAGGTGTTCTTTACGTAGTTACTTTCTATCACACTATTAGCGTAGCACATCAGTTCCAGCAAGTTCATGGACATTCACCAGATAATATCTACATTTTACCATACTATTCAAATAGCACACCAGTGCCCTCAAGTTCATGGACAGCAACCGAATAATGTTTGCGTTCTATCACACTATTCTAACAGCACACTTATGTTGTAAAATGAGACGAAATAAACTGGAGAACTTGATGACAACTGGCAAGATCGAGGGGAAGAGAACAAGAGGAAACCACTTTCGTGATCGAGTGAGATAGCGAATCATGACCGCCCACGCTTATCAACATGGCACGTGATGATGATGATGATGATGCAGTCAAGTTCATGGACGACAACCAAATAATTCTTACTGTCATTCACTCATTCACTTATTTATTCAGTTTTGTTGATTTTAAGTTTGTATTAATAACTTCCTCGTGGCTATGGCTAAGGGCTTACAAATGGAATTCGTTATCTCGCATACCGCGTTCGAAACACAGCTGCAGGCGATTTGGAAGGAGATTGGTTTTCATACAATGGTTTTAGTACCGGTCGTTCAGAAAGTAATGGCAAACTCATCATCACCATCATGTGCCTTGCCAATAAGCGTGAGCGGTAAAGTTTCGCCATCTCACGCGATCACCATAGTCATGTATCAGTTCTCTGTTTTATCTCGACCATACCACGTGGCCAAGCCATCCAGGTATTTAAACTGATCATAAACTTGCCAGCAATTCACAAAGAGACCAAAATGTGTGGGGTTGTCTGCGACGTCCTATAAAGTATATGCAACTAAGTAACAATACATTCAGTTTCAAATTCATATTTCAACATTTCAGTAAGCAATGCCATTTCAATAAGGTTGATTTGATGAACATATTATAATTGTCTGTCCAGTTATTCATCAGCAGTTGACACCCATTTAGAAGAGAGCGAGCACTTTGCAGATCAGCTGAAGGACTACAACGCTTTGGGAGAGGCTCTAAGGTTTGTACAGCATTAGTTTATGTTTGATCTATTGCTCTTGTTGATGCCGCGTTTGTATTGGCAAGAAGGTTCACCACCGACACCGTGAGGATGAGTTTGAATCTCTATCGACATTGTCTTACATTGGCCTGGAGTCACTGATGACTTAGACTGAAAATGTTACCAGGACGTGACATGGACAGTAAAGGCGGCCAGTGTTGTATTGATCACATCATCCACCCAGAATCATTTGGTGACTTATTTAATGCATTTATTAACCACACTGTTGATGACGTTATGTACTTCATTTTTCAGATATGTTCTACATACAAAGTGCAGTGACACTTTACAAACACCCGGTAAAAATACCTGATGGTTTCTTTATATACTTCGTAAATATATATCGGAAATAAAAACATGTAGATGTGGGTAACTCCTGCGAAAAAAGTGAGATACACTAAACATGGATACGGTGTATCTACTTTACAACGAGCTCCGCTATGGTGAAAATAATCGGAACAACACAAAGAGATCTAAAGAAAAAGATGAAATTAGAAACTTTAATAATATTAACAAACAAATCCTTCCTTGTTAGGAGGGCAGGGCAACAGATAAGTTGTGAAAGGTGCCAAATAAGAAAATATGGAGCTGAAGGTGTGCAAAAAGTTAGATATGGATACATATTTCTCTAGTGCCCTTTGGTCTATATAAGAACAGGGCTACAATAATATTCCACAACGCAGCAGAAGGGTAAGAGTGGAAAGTGCCATTTACTAATTATGATATTTACGCAGGTCCGTGTGTAGACGGTACGAGTGTGCCCAATATGACGTGGAGAGAGTAGAAGACAGTCTGGCCAGCAAGATGTACCAAAAGGGATCTGTGGTATGTCCTGGCAGTGTCGAATGTGCGTACATCCGTCGTTTATTTTAACATCCATCATCATGCGCCGTGCTGATAAGCTTGGTTGGTCATGTTTCGTCATCTGACACGATCACCAGAGTCGTGAATCAGCTCCGTTTTCTTGTGTTGTCCATGCCATGTGGCCAAGCCATCCAGCTTTTTATTTCTCTGCCTTCCATTTGTTCTTTTCCCCTCTATCTTATAAATTTTCTAATTTATTTCTTCTCATAACGCGTCCACAACTGTTGACTGTCTTAATGTGTTAATGAATGTTTATAGTTTATTAGCGCATTCTTTTATTAGTAATTGTGTTAGTCATTCTAGACGCTTCTGATCCACCTGAACCTTATACCAATATCCTAATATGCTTCCCCCGCTCGGAGGGGGGGGGGGGGCTGAGTGGTTTCGGGGTATGGTGTCCGCCTCGAGTGCTGGATGTCCCGGGTTCAAGCCCCGGTGAGGACCGAGAGTTTCACATGGACTACTAGTAACACAATTTCCCCTGGTCTCTGGGTAGTGAGATCGGACGCCCGTGTGTATTGTTGCGCACGTAAAAAATCCCTTGGCAGTTAGAAATCTAAAAAGTGTAGCCCAGCGGCGCTGCCCGGGCAAAATTTCGATTTAAAAATCTACCCAAAGTATTTCAGGATCCTCGCCGGTGCTACGGAGTTCGTGCACTGAGCTGAGCTTCTCCGGACTCAGGTTTGAGTTAGAAGTAGAACGGAGCACTTATGGGTTACATCCGTGTGCCGTGATGTTGATCTGTCAACAAAACGACTAAATGTCTAAACCTAATGTGCTACATTAATCTTACAATGCGACTAAATGTCTAAACCTAATGTGCTACATTAATCTTACAGAGTAACTCAACAGAAATATAAAAAGTGGAATTCGTCAGTTTTACAAGAACACACGCGCAACTGACAGATTGGACGTGACCTTCATTTGAGATTTTCTGTTCATGGAATTAAGTGTAATATTCGGACAACGCCGATACATGTTGATTGCCTTTTCTTTGCAATTGTTTTGTATGTTTTAAATGTCCTCTTCTTCTCCACTCCCGATGTTTCTCTCATAGGGCATATATTCTCAACCAACTCACTTCAATACCCCAAAGATATGGCTATCCCCTGCAGCTCTGTTCACGTCTTCCCAATATTATTCATTTCTATCGCTACTTCTCTTCTGCATCAGCTTTTATGCCTTCCCCTGTTTATTTTGCCTGTGGGTTAGAGACAAAAGCCTTTCTAGTTATATTATTCTCAGGTTGTCTCAATGTATGCCCAACCCATTGCCAGCGGCTTTCACTGCTATGTGTCTAACTCTCTCCATGAGCTCCATGTTAGTGATTCTGTCACACCATGCTATACTCCGCAGGCACTAACTGTGTTGTAATTTTTAAAATGTAGTTTCATCGTGTTGTTAATATGCTAACATACATAGGCTTCTTATCCCCAACTTCCATTCTGTCACTTATGATGGTTTGAATAACGAAGACACAAACCTTAGATTGTACGATTTATTGCCTGGAATATTTCGCTGCATCTCGCCAGGTACATACTGCAGAAGTCACACACAACATAGAGTAAAATAATTAGATACATCTTCCAAGCTGAAATATACACATAATATAATCGCACAGTAATACCAATTGTTTACCATGGTAATTTTAAATGAACTATCAAGTCTTTCTGTTTGCACAAAACTGGCCTATGTAGATTAATCATTAAAGCTTTTGCAAACTTTAACAAACGACTATTTTGTGTATGAAACAACATGCGAAAAGCACTGTATCTATCAATTACATGACCGGTTTCCGAGACATGACGTGCAATGGACGACGCCGGAAGTTTATAACTGTGGTGTGTCAGCCTACCCATGATCCCATCACCTGTGTGTAGTATCTTATCAAGCCTATTTTACTCTATTTCTCTCCAGTTTATTCTATGTTGTGTGTGACTTCTGCAGTATGTACCTGACGAGATGCAGCGAGATATGCCAGGCAATAAATCGTACAATCTATGGTGTCTTCGTTATTCAAATTCACTACGAGAAAACATTGTTTTGACTTATGATAGTGTCCTTGCAAAACTGGCCTATTTCACTTTTCGTTATTTTATTTTTTTATTTAGCCGTTGTATTTTTACAGTCTTACTGCGGTTCATCCCATGTCATCTCACGTGTATCTGACAGGCCAACAGCACGGAGAAAAGTGGATTCTCATTGGGTGGAATTAAGACCAAACTATTTGGAAGTGACACCCCCGAACAGAAGGAGGCCAAGTTGAAACAGCTGGATGAACAGATATTGCTTGTGGAATCAGAGCTAAGCCAACTCCAGAAGCAATGCATGTAAGTTCCGTAAACTTCATGTGCCCTGCCATAGAGAGCACCCGTTCTTGTTTCTCTGTAAACCTCGACGCTCATCTTTGTGACAGAATACGTTTAATACGTGTGCACCATTAGAACCGATCGAGCATTTCTCTAGTTTAAATGTTAGTTAATATACTGGACATAATATTACGGTCTGATGTGTTTGTTATTTTAGGTATGTTGGTTTAATATACAATTCTGAGACCCTGTCGCATAAATTCTTGGAGATGTCGATCGATGAAAGACTGTGCACGCCATGCGTCTATAAGCAGCCGTCATTCTTTAGTCTACAGGCGGGCGCCATCCTTTGAAGTTGGAGGCAGACTGTCCCGATGGAAGTCGGCAAGATCTTTTGTTGTGGGGAAAAGAATTCTCTAGATCACAGGCCGGCAAGACTTTATGAAGTACCGGGACAATTCCCCAGATGAAAGCGGGTTAAACAACTTTGGCAGAAGTTGACCAAATGTTGTGAAGCAACAAGGACGTGTGTGATATTCCTAGTTTGATTCTAGAGAGAGACTACAGTGTCTTCTGTTGCTTTACCTCGGCGGACATTTTACCTTTGTGTGATTTAGTAGTCTCAATTTCAAACCGGAATAACTATATGGTATTTAATTAAATAAACCTAATTTAGATTATTCTTAGGAATCGAGTGTAGTAATGTGTGTTGTGAGAACATATTATAAGAGCGTCGGCAACAGTAGGCTGTCGCGTTGCTTAAACTAGCTTGTGTGAGATATCAATTAACTCAGTGAGTTAAGAACAATGTAGTGGGATGATGTTTAGGGAGATTGAAGATGGTTGGGGGGATAAAGGAAATGTAAAGTGGTAGGATCTTCCAGTAGGGTGTCTACTGGGTTTCTTCACTTTTCCTTTAGTCTTTCCTTGTCTTAACATGACTCAGACCAAAGTAATGAGCTCCTCTGCATTATGACAGAGAATAGTTCTCTTTTATATATCTGAGTGCGGCCGTTGGACTACACTCACCTAAAAAAGGTCGGAATCGGGTTGCTCTCACCAGGTGTGTTTTCTCTTTAACAGGTTCCACTATATTTTACAACAAGCTAGAAGAAAAGTCATGGCTCGATCATTGAAAGCGGTTTTTTACTCAGCGGCTTTTGCACTGGGCCCATAACCCAGAGGGTCTGCAAGAACCTGACCTCTGCTGAGCAGGAACTGATGATCATTTCAGAGTGATTCCTCGGTGGTGGTTCTTATTATAGGAGAGTACATATACTTACAATACCACCAGTAACAGGAACAATAGTAGTATATAGAAAACTTGAAAATTAACATTTGTGTTTTCTAAATGGGGAATTCTTGTGAAACATTACCAATTAACATTGAGTTTCTAATGAGTGAATTCCTATGACTTTAACTATTAACATTTAGTTTCAAAGTGACAGTAAATATTATTGTACGGTACAAGTGTTATCAGATCACAGAACTTGTAGTGACCTGTTAGTTACATTGTGTGTGTCAGATTCATGGTCAGTATTGGACTATATCAACTATTGGTGACCAGGTATCCGGACTATCCAAGAGCTATTGGAGGAAGTCGACATTTGGCCGGAGAGACGCATCATTTGGTGAGGTCTTCTTGTACTTGATCTATGGTGCTGTTGTGTGGCCAGTACTGTGATGAAGCAGACTTTGCACCTGAGCTGTTCGGTCTGATTCTGCAAACACACTAGATTATACGACAGACATTCTACACATACACTTTGCACACACTTGACACTTTTCTTCATTAAATTAATTTGTCATATTTGTTAGAGGCTAGTGTTGTGTGGTATGTTTTGGAAAAGAATAGGAGGGGGCATGGTCCAGTGGTAAGAGAGAGCGAGAGAGAGAGAGAGAGAGAGAGAGAGAGAGAGAGAGAGAGAGAGAGAGAGAGAGAGAGAGAGAGAGAGAGAGAGAGAGAGAGAGTGATCCAGGGACCGACGGGGTGTTGTGGACAGAAAGCTAGGAGATCCTCAAGATAATGATATGGGGTTAAAAGTATGTGGGTGTTTATTCCCCTCACCCCAGGGACGACACTTATTACGACAGACCCATGGTGCTGTCTCTATGGTTAGATAAGAATTCTGTCCATATTCCGGTTGTATATTCTTGTGGATGATAGAGGAGCGTCTGGCCGAGTGGCTAGAACGCCGGACTCTCATTCGGGAGACCCGGGTTCGATCCCTCGGTAAGGTGTGGGATTCTTTTTGTCGGGGGCAAAAAGAAAATCCCAACCTGCACAGTTCGCGGTGACTGCACTAGCCAGGCGGCCTTAATTCCTCAGGCACAAAGACCCCTCTGCCATACACCAGCAAGGTACTATATTGGCAGTAAATGACAGTTTGACAGATTGACCTGGCGAATGGAAACACCGTTTTAGGGGCATCTAATTGGTCATGCGTCGAAGTTCACTTGTTCCTGCAGCAAATTGCTTTCGTCATTTGGAGGTGACAGGTTCCAATCCCCGGTGGGTAACTATAGCTTTGATTGTTTATGCTGTCTAGTGCGTCCTTTAGATTATTATCTATGGTGTTTTTTGAAAGGAAATGTTTACAAAAATAATGTACACACAATTGAGGACCCGAAACAAGCAATCAGAATTATCATTCAAGTAACAACAGACACGTTATAGAAGGTATTTGATAATTTGAAGAGACAGATACAGTCATGTCTTGAAGCCCGTGGTGAAGCCCTGTTATAATGAAAACTGCATCGGTACTTTCCAGATTCCCGAAAACAGCGTTAGACCATAGCAGTGACTATTTTAAATAATGAAATGAATTGTTAGCACATTTTTTCATGACGTGATGTACTTCATTTTTCATGTTTATTCTACATACAAAGTCTAGTGAGACTTTACAACACCCGGTAGTTTGCCACTGCTTTCTAAACAGCCGACGTCTCACACTATTGAAATAAACCTAATGCATCTACTTCCAAATCTCCCGCAATTGATATCGAACCCTCGATTCGGTATATCGGGGAATTGTAAAACTGCGCGTTTCACTATCCCTGTAGCCGCAGTCTCGGCTTAAAGTGAACATAGCAGGACGTACAAGTCATCACTAGCGGATGACATTCAACATTCTGGGGCATTTTCATTTAACAGATTGTTCACGGACGCAGCTCTCGAGGACATCGCGAAGATTTCAGGAGCAGAAGGTCAAGGATCTACAGCAAGTCCTCCTCAACTACGCGGAGCTGCAGGTTAAACATTGCAGACAGGTCAGACATGGTAGCTGTGATGTTTGTATGTGTCATTGAGGAGTATATGGTGATGTTTTATGTGGTGATGGATGTTGTATGTGGTTATGGTGTGGGTTGGGCATTGGTTGTACATGGGCTGGGTATATATGGGCTGGGGAAGAACACCATGAGACGGGGCGGGAACTTAACAACACCATGCCTTACAAGTGAGCTACTCTGACCAGATATGAGAAACGGCAAAAAGAGTATAAATCCCCACACAGACAGAAAATTCATAGATTCCAGGAAGCCAAATACACAGCCCCATCTCTATCTTTTGAATGATATTTACAGCAGTGGATATCTATCTAGTGATATGCTGAAATGTATATTTATAGCTATTCCAAAAAGACCAGGGACAATTGAATGCGAAGATTTTTGTACAATTAACCTCATAAACCATGTCACAAAGCTTCTCCTCAGAATTATAATGAGGAGATCAAGAAATGGAAATGGAATGTACATAAATCATCTGGTTGTTCATGAGCTCAGTTTAAATGGACATGTTATGAGGAGAAATAGAATTTACTTTCGTAATAGAGTTTACAAATTAGAGACAACAGGTAAGCTTGATGGGAAAAGAGCAAGAGAAAGACAAAGGGATACATACCTTGATGGTTTGGCAGCATAGCATGGTCGGGACAAGAAAACAGACCTGATTAGAGACTCCTAGTGATTGTGTGAGATGGCGAAACATGACCGCGCACGCTCATCGTCATGACACATAATGATGATGATATATTATATTATGTCATATTATTTATAGTTTTTCTTTCTCCACAGGGAATTGCTGCATGGACTGAGATGAGAGATAGTTTTAGTAAAATGTGAAATGTCTTATTTGGATAATATGTGGTCTCATCAGTGATATGTCATGTTTACATACAAAGCTAATGTGTCATGTTCACTGAATACTAAATATAGAAATGTAAGAATCGACATCACTGCTCTCTGGACATCCGCACACATTCTGTCCCCTCGTCAAAAAAGAAGAAAATCCCATGCTGATTATACCTGCAGTCAGTTCGTTAAAATTCCGTTCGTTTGTCCTTCTCAGGTGTGTATTGCCCAGATCTTCCACTCACTCCTTCCTGGGCCATTATTTCCAGACATGCATACTCTATATCTAAAGCTGCATACTCTATCTCTACAGCTGCATACTCTATATCTAAAGCTGCATACTCTATCTCTACAGCTGAATACTCTATCTCTACAGTTGCACCTTCTCCTTACCCCTGTTTGAGCCATTTTTTTCGGATATTGATACTCCTACAGCTGCATTTCCATCAAATTCCAGAGAGCCCTTCACCCCATCACCTTTATCCTAAAGTCGCTCTCTATCCAGAGGTACATCGCAGCTAATCTATCAACCTTTTCATTGTCTCGCACACCTCCATTGATTTGGGCAGACAATCCATATTAGTCGTTAGTCGAGGTTCCAACTTCATGGCAAAGGATCGTCCCATTATGCTCCGTTCCTGTGCCAGTGAATATCACACAAAATGCTCTTCACTGACCCATGTTAAATGTGGAATAAACAGGAGTCTCGACAAACCAACAGCCTGCACATGTATGCTATGCATAATGCCGTTGCCAGAATGTCAACACAAAATCCGCCACGAAAAATACAGTTATTCGTCGATGGAAGCGGCAGTCACTAGAAAACCAGCAGTCACACATTACTGCATAAGGCAACCCAGTCAGCTCAGCGATCGGCCGGCCGCCCTATTTCTGAACATGCAGTTCACGCTGCAAACATGCAAATCCACGATATGCTGGCAATCACTGTCCTGTCACGCGATTGTAGCCACTCAACCTGGAACATGCAAGTTTTAACTAAGTCCGTTACAAACAGAATGTGCTGCTCTCCAACAATCAGAAGGCTGCCATTATCACTGTCCTGTCACGCGATTGTAGCCACTCAACCTGGAACATGCAAGTTTTAACTAAGTCCGTTACAAACAGAATGTGCTGCTCTCCAACAATCAGAAGGCTGCCATTAGCCTCAAAATCAAGTCTCATGCTAGATGAACTTAGTACAGGGTGTATTTTTAATAACCGTGCAGTGTTTGAAAATATTGCCGATTCAAGTTTTGTATTTACCATGTTGCATGAACTTTACAAAGGGTGAATACAAAACTTGGACCGGCAATATTTTAAAACACTGCACAGTCTGTAAAAATATACTCTATAGAATATTCCTAACGACTCATTTCTTAAACATATACATGTATTCATCTTTGCAATTTCCAGTCTGGTTTTGGAGTTTTTATGTGTCGCACAGAGTATAATCTCCGTAGCTGCAGTGGCCACTCCCAAGGGCATCTGGCAAAACTGCACTTGACAACCGATTGACAGTCTGACAACGAACCATGGCCTTCGTAGCGTGAGGCAGGTGACTTGACCACTTCGCCATGTAGACGACACAAGGAGAACTTAGCGTATGATACCTCGACCTCAAGACTGAGGATGGAGGTGGAGGCGGTTGCTGCAGCTTTCCGTTAGTTGGAGAATAAACTGTATAAGCATGCTGTGGTTGTAATTGATTCACAAAGCATACTCACAACGGTGAAAACTGGCATGCTTCGTTAAGATTGGAATGCATCGATTCAGAGGTCGCGGGTTGTGAGTATTTGCTAGATATTTTCTCCAGGACACTCTGGTGTGGTTGGAAATGAATAGGCGGATAGATTGACTGGTGCCGCATCATCAAGGGGTGATTGGATGCATGATAAGGCAGATGTGTTGAAGGCCCTCTGGGAGAATGTGAATAATGCAGAAGAACAGATGGACTATCATGTTCTAGAGAGAATGCGACACCATGGTGTGGTCAGAGCATCTGGTCGACAGTCGTCATTCAGAGGTGAAGCAGACTGACGTATAATCAGATTGCAACGGGCACCATTAGTATTGGAACACTTCGCTGGCTGTTGAAGATAAGAATAGAACGCGTATGAGAATGTCACTTGTGCATTGAAGTCGGTTCTTGACTCAACTACTTGGTATGTGAACATAATACACATCTATGTGGCTGTACATAAATATCTGTCTTGCACATACATCTTTTCAAGGTTAAGAGATATTTTATAGAGGCAAATGAAAGCCGCAAACTGATAAGAGAAATTAGATGTAGACAAACACATTTTTGGGAACTTTATGAGAAGAAATAAACTAGAGAACTTGTGACAACTGGCAAGATGAGGGGACAAGAACAAGGGGACGGCAGAGAAGTAAAATATATGGATGACTTGACCACATGGTATGGTCGGAAAAGAGAACAGAGATCTGAATCCACGACTCTGGTGATCGTGTAAGATGGCGAAATATGACTGCCCACGCTTACCGGCATGGCACATAATGAATTGCATAAAATTAACACAATATACACAGTTGTTTATCAAATAGTTTATTTTACAATAATACTTGATAGATCTTTAAAACAACTTTAGATAAAGGTAAAGGTTTCACATGTGAGGAACCTGTGTGTAGTTTATGCCCACAGACAAATGTGTGTACTATATACCCCTCACCTAAACCACACCTCACATACACAACCAATCACGCGTGTGAGTTACTTGTAGATCCCAGACGAATTTATAATTCATCCTGACAACATGTTCTGTCAAGCTTGCCAGAGTGCTGCTAAATTTCACTGCCAAAGCAGACAGTCATGAAATTGTTAACAGCTCCCCAATGCCTCTTCATTCATCAACTCATACCAAAGTGGAATGCTTTATTCATGACTTCTTTACAGCTATATAAATAAACTTGCTTTTCAAAACTGCTCAGCTAAAAAATTCCTGCATCCTCAAATGAGTATAAACAACAAATTACAATATATGGAACAACTGAAATATGGAATGTCATAACAGAGTAACTCAACTCAACTTTTGTTAAATCTCAGTTTTGAATCCAAAATACATCTGATTTGCATTTGTGTTTACATAACTTACAACTGACATGAAATAATCATAGAAAACACATGACATGAAGGAAATAACAAAACAAATGACATGTAGGAAATAACAAAACAAATGACACGTAGGAAATAAAACAAATGACATGTAGAAAACAAACCGCTGGTCATCCTGGCCAGATTTAAGCCAACGAAGCTATGATCAACCACAGTGTCCACTGTGATGAAGCTTGCTGGCGATTCAAACTTTCTCAGTTCAAAACTGTAAGAGAGTTGCAGCAGTTCTTCAAGATGATGGTAGGTGTTCAGCACCCAAGTCTTGCACTCACCACCTGCAGTGCTCACGAGCATGTTTGAAGTGAGTGTGTTGCTTGCCTACCAGGATGAAACCAAGTCATTGCGAATCCACACCTCTTTAAGTTGAGTGGAGTGACCCACTCATGTCCATAGAGCTCGAAAGCAAGACATCTATGCAATATACTTTCAATTTCTATGGCTTACAGCTGTAAAAATAGTTTAGTTTAGTTTAGTCGACGGATCAACATCACAGCACACGGGTGTAACCCATAAGTGTTTCGTTCTACTCCTAACTCAAGCCTGAGTCCGGAGAATCTAAGCTCAATGCACGAACTCCGTAGCACCGGCGAGGATCCTGAAATACTTTGTGTAGATCTTTAACTCAAAATTTGCCCGAGCAGTGCTGTTAGGCTACTCTTTTTCGATTTCCAATCTGCCAAGGGATTTTTACGTGCGCAACAATACACACGGGTGTCCGATCTCACTACCCAAGAGACCAGGGGAAATTTCGGTATTAGAAGTCCACGTGAAAAAATCCCGGTCATCGCAAGGGCTTGAACCCAGGAGCTCCAGCAGTCGCCAACTAAAGCTTTCAAAATTTTTATGTTGTCTAGTGCACACAGTGAACAACTAGGGTTAGAATTAAATTGTAAAAGACACAGATTATGGTCGTCACTAGGAAGAACGAAATACCACAATGTAATATACAAGTAAATGGGAATATTCTTCAACAAGTGAATAGGTACAATTATCTCGGAACAGTAATAACATCTGATGGAAGATGCCTTGAAGAGATTAGAACAAGAATCGCCATGGCAAAAGTAGCCTTTAGCAAGATGAAAAACATACTGACCAATAAAAAGATGTCAATTGAAACGAGAAAAAGAGTGTTGAGATGCTACGTAGAACCTGTACTTTTATATGGATGTGAATCGTGGACAATGAGCAGTCAGGCTGAAAAACATCTGATGGCTGTAGAGATGTGGTTTCTGAGGAAAATGCAAAGAATACCATGGACAGCCAGAAAGACCAATGAACAAGTTCTTCAAGAAACAAATGAAGAGCGTAAATTGATTAGAGAAATTAGACGTAGACAGTCAACATTTTTTGGGCATGTTATGAGAAGAAATGGATTGGAGAACTTGGTGACGACTGGTAAGATCCAGGGGAACAGACCAAGGGGAAGACCTAGAAGCAAGTACCTGGATGGCTTGGCCTTGTGGCATGGTCGAGACAGAAACACGGAGCTGATCCACGACTCTGGTGATCGAGTGAGATGGCAGAACATGACCGCCCACGCTTACCGGCATGGCACATGATGGATGGATGGAGTGCGTCCTTTAGTCTCTACTTCCTTCTATGTGTGAATGCTCATGACAGTTGTCAATGTATGTATGTGAAAGTGTGTATTGATTTGTGTGACTGTGTGAAGGAGAGTGCGTACGTGTGCATGATATTATGTATGATTGAATATATATGAGAGAGAGAGAGAGAGAGAGAGAGAGAGAGAGAGAGAGAGAGAGAGAGAGAGAGAGAGAGAGAGAGAGAGAGAGAGAGAGAGAGAGAGAGAGTGTCTGCGATTGTAAGTGGGTATGTGTGTGTGTGTATGTAATAGTAACAATTCAAATAACTATTATGTAAAAATACTAATAATTAATATTAGTTTGGAGTAAGTTCTAATGATCCGATCACACAGCAGTCAAGTTGTGAGTTGTTCACTGCATATCTAAATTACAAAAGTAAGTCTTGTGCCCATATGAAAAATCTCCTAAGTTGGGAAATCATAATGTAGGTGGTACTTGCTGTTTAGGTAACATTTACAACAACAAAATCTATTACTATTTACATTACGTTAAGTAAGTAACCAACCAACCAAGCAGCTAAGTAAACCAATCAAATAAGCAACTAAATAACCAACCAACCAAACAAGTAACCAACCAAGTAACTAAGCAAGCAACTAAGTAAATAAACAACCAAAAAAAGTAAATAACCAACCAATAACCAAGCAACTAAATAAATAAATAACCAAACAAGTAAATAAACAAACCAACCAAGCAATCAATCAACCAAAAGACTTCCCAGACCTTGAGGCAGATCAAGTACAATGTGAAAGCCCCATATTTGAAGAGACCAATCAGCACCAATGGCTGATATGACCGGTATCACTGGCCGCCTTTACTTCCCACCACATGCCCTGGTACCCATTCTAGCCCGGGCTGAATTGGGAGGCCAGATACATTGTTTAACAAAATCCTTACCTTAAGGAGGATTCAAACCCAAGACCCCGGCCATGCAGTGTACTAACAACTGCACCATCATACCCATATGTAGAATATATTTAAAAGAGGGTTTAAAGACATATGATCGACGTCATTGCACCGTGTTTTAACCCATATGACACGGTGTCTTTCCGCAGGGCGGCATGCAGAAAGCATCACAGAAAGCATGAACTCCGTAATTCCAGCGACGATCTCAGAAAAAAATTGCACTCGTGAGTCAGGAATAAAACCCACAACATTTGGAGCATGAGCAGGCTCCCAAGCCACATCGCCACCCTAATCATAACCCACAGAGTTCGGCACTTTTGATTTCGATTTTGGAGCAGCGATTTGAAGTTTTGGCTATTGTATATTTTACTTTTGCTGCTGGAAATAAATAGGATGGAAAATCAAGCGCAAGACAACAGAGACTTTGTAGAGAATACAGCGCTAGACGACGCCGACTTATGAAACTTTATAAGTGGAATTGGACTGTCAATCGACTTCCCCTCAGAAGAGTTTATTAATGAATTTATGATATCAATTGACCATCCATCACAAAGTGATGCAGTTGTGGCCACAAGAGACTCAACAATTGACCTCCCATCACCAACTGACGCAGTTGTGGCCACAACAGACTCAACAACGACTGACCCCCCATCACCAAGTGATGCAGTTGGGCCACAACAGTCACTGACAGTCAGGTCTTTTTATAGACCAATCAGCAATAACCTGTCTTTTTATAGACCAATCAGCAATAACCTGTCTTTTTATAGACCAATCAGCAATAAGTTGATAATGAGGTCAGTATCACACCAGCAGCCTGTATGATTTAAGACATTTCAAGGCACCCATTTTAAACTGGCCTAATCAGACAGCCCAGGTCAATTAAACAACTGGAATATGCCCGCCAAGATCGGGGTTCGAACACATGTCCACCAGGCCAGCAGTCAATCGCACTGGCTACCGCAGCTTGCCATTACCCCATTCAAACCATCCTAATTAGATTACAGTTTTATTTTGTTCATGTTTACACATATGCATGAATAAACTCAATAAGTGCACACACTTTTGCACATGCATACAGAGATACAGCATCAAATATATAAACATATATACATGAATACAGAAACTTAAAGTTTATATGCAAACAGTATTTTGCACATGCACTCACATAGACAAAGCCATCAAGTATATAAACATATACATATAGACACATCTATAAATAATATAACATACATCATCTACATATAGATGCAGGCTGACACTCCATATACCAAAAGATCTCTCTGCTTGTGCGTAATGAAGAATTAGAGTTGATATATGATAGATTATACTAAGGTATTTGATAAAGTAAAACATGATAAACTGATTAAAATTGTGGAAGTTATTAACATTGATGGGAAAGAGCTCAGAATAATAAAGACTTTTTACTGGAACCAAGTAGCAGCAATTATAATGGGAAATAAAGAGGGCAATTATGAACAAATAAAGCCAGGAGTACGACAAAGAGTGTCTTTTCACCGAATCTTTTCTCCCTGTATAGCGAAGTAATAATGAGAGAGATCAAAGAGAAGCCAGGAATACTAATCGGAGGTTATAATATGAACAATATACACTATGCAGATGACACAGTATTGATGGCGGATAATGCAAAAGATAACAATAGTTTCACATTGTAGTAACAGAGAGTGTAAAGAAAGATCTCTCCTTGAATATCAAGAAAATAGTAATACTGGGGATATCAAAGAAAAAGTTGACACCAATGGAAATAGAAGGAAACATTCTTAACTAAGTGGATAATTTTAAATACCTAGGGGCATGTATAATGTCAGATGGAAAATGCACAACAGAGATTAAGAGTAGAACATGGCAAGAAAAAGCTGCATTTCAGAAAATGAAGAGTATCTAATGCAATAAGTCACTATCACTGAATGTAAGAAAGAGAGTGCTAAAATGCTATGTAGAACCAGTGTTGCTGTATGGCAGTGAATCTTGGAATGTATATGAACAAATTAGGAAGAACTTAGAAGCAACAGAGATGTGGTTCCTGAGATGAATGTTGCGAATTCCTTGGACTGCCAGAGTAACTAACAACGACTGTCTGAGATAGGCTAATGAAACTAGAACATTATATACAACAATAAGAAAGAGACAAACAGCTTTCCTCGGTCATGTGATGAGAAGAGAGGTATTAGAGAACATCGTGACAACTGGAAAGATCGAGGGGAACAGAGGCAGAGGCAGACCAAGAGAAATGATGCTGGATGGATTGAGACGGTGGCATGGAGGAATATCATCATCTGAGTTGATCCAGAAAATCAAAGACCGAGATCTGTGGAGAATCATGAACGCTTACGCCAGCCGGCACGGCACTTGATGACGACAACGACAATGACGACGACAACGACATAGACGACGATGGTGATGATGATAATGATGATGATGATGATGATGATGATGATGATGATGATTATGATGATTATTATTATCTCTGTCACCTCAAACAGAAAAAGAAACACCATAAGGGCACCAAATGTAACCAAACGAAAATTTGACGGTTGAACGGGACTGGGACATCTTTTTTTTTAAACTTTGGAACTGGAAATGGACTGTACAGAAATGATCTGATTGTTCATGAGCTCAGTGTAAATGGACATGTTGTGAGGAGAAATAGAGTTTACTTTCGTAATAGAGTTTACAAATTAGAGACAACAGATAAGCTTGATGGGAAGAGAGCAAGAGAAAGACAAAGGGATAAATACCTTGATGGTGTGGCAGCATGGCATGGTCGGGACAAGAACACTGACCTGATTAGAGACTCCAGTGATTGTGTGAGATGGCGAAACATGACCGCCCACGCTTATCGTCATGACACATAATGATGATGATATATTATATTATATCATATTATTTATAGTTTTTCTTTATCCACAGGGAATTGCTGCATGGACTGAGATGAGAGCCAGTTTTAGTAAAATGTGAAATGTCTTATTTGGAAAATATATGGTCTCATCAGCGATATGTCCTGTTGACATATAAAGTCTATGTCCTGTTCACTGAATACTAAATATACAACGTAAGAATCGACATCACTGTTCACCGGACATCCCCACAATTCTCAGTCCCCTCGTCAAAAAAGAAGAATTCCCATGCTGATTATACCTGTAGTCAGTTCGTTAAAATTTCCTTTCGGTTGTCCTTCTCAGCTGTGTATTGCCCAGATCTTCCACTCACTCCTTCCTGAGCCATTATTTCCAGACATGTATACTCTATATCTACAGCTGCATACTCTATCTCTACACTGCATACTCTATCTCTACAGCTGCATACTCTATATCTACAGCTGCATACTCTATATCTCTACAGCTGCATACTCTATATCTACAGCTGCATACTCTATCTCTACAGCTACATACGCTATCTCTACAACTGCACCTTCTACTGACCCCTTTCTGAGCCATTATTTCCAGACATAGATACTCTATCTCTACAGCTGAATACTCTATCTCTACAGCTACTTACTCTATATCTACAGCTGCATACTCTATCTCTACAGTTGCACCTTCTACTCATCCCCGATTGAGCCATTTTTTCCGCATTTTGATCTCTACAGCTACATTTCCACCAAATTCCAGAGAGCCCTTCACCCCATAACCTTTATCCTAAAGTCGCTCTTTATCCAGAGGTGCATCGCATCTAATCTATCAGCCTGTTCATTGTCTTGCACACCTACATTGCACTGGGCAGACAATCCATGATATTAGTCGTTAGTCGAGGTTCCAAATTCATGGCAAAAGATCGTCCCATTATGCTCCGTTCCTGTGCCAGTGAATATCACACAAAATGCTCCTCACTGACCCAGGTTAAATGTGGAACAGACAGGAGTCTCGACAAACCAACAGCCCGCACTTGTATGCTATGCATAATGCCCTTGCCGATATGTCAACACAAAATCCGCCACGAAAAATACAGTTATTCGTCGATGGAAGCAGCAGTCACTAGAAAACCAGCAGTCACACATTACTGCATAAGGCAACCCAGTTAGTTCAGCGACCGCCGATCGCCCGGCCGCCATTTTTTCTGAACATGCAGTTCACGCTGCAACCAACCGCAAATCCACGATATGCTGGCAATCACTGTCCTGTCACGCAATTGTAGCCACTAGACCTGGAACATGCAAGGTTTAACTAAGTCCGTTACAAACAGAATGTGCTGCTCTCCAACAATCAGAAGGTTGCCATTAGCCTCAACATCAATTCTCATGCTAGATGAACTTAGTACAGGGTGTATTTTTAATAACCGTGCAGTGTTTGAAAATATTGCCGATCCAAGTTTTGTATTTACCTATTATGTTGCATGAACTTTACAAAGGATGAATACAAAACTTGGACCGGCAATATTTTCAAACACTGCACAGTCAGTAAAAATAGACTCTATAGAATATTCCTAACGACTCATTTCTTAAACATATACATGTATTCATCTTTGCAATTTCCGGTAGGGTTTTGGAGTTTTTATTTGTCGCACAGAGTTTAATCTCTATAGCTGCAGTGGCCACTCCCAAGGTCATCTGGCAAAACTGCACTTGACAACCGATTGACAGTCTGACAATGGCCCTCATAACGTGAGGCAGGTGACTTGACAACTTCGCCATGAAGACGACACAAGGAGAGCTTAGCGTATGATACCTCGACCTCAAGACTGAGGATGGAGGTGGAGGCGGTTGCTGCAGCTTTCCGTTAGTTGGAGAATAAACTGTATACACATGCTGTGGTTGTAATTGATTCACAAAGCATACTGACAACGGTGAAAACTGGCATGCTTTGTTAAGATTGGAATGCACCGATTCAGAGGTCGCGGGTTGTGAGTATTTGCTAGATCTTTTCTCCAGGACACTCTGGTGTGGTTGGAAATTAACAGGCGGATAGATTGGCTGGTGCCGCATCATCAAGGGGTGATTGGAAGCATGATAAGGCAGATATATTGAAGGCCCTCTGGGAGAATGTGAATAATGCAGAAGAACAGATAGACTGTCATATTCTAGAGAGAATGCAACACCATGGTGTTGTCAGAGGATCTGGTCGACAGTCGTCATTCAGAGGTGAAGCAGACTGACGTATAATCAGATTGCAATAGGCACCATTAGTATTGGAACACTTCGCTGGCTGTTGAAGATGAGGAGTGAACGCTTATGAGAATGTCACTTGTGCAGTGATGTCGGTTCTTGACTCAACTTAACTACTGGTATGTGAACACAATATACATCTATGTGGCTGTACATAAATATCTGTCTTGCACATACATGTTAACAAAGTTAAGAGATATTGTATAGAGGCAAATGAAAGCCGCAAACTGATAAGAGAAAGCAGATGTAGACAATCACATTTTTGGGGAACTTTATGAGCAGAAATAAACTAGAGAACTTGGTGACAACTGGCAAGATTGAGGGGAAAAGAACAAGGGGAAGGCAGAGAAGTTAATATCTAGATGGCATGTCCATGTGGCATGGTCAAGGCAAGAACACAGATCTGATCCACGACTCTGGTGATCGTGTAAGATGGCGAAACATGACTGCCCACGCTTACCGGCATGGCACATAATCAATGAATTGCATAAAATTAACACAATATACACAATTGTTTATCAAATGGTTTATTTTACAATAATACTTGATAGATTTTTAAAACAACTTTACATACAGGTAAAGGTTTGACATGTGAGGAACCTGTGTGTAGTTTATGCCCACGCACAGTCAAATGTGTGTACTATATCCCCCCCCCCCCCTTTCCACCCCAACCACACCTCACATACACACCCAATCACGCGTGCGAGTTACTTGTAGATCCCAGACGAATTTATAATTCATCCTGACAACATGTTCTGTCAAGCTTGCCAGAGTGCTGCTAAATTTCACTGCCAAAGCAGCAGTCATAAAATTGTTAACAGCTCCCCAATGCCTCTTCATTCATCAACTCATACCAAAGTGGAATGCTTTATTTATGACTTCTTTACAGATATATAAATAAACTTGCTTTTCAAAACTGCTGAGCTAAAAAATTCTTGCACCATCAAATGAGTATAAACAACAAATTACAATATCTGGAACAACTGCATTATGGAATGTCATGACAGAGTAATTCAACTAACCTTTTGTTAAATCTCAGATATGAATCCAAAATACATCTGATTAGCATTTGTGTTTACATATCTTACAACTGACAGGAAATAATCATAGAAAACAAATGACATGTAGGAAATAACAAAACAAATGACACGTAGAAAATAACAAAAGAAATGACATGTAGGAAATAAACCGCTGGTGATCCGGGCCAGATTTAAGCCAACGAGGCGATGATCAACCACGGTGTCCACTGTGATGAAGCTTGCTGGCGATTCAAACTTTCTCAGTACAAAACTGTAAGAGAGTCACAGCAGTTCAAGATGATGGTAGGTGTTCAGCACACATGTCTTGCACTCACCACCTGCAGTGCTCTCGAGCATGTTTGAAGTGAGTGTGTTGCTTGCCTACCAGGATGAAACCAAGTCATTGCGAATCCACACCTCTTTAAGTTGAGTAGAGTGACCCACTCATGTCCATAGAGCTCGAAAGCAAGACATCTATGCAATATACTTTCAATTTCTATGGCTTACAGCTGTAAAAATAGTTTAGTTTAGTTTAGTCGACGGATCAACATCACAGCACACGGGTGTAACCCATAAGTGTTTCGTTCTACTCCTAACTCAAGCCTGAGTCCGGAGAATCTCAGCTCAATGCACGAACTCCGTAGCACCGGCGAGGATCCTGAAATACTTTGTGTAGATCTTTAACTCAAAATTTGCCCGAGCAGTGCTGTTAGGCTACTCTTTTTCGATTTCCATCTGCCAAGGGATTTTTTACGTGCGCAACAATACACACGGGTGTCCGATCTCACAAGCCAAAGACCAGGGGAAATTTCGGTATTAGAAGTCCACGTGAAAAAATCCCGGTCATCGCAAGGGCTTGAACCCAGGAGCTCCAGCAGTCGCCAACTAAAGCTTTCAAAATTTTTATGTTGTCTAGTGCACACAGTGAACAACTAGGGTTAGAATTAAATTGTAAAAAGACACAGATTATGGTCGTCACTAGGAAGAACGAAATACCACAATGTAATATACAAGTAAATGGGAATATTCTTCAACAAGTGAATAGGTACAATTATCTCGGAACAGTAATAACATCTGATGGAAGATGCCTTGAAGAGATTAGAACAAGAATCGCCATGGCAAAAGTAGCCTTTAGCAAGATGAAAAACATACTGACCAATAAAAAGATGTCAATTGAAACGAGAAAAAGAGTGTTGAGATGCTACGTAGAACCTGTACTTTTATATGGATGTGAATCGTGGACAATGAGCAGTCAGGCTGAAAAACATCTGATGGCTGTAGAGATGTGGTTTCTGAGGAAAATGCAAAGAATACCATGGACAGCCAGAAAGACCAATGAACAAGTTCTTCAAGAAACAAATGAAGAGCGTAAATTGATTAGAGAAATTAGACGTAGACAGTCAAAATTTTTTGGGCATTTTATGAGAAGAAATGGATTGGAGAACTTGGTGACGACTGGTAAGATCCAGGGGAACAGACCAAGGGGAAGACCTAGAAGCAAGTACCTGGATGGCTTGGCCTTGTGGCATGGTCGAGACAGAAACACGGAGCTGATCCACGACTCTGGTGATCGAGTGAGATGGCAGAACATGACCGCCCACGCTTACCGGCATGGCACATGATGGATGGATGGAGTGCGTCCTTTAGTCTCTACTTCCTTCTATGTGTGAATGCTCATGACAGTTGTCAATGTATGTATGTGAAAGTGTGTATTGATTTGTGTGACTGTGTGAAGGAGAGTGCGTACGTGTGCATGATATTATGTATGATTGAATATATATGGGCATGAGAGAGAGAGAGAGAGAGAGAGAGAGAGAGAGAGAGAGAGAGAGAGAGAGAGAGAGAGAGAGGGAGAGAGGGAGAGAGGGAGAGTGTCTGCGATTGTAAGTGGGTATGTATGTAATAGTAACAATTCAAATGAATATTACGTAAAAATACTAATAATTCATATTAGTTTGGAGTAAGTTCTAATGATCCGATCACACAGCAGTCAAGTTATGAGTTGTTCACTGCATATCTAAATTACAAAAGTAAGTCTTGTGCCCATATGAAAAATCTCCTAAGTTGGGAAATCATAATGTAGGTGGTACTTGCTGTTTAGGTAACATTTACAACAACAAAATCTATTACTATTTACATTACGTTAAGTAAGTAACCAACCAACCAAGCAGCTAAGTAAACTAATCAAATAAGCAACTAAATAACCAACCAACCAAACAAGTAACCAACCAAGTAACTAAGCAAGCAACTAAGTAAATAAACAACCAAAAAAAGTAAATAACCAACCAATAACCAAGCAACTAAATAAATAAATAACCAAACAAGTAAATAAACAAACCAACCAAGCAATCAATCAACCAAAAGACTTCCCAGACCTTGAGGCAGATCAAGTACAATGTGAAAGCCCCATATTTGAAGAGACCAATCAGCACCAATGGCTGATATGACCGGTATCACTGGCCGCCTTTACTTCCCACCACATGCCCTGGTACCCATTCTAGCCCGGGCTGAATTGGGAGGCCAGATACATTGTTTAACAAAATCCTTACCTTAAGGAGGATTCAAACCCAAGACCCCGGCCATGCAGTGTACTAACAACTGCACCATCATACCCATATGTAGAATATATTTAAAAGAGGGTTTAAAGACATATGATCGACGTCATTGCACCGTGTTTTAACCCATATGACACGGTGTCTTTCCGCAGGGCGGCATGCAGAAAGCATCACAGAAAGCATGAACTCCGTAATTCCAGCGACGATCTCAGAAAAAAATTGCACTCGTGAGTCAGGAATAAAACCCACAACCTTTGGAGCATGAGCAGGCTCCCAAGCCACATCGCCACCCTAATCATAACCCACAGAGTTCGGCACTTTTGATTTCGATTTTGGAGCAGCGATTTGAAGTTTTGGCTATTGTATATTTTACTTTTGCTGCTGGAAATAAATAGGATGGAAAATCAAGCGCAAGACAACAGACTTTGTAGAGAATAGAGCGCTAGACGACGCCGACTTATTAAACTTTATAAGTGGAATTGGACTGTCAATCGACTTCCCCTCAGAAGAGTTTATTAATGAATTTATGATATCAATTGACCATCCATCACAAAGTGATGCAGTTGTGGCCACAAGAGACTCAACAATTGACCTCCCATCACCAACTGACGCAGTTGTGGCCACAACAGACTCAACAACGACTGACCCCCCATCACCAAGTGATGCAGTTGGGCCACAACAGTCACTGACAGTCAGGTCTTTTTATAGACCAATCAGCAATAACCTATCTTTTTATAGACCAATCAGCAATAACCTATCTTTTTATAGACCAATCAGCAATAAGTTGATAATGAGGTCAGTATCACACCAGCAGCCTGTATGATTTAAGACATTTCAAGGCACCCATTTTAAACTGGCCTAATCAGACAGCCCAGGTCAATTAAACAACTGGAATATGCCCGCCAAGATCGGGGTTCGAACACATGTCCACCAGGCCAGCAGTCAATCGCACTGGCTACCGCAGCTTGCCATTACCCCATTCAAACCATCCTAATTAGATTACAGTTTTATTTTGTTCATGTTTACACATATGCATGAATAAACTCAATAAGTGCACACACTTTTGCACATGCATACAGAGATACAGCATCAAATATATAAACATATATACATGAATACAGAAACTTAAAGTTTATATGCAAACAGTATTTTGCACATGCACTCACAGACAAAGCCATCAAGTATATAAACATATACATATAGACACATCTATAAATAATATAACATACATCATCTACATATAGATGCAGGCTGACACTCCATATACCAAAAGATCTCTCTGCTTGTGCGTAATGAAGAATTAGAGTTGATATATGCTCTAAAATTGTGACTTCTCGAGCAGTAATGACATCTATTTCTGAGTTTAATTAAATAGATTTCTGAGTTT
The DNA here is from genome assembly GCA_014155875.1 of Cepaea nemoralis. Classification (NCBI taxonomy): domain Eukaryota; kingdom Metazoa; phylum Mollusca; class Gastropoda; order Stylommatophora; family Helicidae; genus Cepaea; species Cepaea nemoralis. The sequence goes on along the minus strand of JACEFZ010005169.1, from coordinate 304,588 downwards.
AATTAACTACATTTCTGAGTTAATTATAGACATTTCTTAGTGTCTCCAGCAAAGGTTTGGAAGTGATTCATTCAGTTTTTGTGAAACAACATTTGCATGTGTAACACTTCCTTTGTCCAGGATTATGTCCTTTGAGCTGTATCGATGGTCTTTGGTGAGGCAAGACATGAGAAACTGGAAAAAAAAGTGTCCACACACAAAACAAATATAATAAAGACTATGATACCCTTACTCTGGATAGATAAGAAAAATTTAGGCAACATCGTAAGATTTCTTTTAGATTCAGGTTTGAAAAGTAGGGTAGTGAGAAAAGATAAAAAATTACAGTATGATACCTCTACATTCTAAAATAGAACTGAAATAATTAAACAAAAATCAAGGTACCTCAACATCGCAGGTTAGGTGAGAAAAGATTCAACATGATAGTAAGGTACCTTTACATTCTAGCATAGAAATGGAAAGGCTCAACAAAAACTAAAGAACCTCTGAATCACAATAGAGGAGATGAAAGACTAAAGAAACAGCAACTCTATATTTCAGACAAGACTAAAAACACCTGTAAGGTACTTCACACTGAATGGTAGAAGTGGAAAAGCTTCTGAATAAAACTCCTATTTCATGAACAGCCAATGCCCTATTCCTCTTTCCTCTCCAACTCTTGTTTTTTCTTCTCCTTCAACCTTTGGTAACTCTCGTAGTTTAACTTTGCCTGCACGTCCAACTCTCTGCGTGTCTGTCTGGCAGCAGCATCCACCGTCAAGGCACCCTCCGGGACCACATCCACCTGACCCCCACACAGCACCCACTTGTGGCACAGCACATCGATTGCAGTGTAACGCTTCTTTCTGTCTACCACCAATAGGTGGCTGATTAAGTCTTTTGCACCTGCAGATGTAAGATGATAGTTGAATCTACAACACAGATTAAAATCAAATTACAGCTGAATCTACAATATGGACATCCAAGTCACATAGCTGAATCTACAACACATATATTCATGTCAATTTATAGTTGAATCTACAACACATATATTTATGTCAATTTATAGTTGAATCTACAACACATATATTCATGTCAATTTATAGTTGAATCTACAACACATATATTCATGTCAATTTATAGTTGAATCTACAACACATATATTCATGTCAATTTATAGTTGAATCTACAACACATATATTCATGTCAATTTATAGTTGAATCTACAACACATATATTCATGTCAATTTATAGTTGAATCTACAACACAGTTATTCATGTCAATTTATAGTTGAATCTACAACACATATATTCATGTCAATTTATAGTTGAATCTACAACACAGTTATTCATGTCAATTTATAGTTGAATCTACAACACATATATTCATGTCAATTTATAGTTGAATCTACAACACATATATTCATGTCAATTTATAGTTGAATCTACAACACAGTTATTAATGTCATATAGTTGAATCTACAACACATATATTCATGTCAATTTATAGTTGAATCTACAACACAGTTATTCATGTCAATTTATAGTTGAATCTACAACACATATATTCATGTCAATTTATAGTTGAATCTACAACACAGTTATTCATGTCAATTTATAGTTGAATCTACAACACAGTTATTAATGTCATATAGTTGAATCTACAAAACAGATATTAAAGTCAATTTATAGTTGAATCTACAACACAGACATTCAAATCAATTTATAGCTGAATCTACACCACAGTTACTCGAGTCATAGGGTTGAATCTACAACACATATTCAAGTCAATTTATAACTAAATCTACAACACACATATTCAAGTCAATTTATAGCTGAATCTACAATACAGATATTCAGATTATCTAAGTGTTTTTAACCAGCATTTTCAAACTAGTTTGACATTCACAATGATCTAAGTGTTGGTTCCCCATTTTCATTCAAGTTTCATATTCACAATAATTATCTGACAAATGTTGACTTACTAAGTGTTGATTTACCAACATAAACAATCAATTTTTATATTAACAAAAATAATTTAATAAGTGTTGACTCACTTCTGGAGGTGTTGTCCCAGTATGGAGATATGAACTCAAAATCTCCAGCTTTGATGTACTCAAACAATTCAGTCTGGTTTCGGTCAGGTGATCGGAATGGAGGGAACCCACACAGCAAGATGTAAGTGATCACTCCCACAGCCCACATGTCCACTTCCAGGCCGTAACCTGCATAACAAGAGAAATAATATTATAATAAAAAATCTGAATGAAAGAAAGTTCACACGTGTTATATAGAGCCAATCCTTGAAACCCAACTTCAAGAGGCGGAATCATACACCTATTTGGGAAGCAATGTAGACAACAATGGCGGAACAGATAGAGATATTAAAATAAGGATACACTAGGATGTTTGTTACAATTAAACTTAGCACTAAACTAAGAATTGTAACTGATTCAGTGCCAAAGAAAAGATATGTTTGGGCCTAACAATAATGGATTACAGACAATGGGGAGTAGGAAGGTTTTGTCACAGTGATTCTTAAAAGTTGTTAATATGGTAGCAGACATGTTGATGTTGTATTACATTTCAGATTAAAGGGGATTACATAAAGAAAACTACTGTATATAAGCCCTTTCCTTACACAGAAAGTCGCTTAAGAAGATTAATCATCCCGGGCATTTAAACATTTAGCTCCAGTGTTAAATCGGTTCTACTGTGTGGGTCAGGGACTTGAAGAACCACTGAAATAATTACAAATATCTGGGTCAGGGACATTGACAACCACTGAAATAATTACAAATAAACTAAAGCATTCACTAACTGGTGTCTGCACAGAATAGTGGCAATGTAGAGCTCATGGAGAGAATTAGACAGATTCCAGAGAACCGGAAGGTGACGAAAAGATGATGGTGCTGGATAGGAGACACACAGAGGAACCTGAGGTGAGGTTAACTAGACTGCCTTGTCTGGAAGCCACAAGGTAAACGAGTTGAGTCAAGAACCGACTTCATTGCCCTTAAAGACATTCCCCTATGTGTTCCGGCATCTACAACAGCCAGCAAAGAGTCCCTGTGTCAGCAGCAATCTATGTGCCTGTCTGGCTTTCCTTGGGAGATCAATTAAATGGAATAGCAGGAGACCTGAACACACACAGAAGAGAATTACAGATGAAGAATATTGGGAGGACATGGAGGGAGGACATGGAGGGAGGACATGGAGGGAGGACATGGAGGGAGGACATGGAGGGAGGCCATGGAGGGAGGACATGGAGGGAGGACATGGGGGAGGACATGGAGGGAGGACATGGAGGGAGGACATGGAGGGAACTGCAGGAGATAGCCAAAGATAGGACGCTTGGTGTGGTTTGGTTGAGGTCCTCTGTTGGGAGGACATGGAGGGAGTTGCAGGACATAGCAAAAGATAGGACGGCTTGGCGCGATATGGTTGGGGACAGTTTCTCAAGGGAGGATAATGGGCAGAAGAAGAAGGTGAAGGCCAATCCTGATATTACGCCCTGTGTGTTGCTCGGTATCATAAGAGAAACAAAGACTAGTAACACGTTGCTATCCAGGCAGTTGCTGGTTGCTGTCCTGGTAGTTGCTGGTTGCTGTCCAGGTAGTTGCTGTCCAGGTAGTTGCCGGGTGCTGTCCAGGTGGTTGCTGCGTGCTATCCAGGCAGTTGCTGGTTGCTGTCAAGGTAGTTGCTGGTTGCTGTCCAGGTAGTTGCTGGTTGCTGTCCAGGTAGTTGCTGCCCAGGTAGTTGCTGGTTGCTGTCCAGGCGGTTGCCGTGTGCTGTCCAGGTGGTTGCTGGGTGCTGTCCAGGTAGTTGATGGGTGTTGTCCAGGCGGTTGCTGGGTGCTGTCCAGGTGGTTGATGTGTGCTGTCCAGGTGGTTGCTGGGTGCTGTCCAGGTGGTTGATGGCTGCTGTCCAGGTGGTTGCTGGTTGTTGTCCGCAGTTGCCGCATGCTGTCCAGGCGGTTGCTGAGTGTTGTCCAGGCGGTTTCTAGGTGCTGTCCAAGCGGTTGCTGTTTCCCCATCATGTTGCTCGTATTTGCTCAGACTGTAGCTGGAGTATTGCTGTTCAGGTTTAGCTGTGTCTTATCATGGCTGTTGCTGTGGGTTAGTATGGATGTTGTGTTATCACAGCTGTTATTGTCTTATCACAGCTGATTGTTAACACACAGCTGTGTTATAATGGCAGAAGCTGTGTGTTATCATGACTGTAACTGTGTTATTATGGCTGAAGCTGTGTGTTATCAGTACTGTAACTGTGTTATTATGGCTGAAGCTGTGTGTTATCAGTACTGTAACTGTGTTATTATGGCTGAAGCTGTGTGTTATCAGGACTGTAACTGTGTTATTATGGCTATTATGACATGTTGGTCCGGCTGCCTTATGTTAGTCACCATGATTCTCAAGCTACAGTTATTTTAATGAAAGTGTCATGGGATGATGAATCGTCTTAAGGGAATTTCCACGGGCTTACATAATGTCAAAATACTGTCATTGTGAACTGTCTCAAAAAAAATAATATACAAATACTGTGGTTTTCCCTAAGCAATCTACTTTAATTTAATATATTATACAACAGGTCTTTTGTTACCATATTAACAACTTGTAGGCCATAACCGACACCCATTTCCTATTTTCAAGTATCCATTTTCGTTTGGCACTGAATATGTTTAAAATTGTTCGTACACTGCAAAACTAACACGAGCCGGTCAGTATGTGCTTTGCTGAATGATAACCTGGTTCATACTAATATGCTTCACAGATATGAATTTGAAGTTCCAGTATTCCACTTTGAGCTTGGAGAGAGAAAAGGGGCATTCCATAACACAGTTCCTATTGCCATATTGCTGCTGACAGGGCTGTTCCATGATAATATACTTATATGAACTCTAACAAAAGTATATCTCGGCTCGCTTCGATACATCAACAACAGCAATATGAATAAAGATGATGAGAAAGACTTCTTTGACGTGAGTCCAACAAAACTGTCGTTTTAATACGTTTTACATCATGCAAGGATTAACGTGTCCAATAATACTATGCAGCCCTTGCAGGGCCTGTTATACCAGGTCCGCAGCAAGTCTTATTAGTAGCTGACAATAATAAATAACAGGTTCACACACCTTATCATTGCCACCGTTGACGAATTGAGCTATACGTCCTCTAAGATTCTTCACTCATTCCATCTGTTGTGTTTCTTTCCGCTCTGGGAAATACAGCTATTTCCTTTCGCCGTTGGTTCATTTCTTCGTGGCGATATTCTGCACCATGTTGCTAAGTCTTTTCCTTGTCAGTTAGTAATATTCCGCCACTGGTTTAATGCCAAATAACCATCAGTCCAGTTTAATTGAGTGACATCCAACTTGCACTGCCTTCTCGTTTGCCTTTCCCCACAAGTCTGCCGTTGTTGGGCTAATCGCTCTGTGACGTTTCTTGTGTTTCTAACGCGTCTCCTAGTTTTATATCGTATTTGGCGTCGAGGATTTCTCTCTATTCCATATGACGTCATTCACCGACTATATTGTACCTATGGAGATAATACTTTCATACTGATTCTGGAGAAGAGACTGTACCTCGATCTTCCAGCAATCGATACAGGCCCTTCTCTAGGCTCAGGCCACGTGATCATCAATGGATCAGACTCAAACACACAACATAATCCCCATGGTTAAAGTACTTTCATACCGAGTCGGCAGAAGAGACCTGCCTCGTCTACCCTGCAATAGATGCAGCCCTTCTCTGAGCTCAGCCGACATGATCATCAATGAATCGGACTGAAATAATTAAACCTCAGCCTTCCAGTGCTTTCACAGCCGACCCTTACCTATATCAGTGAGTATCTCTGGAGCCACGTAGGTGGGAGTTCCACACACAGTGTAGATTGGCTGCTTGACCTCCATGGCAAGGCCAAAGTCAGCCAGTTTGAGAGTGATGCTTCCATCTTTGCTCCGGTGAACCTATCAATGGAAGAATCGGAAATATTTGGATTTGCATTAAGGTTGAGAAGTCAGTATTAGCTGCTTATATTAGCAAGAGTTAAATAATGGGATCATTTCTACAGAGCATTTTATGTCATAGTATCCTGGTAATAGTTTTCTCTGTACAGTGAAAATATTTTCAAAAATAGAAAAGATATGGAAGGAATCAACTTTGGGGGAAGATACATCAATAACATTAGATATGCAGATGGTCGTCACTGGGAAGAAAGAAATAACACAATGTAATATACTAGTAAATAGGCATATTATTAAACAAGTGAATCGGTACAATTATCTCGTAACAGTCATAACATCTGATGGGAGATGCCTTGAAGAGATTAGAACAAGAATCGCCTTTGCGAACGTAGTCTTTTGCAAGATGAAAAACATTCTGACCAATAAAAAGATGTCAATTGAAAAGAGAAAAAGAGAGTTGAAGTGCTACATAGAACCTATACTTTTGTATGGATGTGACGCGTTGACAATGAGCAGACAAGCTGAAAAACATCTGATGGCTGTGGAAATGTGGTTTCTGAGGAAAATGTAGAGAATACCATGGACAGACAGTAAAACCAATGAACAAGTACTTCAAGAAACAAATGAAGATCGTAAAATGATTAGAGACCTTAGATGTAGACAGTCAAAATTATTTGGGCATGTTATGAGAAGAAATGACTTGAAGAAATTGGTGACAACTGGCAAGATCGAAGGGAACAGACCAAGGGGAAGACCGAGTAGTAAATACCTGGATGGCTTGGCCACGTGCCATGGTCGAGACAGGAACACGGAGCAGATCCACGACTCTAGTGATCGAGTGAGGTGGCAAAACATGACCGCCCACGCTTATCGGCATGGCACATGATGGATGGATGGATCCTGGTAACTAATTTTATATATTCTGTTCATTCATCATCATCATGTGCCATGTAGGGTAAGCGTGGGCGATCATGTTTCGCCATCTCACTCGATCACCAGAGTCATGGATCTGCTTTGTGTTCTTGTCTCGACCACGCCATGTGGTCAAGCCATTCAGGTATTTACCTCTCTGTCTTCCCATTGTCCTTTGCCACTCAATCTTGCTACTTGTCACTAAGTTCTCCAATTGTTTTTCATCTCAAAACGTGTCCAAACAATTGTGGCTGTCTACTTTTAATTTCTCTAATCAGTTTGCAGGTTTCATGTATTTCTTGTAGTACTTGGTCATTGGTTTTTCTGTCTGTCCATGGTATTCTTTGTATTTTCTTCTAAAACCACATTTTCACAGCCAACAGCTGTTTGTAAGCATGTCTGCTCATTGTCCACGCTTCACGTCAATACACAAGTACAGGTTTAATGTTTATTCTGTTTATTAGTAGGTAAAATAAAGGACTCTTTAATACACCTTTATGTACACTGGACATACTCTTCTAGCTCTATATTTGTATAGATCAAATCGGGCATTTACTGTGTGACGTGTTCAGTATTACACCAGACGCATGTAATAGCCAGGACATTTACTGTGTGACGTGTTCAGTATTACACCAGACGCATGTGATAGCCAAGACATTTCCTGTGTGACGTATTCAGTATTACACCAGACGCATGTAATAAACAAGACATTTACCGTGTGACTGTTCAGTATTACACCAGACGCATGTAATAGCCAGGACATTTCAAGGCAAACATTATAGAATGAGAGTCCAGTTCACTATATTTTTAAACAAAGAATCCACCTCGAAGCAAACTTGAACTAATGACCAACGGGTTGGCAGGTGAGCATGCTAACCACTGCTCTACTGTTTCAATACCCACTTGCCAGGGCACAAACATGAAACATATTAGCCGGTATTGACCACCTCCGTGATTCGAACCGTTACCTTTCAGCTCAGCCCTTCTCAATCTTCCTAACTTGCACATGGATTCACTGAGAAAACATGCGTGTTAATTAACCCCTAATTTTTAACAGTACATATATAAACTCGAAGAAAATTTATGAACCAATTCAGCATGTTCTTTAAGAGTTAATAGCTTTAACTGATTAAGTGCTGAAGGATAATATATCGCTAAATGTGATCTCGCATTTGAACAGAATGACGAAATATTGTCATACTAGGGTTACCGTATTTTTTTTGTTTCGTGTTATCTTCCGCAATTTTAATGCACCGTGAAAGGAAATGCATTATAATACTTTGTTTGTTTGATTGTGTGCCATGTTTGGTCCATACCTAGTATTGGTTTGCTTGGCACTGAATCATTTAATATATCAGAGGTCACAGATATGTATGAGAAGTCTGGCAAACTGCGCTTTACTCATCTGAGTATAAAAAATATACACTTCATTTACATGTTCATACACATTTACTATGAGCTGCCTTTAAAGCGAAGAAATCAATTCATTTCCCACGACCCGTGCAGACAAGTTTTATGCATTTTGACATAATGTAATCATTCATAGAGTGCATTCTCTTAAAGATTATAGACTAATTCTGAAAAGTCTCGAGCGCTGCAGTAAATTAGTTGACGAGCCGCAGACATCCCACAAACCAAGGGTTATAACAAGCTGGCTTGTGTTATACTTTCCTCAACTTTAAGTGTACATGCTAATCCTGATATTATTTGCGGGGCCACTTTAGCCATGTCTTTGAACTACCCAACTGCGTAAAGTATAAACATATACGACCTCACACAGTGAACAGTATACAGTGTAACTTCACATGATTTCACAGAAATGTGACGTGAATACAAACAGTTAGCCTCTTTCTCTAAAAAGACCCCTTTTGTATACATCGCGTGAGAGACGAACATAAAAGTACTTTCCTTCTTTCTTACAACCAAACATAACAGGCACATTTATTCTTTTATTCAGAATGACGCTATTGAGCTAATATTTTCCATACGTGTTTGCAGCCAATGAAATAATCAACTTGTAAAGGGCACAAGAAATTGGTTTACGATGGAGTTTTCCTGAGGTTACACTTACTGCTCAAGATTAACTAATTGCGTACCATGAGATGATAAATCGTCTTATTAAAACTTCCCGTAACTGCCATGGGCTTATAAATTAAACTATGGTTAAAATATTACTACAGTAATTTTGCATACGCAACCTCTTTAATCAAATATTATATATAACACAATTGGTCTGCTACCATATTAACAACATTTCAGTCATAACTGTGACGCATCCTTACTTCCCATTTACAGCCATCCATGTTTGTTTGGTCCAAATCTACTTTTTATTTGGCATTGCATCTCTTAAAGTGAGATTCCCATACTTGTTGCCTTCATTTCCAACATAATTGTTTGGTACCAGTTTTTATGATACCAGGTCGCGCCCAGATCCATACTGGTAGGGAAAACAATAAGACAGCCTCTGAACCTGGGCCTTTGTCTTGGAAGGCAAGAGACTACCCGTTATGCAACCGCAGCTCCGTTGAATTTACAAGTGGCATAAAATGGATATTGAGAATTCAAAACCAGGGGAAATTAAATAAATGTTTAGTAGAAGTTACCCCACGATAAAATATCGACATTCTATCAGTTCTGACCATCGAAGAAAACTGGCTCTACATGTTTCAGAGTTGGCCATATTAAACATCACTACGGTTTGGATAAAACTGATGGAAAGACAAGGTTCCTGACAGAAGGGGTATGGGTCGACCAGCATGAAGATGGACACAGGTCACTGCAGATACCTTCGGTATGAGGGGAATAGTTTCACAATGTAGAAACTTTTCAGCGGCCGTGATGAGAGATGTTGGAATTGTAGTGCATTGTTACGTCGCTCTGCTACTGAGTTGAGTGCGTTTACAATAACTCTCCTAATTTGTAGTTGGCTGATGGAAATAGTATTACTGGTACCTGGCCATCTTGACAGACGATAGTTTGTTACACTGTGCGTCAAAAATAGCACAAAGCTTGGGCTGAATTGTAGAGAGGGTGCGTTGCCCATGCAGCATGATCCGTCTCGCAGCCTGTCTAATTTACTCCAGAGAAAATGTAACACCAATACATCTGGAACAAGACAAGCTGCAGAAGCTGCCGGATCAGCAAAGCAATGCTCTAACCCAGTGTTTCCCAACGTGGGGCCCACGCCCCACAGGGAGGCAATTCGACTGTTAAGGGGGGCAATTCGTAAATGGAAGAAATCGGCTGAATATAACAAATCGATTCGCACTGCGAGCGCTAACAAGTCAAGTCGCATTATTCTGTCAAGAAGCCTGATTCGCGGGAAAAATGCCACGAGGAAAATCCAACAAGAAACACGCTGTTGCCAAGATGAGCAGCGTGGGAGCCGACAACAAGAAGAAGAACGTTGAGAGCCCACCTGCTAGCTGCATCAAAGAGCCTGATACTACAGCTATAACTGAAGCTACTACGAGGGAGAAGATTGACAGCCCAACACAGTCAAGAATCAAGACAGCAGAGAAGAAAGAGGAGAAAGACACCAGAGTCGGAAACACCGACTCAAAAACAGTCCGATGGGTTATCAAGCGGATTCCTGTGGAGCTGACAGATGAAGAAATCCTGAAGCAGCTACGTGAAGAGAATCTTCACATCCGATTCTTGAAGGCGGAGCGGCTTTTCACCTACTCCAAGATACCTACAACCTTGGCAGTAGTGACGTCGGAATGCAGAGAGATGCCGCCCACAGTAGCATTCAACAAAAGAATGCAGCAACCAGAGAGATTCATACCAAGAATCACGCAATGTTCCAGATGTCAAAAGGCCGGCCACAGTAGAGCTACGTGTCACAGTAAGACGGAAATCTGCCGATACTGTGCCGATCACCACGCTTTCAAGGAATGTCCGCTGGCCAAGCTGGACACGGACTTCCGAGCACCCAACAACAAAAGAAAGTGCGCCAACTGCCTGGGCAAGCATGGCGCAAGATACTTAGGCTGTCCGTACCTACAGAGACATAGAGACGTCTTAAAAATCGCCATCATCACAAAGACTCCATTCAAGGAAGCAATACAGACGGGCGAGACAGCCACGGGTATAGCACAAGCTGAAAGAGATCAACTTCAAAAGCAGATCGACGAGTTAAAGAAACAAGTCAAGCTATTGCAAACAACGGCACCAACTAGCGACAATGAGAAACTACTTGCCGAAATAAAGGAGATCCAGCGAGACATCAAACAAGAGGTGGAGAATATGAGGCAGATGGTAAAGATAAATGAAGAGACTCTGCGAGACATCAAATCGGCCAGAGAAATTCTAACAATCGAAAGGGAACCAACCCAAAGCAAATCAGCACAAGAAACAAAAAAACACACAGAGAAACCGCAAGAAGACATCCAACAAGAGGACGAGCCGGATCCGCTGGACACAGCCAGCAACCCACCCACGACAATATCGCGTCAGACAGTTGAAGCAAACCAAGACGAGCGCCCTGTAGAAGACACGGAGCGGCCCCGGGGGAGGACTTTGGAAGAGCTACGAGAGTTCCTAAGGAAGGAGCAAATCAGAGACCAGGAATTCGAAAGGTGCTGGATTGAAAGAGAAAAGAAGAAACCAAAAAAACTCAGGCGACCGGTAGATTGGCCACAAAAAATCATAGAAAGAAATACCGACTACCATTACTACATAAAAGATGGAGAGAAAGTACCATGGCTGACAGCGGAGGAAAGAAAGATATGGCCGAAGCTAAAACTCGAAGATGACAAAAAGTACAAGAAGGAAAATAGTAACGTCGAAAAGCTCCTACACAAAATACACAACGAAGATGACTAAATGACCTAATCAAAAGTCCTTATAAGGACTGCAGCCAGTAAAGCCAGACGAACCAGGAGCCTACACCAACTAAGAAAACCACAACAACAGAAGAGCACAAAGGACAGCCACGGACCGATCCCCCAGCTGGAGGGGGCTTACGAAAAGTCCTTATAAGGACTGCAGCCAGACGAGCCAGGAGCCTACACCAACAAAGACAACCATAACAACAGAAGAGCACAAAGGATAGCCGCCGACCACTGCTGACGTCACAGACACAAACGCTACATAACCAGTCCGAGATAGGACTCACAAGACAAGAATTAGGGTGAATAAACCCACAAAAACCACGATCCTCAATTATAACCACAGCTGATGAAGCAGGTTAGACGAGGACGAATTTGGAATTTTTGTTTTTGAAATTTGGAATTGGAATTGGAATTGAGACTGAAGTTAACTAAATTGGAACCTGACATAAGATCTCTTTGCAGCAAGCATCAAGCGCAAGGATCTCACTAAATTTAAATAATAAATAATTACTAATAATTAAAATAATATAGAAAAATCTTTCATTAAAATTATTTTGTACTTGAATTTCAGTCCTCCATTATATGTTTTGAAAATTTACTTACTGTGTTTGCTCAATAATTACCTAGTGATTTCTTCCTAAAACCTATCATTCAAGTTTCTTTAGTGAACCTTTCAATTTTTGAATAATAAAAATAATGTATATGTTGAGGGGGGGGGGGGGGGGGGGGGGGGGGGGGGGGGGCGTGGGGCGGGGGAGGGGGGCAATATGAATTTTAGAAAGGCTTAAGTGGGGCATGGTACAAAAAAGGTTGGGAAACACTGCTCTAACCTGTTCGCCTGTCGGAGCCTCGATGCTAGACCAGTGGCCAACCAAGGCTTAGGGCCTGGTCTGTCCTGCCACGATAGTTAATCTTTAGGTTGCACTTCCTCACACGAGAATAAGGTACCCACCCAATAGCGCTTATGATGGAAATGACTCACTGCATTAAGGACACATTTTTACGTGCTTTGTCTCAGCAAATGGGCGTATAGAAACTGGGATTGTACATGTAGTGCAGTGATCATGGATGCATCTATGTTGTTATCGCCTGTGATCAAATGAGGGCACTGGCCAGGTTGATCGATCAACTTAAATATATGCCTGTTTGGGTGGGTGGTGGGGTGCAGAAGTACCCCATTTCAAAGGAGAAGTAAGACACCTCTCCACTAGCCAGTGGGACACCCTTGGCCAAGTTGGAGTACGTGTTCAGCCTTCCCAGGGCAACGTGAAACCACAGCAGTTGATGGATTGAGCTCATGAGCAGCTGATAGATAGTTGATGGTCGCGATCTCTAGTTTCTGACTGTCAATAGAAGATATCTTTGTATAGATAAAGACTATAGTTATTGACCAATACTTTCACAGCTAGAAAGGAAAGAAATGCCTTCTGTACAGATGCAAAGTACAGCCTGATACAGTAAACTGATTACAGAAACTATATGAAGACAGTCAAGATTTCTATGAACATTATGAGGAGAAATAAACTAGTAAACTTATTTATATTCGGCAAACCAGTAGGAAAAAAAAAGTCATGGGGAAAATACCAGCTTGACTTGGCCCCATAACATAGCTAAACAAAAACATACACCCAAGTCTTGACTGGTCATTATGTGAGATGGTGAATCATGACAGCCCACGGCCATTAGCGTATCACATAATGATGAAACTCTGTAGCAACCTCTCATGTAAGAGTATTCAGTGAAGGGATCTACATTTACACACCGCCGGTGCACTTGGTATAAAGTAGTGAATCTATATTGTTATAGACTAATCAGGATTCGGTGGGTCACAAGCTGCCTCTACTTCACATACATTGTCTTGTACCAAATCTAGACAACCGCTCACATGCCAGGCGGAATATATGTCCTGTGTCCTAGCTCTGTTTCCCCACGATATTAGTTTAGTTTAGTCGATGGATCAACATCACGGCACACGGGTGTAACCCATAAGTGCTCCGTTCTCCTCCAAACTCAAACCTGAGTCTGGAAAAACTCACAATTTCGCCCGGGCAGAGCCGTTAGGCTACTCTTTTTCGATTTCCAACTGCCAAGGGAATTTTTACGTGCGCAACAATGCACACGGGCGTCCGATTTCATTACCCAAAGACCAGGGGAAATTTTATTACTAGAAGTCCACGTGAAAATAATCCCGGTTCTCACTGGGGCTTGAACCCGGGACCTCCAGCACTCGAGGCGGACACCATACCTCGAGACCACGCAGCCCCCCACGATTGCGCATCCTTAAAGCCACGAAATCAACTCACCCATGCCTTATAACCCCGCAAAACTAACAATAAATAGCAAGACGACATATGGGCGCCCTTAAAGCCACGACATCAACTCACTCATGCCCCACAACCCTGCCAGACAAACTAACAACACGTGACAAAAGGACATACCAGCAGATTCTCGGGTTTCAGGTCCCTGTGCACAATGCTGCGAGAGTGCATGTAGAAGAGGGCGTGACACAGATCTTTGACCATCAGCGCCGACTCCACTTCGCCAAACTTGACATTCTGTGTGATGGCATCAAACAGGTCTCCGCCCTAGAATACATGAACATGGTTTAAGACATGGCCGGAAATTAGATCATTCTATTTCCTACTTCTATATTGACCTCCTCTTTCTTCCCCCACCTCCCATCTTCCTTCTCCTCCTTTCTTCCTTTTCTCCTTCATTCTTCATTCCTCTTCCTCATTTCTTCCCTTTAAACTTTCGCTTCTTCATTTCACTCCTTCCGCTTCCATCTTCACCTTCATCCTCATCTTCAAAATGAACATATAAGGAGCAACGATTTCTATACCTCTTTATGTAAAGATCTAGTATGTGTGAAGGACTTGACTTTTCAGTCCTCTGGCTGCATCTGCCACGGGGTTGCATCTATTACAACTTCATGTCTGCGGAGACTAACCACTTTGATAAAAGACTTCCTGGCGCTTGAATCAAGGAAGAGCATCCAAGATCCATAGCTGTGATGAACAGTTCGAGACCAAATCGCATCATTGATTTGCCCCAAAGAGTCTTAAAATATATATCCGACTTTATTCAATGCCAAGACAGGGAAAACCATGGCGAGGAAAGTAGCTGGGCAACCCACCTCATAGTGATGTGATCTAGTATATGTTTTGCCCTCGGTATGTGTTGAGTTGAGATCAGTTGAGCTAAGAACTGACATCAGTACACTCAGGCATTTGCGCTAAGTTCCCTCGTTCAACAGCCAAAGAAGAATCACTTTACTAATCATTCTCACACCGCTATCTGATTGAAAGTTCTCCTGTTCTTTCCTCTCACTTTTAAAATTCTTTCAGTGATTCTACCTTCCCCCCCTTGTCCATAGGTAATCTTCCACCAAGAGGTGCATTCCCTGCCAGCCTATTAGCCTGTTCATTCCCCCCGCACACCTGCATGACCAGGGCAAAAAAAATCCATAACATTCTCACAATCTGTGACCTCTGAAGCGAGGATAGCCATTCCACACGAAGCGTTCCTTTCTCCACCTTACTAAGCTTACCCTCGGTATATTATGCGCCAATTATTAGAATACAAAAGATCAAGAAGATAAATATAGTTATCTATCAAATCTCAGTATCTCAGATAACTGATTCATACATAGCATAATTTCTACCTCACTGAAGAAATCTGGTCACATCAAATGTAACAGTTGTTGAGAAAGAACAGTGGTTTTAAAAATTGGTTTAAAAAGAACAGTGGTTGAGAATTGTGGTTGAGAATTGTGGTTGAGAATTGTGGTTGAGAAATAATTGTGGCTTAGAAGAAATACTGATTTAAAAGAAACAGTGGTGTAAAAAGAACAGTGCGTAAGAAATACGTGGTTTAGAAATGGTTTAGGCAGAACAGTGGTTTAGAAAGAGCCGTGGTTTAGGCAGAACAGTGGTTCAGACAGAACAGTGGTGTGGAAAGAACAGTGGTTAGAAAGAACAGTGGTTTATAAAGAACAGTGGTTTATAAAGAACAGTGATTTAGAAAGAATATTGGTTTAGAAAGACCTGTGGTTTAGAAAGACCTGTTGTTTAGTCTGAATAATGGTTTAGAAATGAGTGAATCAAGATTCTCTGCAGCAAGCCTCGGTGACAGCTACGTCCTGCACAAGATCGCCACATGATGATAATATCACACCTGTAACGTTTTATCGATCCCACGTTTATTTATTCCATAAAGGACCTGAACTGTAAAGGTAAGCCACTTATCTGGGTCGGCTTTACATCTGATCTGATAGAACTTAGAAGGCAACATATATGCTAAGGTGTGTCTTTAAAGCCAATGATTTATGATAAGTGACCAATACTGCCACTAGAATATCGTCTTGGGATAGATTACAAGAGATGAATGGGTTGTCATACATAGGAATGTCTTCTGTAGAAGATGCTCTGAGGAAACTGAAGGTCCTGCTAGCACTAGTCAAATGAATGTAGAAGAAAGTGCTCTTTGAATGAGTACCGGAAGGACATGAAGACTGTGATTCCTCTAAGTGTACTTTAGGAGATGACCAGAAGACAATGAAGGAAGGAGTTGTCCGTATTAGTGTCCTGAGTAATGAAGGTAGGGGATGGTTACACACACATTTCACAGCCTCTTTTTGATGTTCAAATAAACCACGTGTTCTACATATGTCCCGCGATGTAAACAAGAACACAATCTGACAAGACTAATCCTACAAGACAGCAGTGTATGCCAGCAAGAAGACAGCAATGTATGGCAGCAAGAAGACAGCAGAGTATGCCAGCAAGAAGACAGCAGTGTATACCAGCAAGTGAACAGAAATGTGCCACACTGAAGAAGAAACATCAACAGACAATACAAACTGCAGGTTATTGGTGAAGACCTAGGCGGACCACCTCCTTGTTTATTACCCAAGTTGAAATAAAGCACAGTTAAAGTTTATCTCCCAAGCAATCGAAGTAGAGGACACGCCAAGCGGACTTGAAATCAAATTGCTACTGCAACAATCAGCATGGAAACTTCTAATGTCGACATTTGAAGAGGGGTGTCATGGACAGAAATGGGTTAATGCAGTCCTAGTTAGTAGAACAATAATCATACGCGACAACCCACGAGACAAGAACAGCAAGGGTTAATGTTGGGAAAACACTAGGATACAGGGTCAAAATACCCAGTGAGATCATCAGTTCACGGGAAACGTAGGGGTCACAGGTGACGGCCTGGGCGAGAGAGCTAGCTGGACTTGGCATTAGGGGTGCGGACAACTTAAGGCACACACATACACACCCAGACTTCAATCGATAGTTCTATACAAGTCATCTACACGATTATGGAAGAGTTGACAACATCAAGATTGAGGCAGATGTTACACAACGATTATTTCATTACAACTATCAGCTTAACAGAGGAGACAGATAACCACGGAACGGCCGGTCAGTAGTGGAGAGTGTACAAGAGTCAGCACAGAGAGTGTGGCTGGCTACTGACCACCAGTATTGTGTATATTGTGAAACAAATTATGCGTTGAGATGCCGCTGTGCGTTCTGTCCACTCTGTTGAGAGCATCGGCAAGCAAAAGTGTGTGTACGAGCCAAGTGACGAGAATCGTCACAGTGAATGCACCTGCCAGAATATATCTCCTAGACAACAGTATTTGAATATCTACAAGTCCAGTGACATTCTATCGATTAACATCATGACAGGGGGAAAGAAAATGTATGGTAATGTTCCGCGTGCAGCGTGGTCGATTCTTGAACTCAGTCTTCACAAGTCAAAGTGTTGTGTGTGATATACAAGCTTTCCATTTACGATTCCTCAGATAGGAATCCGAATCTTTTGGTCCGAAAAACGAGTCACCTGACCCGACGCCTGGTACACACTGTTAATGTAAGAGGTTCAAAGAAGAATCCGATCACGCACGCATTCAGTGTCAATCTAGTTGATTTCCACTTTATGTGGGAGCTCTGTAGAATTAGCGTTATATTGTTATCGGGTGGGAGGACGGGGAGTGGGGGAAGAGGAAGCTCAACACATAAATTTCCAATATAATGATTAGCTTGTCAGATATCACGTGTTATTTTATTCGGGACACTTCCGTCTTAGATCAATCGATACTCTCTACTCGAGAGTTGACATACTAACGTTATCGCCGGCGCCTGTCTGTGTTCCTTATTTGACACCCCTCTACAGTATCAGTAAATTATTCTTGTACACACCACAAGTGACATTGGCCATATGGTGCTAAAACCATATTTTTATGTTTAGTCAATAGCCAGCTCCGTGGCGAGATTTACTGACGCAGTTCGTGATCCCGCATACCGCGTAGAAAACACCTGCTGGCGATTTGGCACCAGATCGCGTTGCGTTGGTTTTTTTTTTTTTTACGAAATGGTATGCGTCGCTTAAAATAGGTCGCTTGAAAGTCGACGGGGGTCGACTTAATTGCACCGGGTTGTTATCCCATATGCCTCAGTCTCGATTTTTTTTTTTTCGGGATTTGAGATTTAAAGATTGAGCACAACCCACTACTGGCAACGCTGATCATATTCCGGTACGAACCTAAGGCTTTGTCCACGTCAATGTGGAAGCACTAGACTCGAGTTTCGCTCTCGTTTGAGCTCGTCAGTAGTGAATATCCTTGACTGGACCCGGGATCAAACACACAACCTTCGGAGCCCGAGTCAGATGGCTTGACCACTTCGCCACAGAGCAACCCTCTGGAGTATAAATGGTATGGGTGCCGGTCGTTCTGTAAAACAATGGCAAACTACTGAACTAAACTTGCCAAGACATTTAGTTAGTTAGTCTTTCCTCTTGAGCTAAGGCGGCGCATAGGGCAGAAGTCCTGTCTCTCCATGTCTGGCGGTTCGCTGCTATCTGTTGTAGATCCTGGATGTTCACTTGGCCATTGAATGAGCCTTCTCTGATGATGGTTCTACGCTAGGGTCTCTTTTGGTCTTCTCCGTTTTCTTTTCCCTACCTAAGCGTCTAGCAATTAGAGCCAGAAAACTGATTCTGAAACAACGGGAAGTTTTATGATGACGGATTGTCAAGCCGTCGATCAACCGTCTTAAGCCAAGCTAGAAGAAAACACGTCCCGCTATCTTGGTCCAAACCGGAATCAAGACATCGAGCCAAGACATTACAAAGAGCTAAACATGGTAGAGTTGACTGCTACGTCCTGTAAACGATATGCAACTAACATTTTTTGTAAAACTAACAGTATACATAAAATAAGCGGCATTCGACATTGGTGCTAGCCCCAATTTTCTATAGACCAGCCGACACTCGCTGAGTGATACGGTCAGTATTCCACCGGTCACCTTGATTTCCCAAGGTATTTCCAGGTAATCATTACAGACCGGGTCGTTTTAAAAGTATACTTCAATACGGACTCGAACAGACGACCACCAAGACTGCAGGTGAGCGTATAGCCACTGCGTCACCGCGGGTCCCAATGTCTACCACACAGTGGGTAAACAACATGAATACCTAGGATACAACACCAACAAACAATTTTCAGGACATGTATCTTTCTTGCAATAATGTACAGATGTGGGTCGTGGACCAGATAACAATCACTGAACAAGACAATCAATGACCTTTAATCTTATTTGAGACAGAACAATGATAGCTATATAGTGGATCCTACAACAATCATTGAACAAGACAATCAGAACGTTTGCTCTTATTTGAGACAGAACAATTATAGCCATATTATTGATCCTATAACATTCACTAAACAAAAGAATAAGGGCTTTCGATCTTATTTGTGACAGAACAATGATGGCCATATCGTGGATAAAAAAGAAACAAATAAATTGCACAAGATCTAAGGGTCGAAATATCTGGTTTATAAATATTATTACTTTTCTGAAGCTAAAGCACTTTTGACAGCAATAAATGCCATAATGTTTTAGAACAAACAATAATGGACGACATAGAGTTCCTGGTAGAGGAGGCTGCGGTCGACTAATACGACGGTCAACACTAAAGACATTAGCGAGAAAATGCATGAGACGCCAATTACTGATCTTTCATTATTTTTATTCCAGATGTAAATCTAGGGAGATATCGTCATTCCAACTCCCACATTCCAACACCCACATTCAAACTCCCAGATTTCAACTCCCACTGGAACCTAATAAATATATACGTGAGTAGGGAGTCTTGCGTAAGCAGAGAGAATTGGGCCTGGTTGTAAGGTTCGGTGGATACTCCTGGTACCAGGTATCTGATATGTGGTGTTAATTGTGTGTGTGTGTGTGTGTGTGCGTGCGTGCGTGCGTGTGTGTGTGTGTGTGTGTGTGTGTGTGGAAAATGGCTTACCTCGCTTCAGAGGTTACAGATTGTGAGAATTATATGGATGTTTGCCCTGGCCATTCAGGGGGATAAACAGGCTGATAGACTGGCAGAGAATGCACCTCTTGGTGGTAGATTGCCTATGGACAAGGGAGAGGTGGTAGTGCGCTTGTGGAACCAGATTGAGAAGATGCAGGAACAGATTGAGAACCCGTATGTGGAAAGATGAGATTGCGGGAGATCGGCGAGGGTTCTGGAATAATCTAAAAACAGAGGGAAGAACAGGAGAACTTTCAATCAGATAGAGATAGGAATCATTAGCAGTGTCACACTTCACTGGCTGTTGAACGAGATGACTGAGAGCGTATGGGAATGTCCTGAGTACAGCGATGTCGGTTCTTAGCCCAGTTCAACTCGACAACTCACACATATCAACTCCCACCTTCTAACTCAAATATTCTAACTCCCGGACACTTATGTTTGAAGGGGGCTGTAATATAAATTTATATCTGGCTGCAAAACGCCGAGATATTGTCTTGATCCCAGACATCGAGTCTGTGCCCCAATTAATCGTTATGTCCCCCAGACACTCTAAGTCTGAGGACTGGGATCTAATTCTAAGTTTGGCATCAACGCATCCACATTACATCCTTGACCTTCCCCACCAAGGCCACTCGATGTCCAACTATGGGAGGGGTAGGAGGGGGAGGGGGAATCTATTAATCAGAGTCCCACATCAGGAAGTGGCGCTCTGATTACTCTACCATGGCGACGCCACTGTATAGATTTCAAGAGGTGTCGGCCATATATAGACATATTTATTTGTGTGTATTTTTCGTATGCATACTATATGTGTTTCTAATATAATCACATATATAATTTAATACAACAACAAGACAGAATAGCAATAACAACAGCTGTAACAGCAACGACGGCCACAAAAACATCCGTAACGAGTGCTGCTGCTACTACTACTACTACTACTACTACTACTACTACTACTACTACTACTCCTACTACTACTACTACTACTACTACTACTACTACTCCTACTCCTCCTCCTCCTACTACTACTACTACTACTACTACTACTACTACTACTACTACTAATACTACTACTACTCCTCCTCCTCCTACTAATACTACTACTACTACTATTACTACTACTACTACTACTACTACTGCTGCCACTATTGCTACTACTGCTGCTGCTACTGTCCATGGTATTCTTTGCATTTGTCTCAAAAAACCATATTTCCAAAGCTATGAGATGTTTCTCAGCTTGTCTGTTAATTGAACAGGGTATACTCAGCGCTAAATAGTTAAACATCATCCATTTGTTATCTAAGCGCATAAGGGGAAAAAAATAATCAGATTGCAACGTAACTTGCATGCTGCAAGACAACGGATTAAGGTAGACTTGTGGTTGGCTACTTCATTCCGTGGAACACGTGGCTACAACATCCAATCATTGACGGATACGTCTACAAAGGTCGTGGTGTGAGCTGGTTGAAGGTCATGCTTCGTTGAGAGGTGAAAAGCAAAAGCCGAAAGACTTAAATGTAATATGAAATATGTGTGTTCGAAACCCTTACCTTGACTAGCTCCATGACCAGATAAATACGGTTGATGGTTTCATACTCCTCGTACAACCTCACAATGTTGTGATGACAGCAATCTTTGAGAATATCAATCTCGTTCTCCACCATATGGTTCTTCCCTTTCAATTTCGCCTTGTCTATAATTTTAACGGCGAACTCCTGGCCCGTCTCTTTCTTACGGGAGTGGCGAACAACGGCAAAGTTACCGTCGCCAAGCTTACGTCCCATCTCGTAAAGAGAAAACACAAAGTCATCATTGCTAACTTGCCGCTGTATTCTTGTTTTCCGAACTATCCTAGTTTTGGCGCGTTTTCTTTGCTGCTGATCGTCGCGGTCTTGTTTTCTTTTCTCCTTCTGGTTGTTGTTGTTTTTATCTTTGGTGTCTGCGTGTAATGGAACATGTTCAGATACTGATGACACTGCTATGTTTGCTGTTTGCGACACACCTTGCGAAACCGTTTCTCTGGAAGTATCTTGTGCCTACTTTACTATTCACATTTGTGTCAGTGGAATGAGAAACAACGACATTCATTTCTCTAGGGACATCTTGTTCTATATCAGGTTTCTTGTGGACTTTTTCTACTATGTCTTGTCTATTATTTTCACTAACCTGTATTTGCTCAATGTCTTTCCTGTCATCAACTTCTTTCTCTTGTACATAAGCCTCTTGAGGCAATTTTTCGTTCATCTTTACTAATGGCTCTGTAACTTCTATATCTAACGTATTTTCACGAAGTTCTGTTTTCTTCCTTTCCACTTTATTTTCTATTTCTTCATGGAGCACACCGCCTTTATTTTCTTTGACACACGAATCATCAATTATCCTCGAATAGTTTTCACTATTTCTCAGAGGTCTGACGTCATTCTTTCTTCTTTCTTCATCCACACGCTTTTCTTTCTATTTCCGGCAAGTATGACCTCCGACCCTTCAACCTGACAATATCTTCACCTCCTGCAGTCAGTATTCCCTTACTGACATATTTTGCTTTGCCATGTTTAAGAAAATGAGAACGTCCTTTCTTCCGACAGTTTATCAGCATTATTCTTTTGCTCCCGTTCCGTCTCGCCGCCCCTGTCTATCATATTCCTTTTACGCAAAGTGACAATACCCAGTCTCTCTATCTGTTCAACTTCTGATATATTTGTACTGATCTCGCCGGAATCAAATCCACTGTCTCGTTTATCCTGAACTGGCACGGTAACAGGTTTCTCAGGCGGGACATGCAAATTGTCCCTGTTCGACCTTACGAAGCGATTTTCAGGGCTAATCTTTCTCCTTCGTCTTTCGTTCTTTCTCCAGTCCAGCAGCAACCGTTTAGCCAGACTGGAATCCTGGAAAAGTTCCTCAAGGATATCTACTATTTCATTTTCAGATAAGCTTCCCTCTCCCCCAGAAAATGCCACAAAGTATTCATCGCCTCTGAAGAAGTCAGAAATTCCCTGAACTTCTCTTCCACGCACAGTGAACAACTTGTGAACTTTACTTGTCTTTAGTTTCGAACCAAATGCTTCAGAAATATCCGCAACCATCTGTTCGTATGACTGGACAGTTCGTCTGTTCAGGAGAATCCTTATACTGTTCCGTGGCTTCGCGCCATTTTTGATGACAGTAACGACTTTTGGGCGGTGCATGCTGTCCGACAGACTGGCCCCGGGGTATCCACGAGGACTCGGCCGGGGCTTGTCCGGTAACCTCCTCTGTGGGTAGGACAGACTTGTGCGGAAGTAGCGACCTGGATGGAAGGCGTTGTTGGTAGGTTGGTACTGAGGC
The DNA here is from genome assembly GCA_014155875.1 of Cepaea nemoralis. NCBI lineage: Eukaryota > Metazoa > Mollusca > Gastropoda > Stylommatophora > Helicidae > Cepaea > Cepaea nemoralis. Next base: position 281,224 of record JACEFZ010005169.1, on the reverse strand, counting down.
ACTCCGGGGATTTCTGGTTCCTCTTTGGTCATTGCACTCTGTTGTAAGTGAGCTGTGGGAAAACGATACATTTTGTTAGTATATATGTCATTATGTTTCAACAGGTGAAGGAGCTGATGAGAAACGATAAATTATGTTATCATTTATGTCATTAAGCTATGAAAGGAGGATCCATAGATGCACCGGCAATTAAGAAATCCGACAGACAGGCAGAGTTCAGCCACGCATAGACAGACAGGCAGAGGTCAGCCACGCATAGACAGGCAGAGGTCAGCCACGCATAGACAGACAGGCAGATGTCAGCCACGCATAGACAGACAGGCAGAGGTATACCACGCATAGACAGACAGACAGACAGAGGTATACGACGCATAGACAAACAGACAGAGGTATACCACACATAGACAAACAGGCAGAGGTATACCACACATAGACAGACAGACAGACAGAGGTATACGACGCATAGACAGACAGGCAGAGGTATACCACGCATAGACAGACAGACAGACAGAGGTATACGACGCATAGACAGACAGAGGTCAGCCACGCATAGACGACAGAGAGGCGAAATGACAGGAAGAAGATGTTACTTGTATCTTTTCTAAGCAGAATTCTCAGAACTGAACACCTGGAGAGAAAATTCTTCCCAATATCAGGACTGCACTTTCAAATCATGATCACTCCAGTGACCGCCACCATCAACATATCATCATCATCATAATATCATCATCATCATCATAATATCATCATCATCATCATCCTCATCATCATCATCATCATCATCATCATCATCATCATCATCATCATCATCATCATCATATCATCATCATCATCATCATCATCATCATATCATCATCATATCGTCATCATCATCATAATATCATCATAATATCATCATAATATCATCATCATCATGATCATCATCATCATACACCTTGCTAACTAAGGTAGGCGTTCATGTCTCTCCACAAATCTCGGTCCCCGGTGTTCTGGACCACTATCTCACACCATTCATCATCATTTTTTGTTCACGATCTGCACCTTCTTCATCAGCCACTGATCTCCCTAATCATCACGATGTTTCCCGATGCCTATCGTCTTATTACATGACCAAAGGACACTGGCTTTCTCTTTCTTATTGTTGTATATTATGGTCTAGATTCCGTAGCCTATTTCAGGCAATCAGTGTCTCTGACAGTCAACGGTATTCGCAACATTTGTCTCAGTGACCACATCTCCGTGGCTTTAAAGCAATTTCTAATGTTTTCATTCATGTTTCATGACTAGACTCTACTGCCATATAGCAGAATATGGTTCTAAGTAACATGTCCACACTCTCTGACACTCAATGGCAGCTACCGATTGCCTACATTCTATGTAACATGTCCACACTCTCTGACAATCAATGGCAGCTACCGATTGCCTACATTCTATGTAACATGTCCACACTCTCTGACATTCAATGGCAGCTACCGATTGCCTACATTCTATGTAACATGTCCACACTCTCTGACAATCAATGGCAGCTACCGATTGCCTACATTCTATGTAACATGTCCACACTCTCTGACACTCAATGGCAGCTACCGATTGCCTACATTCTATGTAACATGTCCACACTCTCTGACACTCAATGGCAGCTACCGATTGCCTACATTCTATGTAACATGTCCACACTCTCTGACATTCAATGGCAGCTACCGATTGCCTACATCTGGTCAACTTCTAAAACGCAGAATGTGCTAGAACTATTGTGTTGTTAACCCGCGTCTTGCAACTTCCATGTGGAGCTATGGTTGCTCATGGGTATTTAAGGGCTTCATCCAAATCCAACAACCCACCATCCAGGCAAACAACCCATCATCCAAACCAAACAACCCACCGTCCACCAAACAACCCATCATCCAACCAACTACCTAATCAAGCAATCTACCAACAAACCGTCCTACCGCCCGCCCATTTGCATGCCAACCAACTTCTATTCCGTATTTATCGTCCTTGTATCATGCGTGTTTCGTAATATAAATAACAATTGTTTAATCTAATAATACGCCTGTCTTGTTCTATTGGCCGTATGGAAACAAAACATAAAGCCCATAGACTATTCCGCAGTTTATACTTTACCTCCACACCGCAATGTACAAGAGGAACAAGATAAGATGAGGTGAGATGATGATATAATCTAATAAGAAATAATTATATAGTCACATAACTACATGATCTACTGAATTAAATTCGATAATTTTCTAAACATATACCCACACCATAGGTCTGTTAGCGGCCCATCAAATCACTAGAATTAATCTCACTATTCTTACACAATATGTACAGTGCTAATGATTATCTCCGGGATTGTCCAAATTAGTCTTCAGATGTAAATGAAAATGCTTTGCTCTCCAACCTCTATATGTTTAAATATAAATTATAATAAATTACTGTAATTTGAAGCTGCATAATACACACTAGAAAAACTAATCTCTGAATCTTACCTACAAATGAGAAAACTAGACAATAAATCTTTTAATTTTACCTAGAAATTAGAATACCAAAATGTATATTATAATATCAACTATACAATTATGTATTCAAAAATATCTACAGATATAACATCAGTCTATGATATTTTACAATTATGTTCTTCAAATATCTATACATATAACATCGGTCTATGATACTATAAAACTATTTAACATATATGCAAATATACAATTACTATATAATACTACACAATTATATGTATAAAACACCTACAGAAACAACATTAGTCTGTGTTTTACCAAACCTGTCATTTCCGTATGTTAACCACAAAGAAAATTCACACTATCCTCCCTCAAGTAATCAAATCAGCATATACCCAGATACAAGAATCGTCTCAATTACCGTACATATTACGTCCCTATACACAAATACAAAATTCGTCTCAATTACCGTACACATTAATCGCAAAATCAAGACACAGATCAGCTCTCGCAACTTGTTGAACACAAACGGACAAGCTTCCGTATTGTTCAGCTTATATCCTATACACTACAGTATAAATAGTAACACATCTCGTGGCGTATTTCCAGCGGAACTACGTTCCCAGCAACGCCTGCGCTGAAATCCCCGATCCGGCGAGTGAAAGCTACTTGAATGTTAACGAATTGCCACTTTGAGCTTGCCCCTTGTAAGGCTGGCGTAATACAATCACTACTTTATGTCGCTGGCCAGACAACTACTTCATTCACACCCTTTATCAGATGATTGCCTTTTTGATTGGAAACTTCAATCGCAACACGTTCACAAGCTGAAACAAATTTAAACTTACAGGTTTAACCAGTGGCGTAGCCAATTTCTGATGTTTGGGGGAGCGAGGGTATGTATGAAAAGGGCGTATTGACAAAACGACGACTGACATGAAAACGGCATGATATGAAAAATACATGACACATATACTGACACAATGACACGCATACAACGGACATATGACACACAAAATGACGCAATGACACATAAAAAACGACGATATGACACATACAAAACGACGCCACAGCATATATAAAATGCCTTGAAACAAAAAAGTGGTTCCCCATTGAGAAATTGAATACATGGGTAGCAGTCGCTCACCAATCACCCACAGGGTTACGCCACTGGGTTAATTCTTTAAGTTCAAGGAAGCTAAACCAACGGATGGAGCCAATATCACGAACCCCCTTATACCGTTCAACAGCAAAGAGGACTTTCAACAGAATGAATCAACATCAATAGAATACAAGGGTTTCAACTGAAGACTGATGTGAGCAGTTATTTTTGGTTTTTGTTCGCATATCCTTTTTACAGGACATCGTTGTACATCAGCATCTTTCAGCTGATTGTTGATTTCTTGGCAAGATTACGCTCAGTAGTTTGCCATGGCTTTCTGAGCGACCGGCTCACATACCCCGTAAGTTACCGATGCGGAGCGAACCGCTACCGATTCTCAAGCAACGTCACGTTACTCACGAGAGTATACGGGATAATGGAGAAAGTCGTGTAACCCCTAGACCAGGGAGACTGGCGATGTGACCAGTAAAGCCACCAAATGTACGAGGATGTTCAACCAACACAGGACCAGCTTATATTGGTCGCTCTAGTCTAATAGATTTACTATGGAGGAGACGGAAGCACCCAAGGACATGTCCGGAGTGCAGTCATGATAATCTGCCTAGAAAGAAATCATATGTCTAGGAACACATCACAACGTGTTTATAGTCTAGGAACACATCACAACGTGTTTATAGTCTAGGAACACATCACAACGTGTTTATAGTCTAGGAACACATCACAACGTGTTTATAGTCTAGGAACACATCACAACGTGTTTACAGTCTAGGAACACATCACAACGTGTTTACAGTCTAGGAACACATCACAACGTGTTTATAGTCTAGGAACACATCACAACGTGTTTATAGTCTAGGAACACATCACAACGTGTTTACAGTCTAGGAACACATCACAACGTGTTTATAGTCTAGGAACACATCACAACGTGTTTATAGTCTAGGAACACATCACAACGTGTTTATAGTCTAGGAACACATCACAACGTGTTTACAGTCTAGGAACACATCACACCGTGTTTACAGTCTAGGAACATATCACAACGTGTTTACAAACAAATCTCATTGTTGTGTAACACATGAAGCTGATGAATCATAAAAGTCACTGAAGCACTTGCAATTCTTATGGTCAACCCATCATTGTGTAAACAAAAAGGCTTGATGGTCGCTTTAAAACTATCGTGATTGACAAGGTAAATGACAGCGGGACTACGTGTGTCGTAAATTTCAGGTTGAATTCATCGTTTTACTTTATTTTATGTTGGTGTGATTTCAGTTAGTTTGCACTGTCCAGATGAAGCGAAATATTGCAAGTAATACATTTTGCAAATTATTGTGTCTTCATAATCCAAATTCATAACGGAAAAATAATTCACTGAAATCTCACATTGTCCAGAAACACCTGGTACTGTCTAGAAACACAGCTCGTATTATCTGGAAACGCAGCCCGTATTGTCTACAAACACAGTTCGTACTGTCTACAAACACAGCTCGTATTGTCTACAAACACAGTTCGTACTGCCTACAAACACAGCTCGTATTGTCTACAAACACAGTTCGTACTGCCTACAAACGCAGCTCGTATTATCTACAAACATACATCGTATTGTCTATTGACAATTCTCATGGTCTCTAGAAACAGTTTGCATGATGTCTAGAAACACATGTCGCGGTGTTTTGTTTTGTGGACAAAACACGATACACTACTGGAGATGGGGAAGTTGCTGTACATAATAGGAGACGTCCCTACTCGCTGAGGATAGACGATGACGGACTAAATCAGATCACAAACCCATCTACTCCTCAGTGTCAAATGGGGCAGGCTATACCAGATGACACAACACCTCTACTATTCAGGATTAAAGAGGAGAACTAGACCAAACAACACAACCCTCCTACTTTTCAGGATGAAAGAGAACGGACTAAATCAGATCACACAAACACCTCTACTACACCCAGATAATAAGTTAGTTGCGTATACTTTATGGACGTAGCAGTCAACCCCAGCATTTTTTGGCTGTTCCTGATTCCTGGGCAAGTTTACGTTCAGTCAGAAGCACCCCCTACTTCGGTGCGTAAAAGGCGACAAACTAAACAAGACAGAAAACCGCTCTAATCTCCATCACAGAGGACAGACCTAAACTAAACAAAACAGAAAAATCACTCTACTCTTCATGAGAGAATACAGACTAAACATGACAGACAACCACTTTAATCTCCATGAGAGAGGACAGACTAAACTAAACAAAACAGAAAAATCACTCTACTCTTCATGAGAGAATACAGACTAAACATGACAGACAACCACTTTAATCTCCATGAGATAGGACAGACTAAACTAAACAAAACAGAAAAATCACTCTACTCTTCATGAGAGAATACAGACTAAACATGACAGACAACCACTTTAATCTCCATGAGATAGGACAGACTAAACTAAACAGAAAAATCACTCTACTCTTCATGAGAGAATACAGACTAAACATGACAGACAACCACTTTAATCTCCATGAGATAGGACAGACTAAACTAAACAAAACAGAAAAATCACTCTACTCTTCATGAGAGAATACAGACTAAACATGACAGACAACCACTTTAATCTCCATGAGAGAGGACAGACTAAACTAAACAAAACAGAAAAATCACTCTACTCTTCATGAGAGAATACAGACTAAACATGACAGACAACCACTTTAATCTCCATGAGATAGGACAGACTAAACTAAACAAAACAGAAAAATCACTCTACTCTTCATGAGAGAATACAGACTAAACATGACAGACAACCACTTTAATCTCCATGAGATAGGACAGACTAAACTAAACAAAACAGAAAAATCACTCTACTCTTCATGAGAGAATACAGACTAAACATGACAGACAACCACTTTAATCTCCATGAGATAGGACAGACTAAACTAAACAAAACAGAAAAATCACTCTACTCTTCATGAGAGAATACAGACTAAACATGACAGACAACCACTTTAATCTCCATGAGATAGGACAGACTAAACTAAACAAAACAGAAAAATCACTCTACTCTTCATGAGAGAATACAGACTAAACATGACAGACAACCACTTTAATCTCCATGAGATAGGACAGACTAAACTAAACAAAACAGAAAAATCACTCTACTCTTCATGAGAGAATACAGACTAAACATGACAGACAACCACTTTAATCTCCATGAGATAGGACAGACTAAACTAAACAAAACAGAAAAATCACTCTACTCTTCATGAGAGAATACAGACTAAACATGACAGACAACCACTTTAATCTCCATGAGATAGGACAGACTAAACTAAACAAAACAGAAAAATCACTCTACTCTTCATGAGAGAATACAGACTAAACATGACAGACAACCACTTTAATCTCCATGAGATAGGACAGACTAAACTAAACAAAACAGAAAAATCACTCTACTCTTCATGAGAGAATACAGACTAAACATGACAGACAACCACTTTAATCTCCATGAGCAAACACGTACATACACAAAACAACATTTAATCACGGAGAAGAACCTCCAGTGATTATATTAAGATGCAAGGACGGGATGAGAAGAATGACATGAGGAATCAATTAGAACAATCTGTGTTTTGTGCTATGTATTTGTTTGCCGATGAAGGCTAGTCGTCGCAAAGTCCCATGTTTTCCGTAACTGTGTTCTGTAAAGCTGCACTACTTTGTGATATTTTATGTTGTTTACATTTCCACAGCTTTACCGCAATTCCACTAATTTGTATTCATACTCTCCATGACAGAAGGCAGAATAAACAAGTCAGAAAACCAACCAGTCTACTCTCCAAAGTAAATTAATACAGACTAAACATTCCAAAATACCTCTTTACTCCACCAGAGCAACAAACTAAGAAAACTTAAGTGGCATCAAATGAAGGAATGCAAACTATTACAGTTTATTCCCTCTTGGTGGATACAAAATAATGGAATAGTACCAGTTCCTTTTCTTTGAGAACTTACTGTCCCACATTCTCTCATGTCGTTAAATGCTTACTGTCAAGAGAAGTGTATCTTAAGTACAGTAATGGAAGATTCGTATGCCGACAGTGGGCGTACCAGAGGCGACAGGGGAACTGCCTGACAAGTAGTCAAAACGAGTGGAGAGTGGGGTCAAAGTGTTGTGAAGTTTAGAAGAAGTAGTCGAGATGTAGTTGCTTGCCCAAGTGACAGGTCACTGGAGTTCTGGACGTAACACGATTCTGGCGATTACTATCAATATTTAGGTTTACAAAGTTGATAACTACCAATATTTAGGTTTATGAATTTTGCAATTACCAATATTTAGGAATACAAATTTAACAATAACTACACATATTTAGGATTATAAACTTAGCAATAACTATCAATATTTAGGATTATAAATTTAAAATTTAAAACCACCAAACGCTTCAGGAACTACTTATTCGTTAGTTCCAACTTTACGGCAAAGGGTGGCTCCAATATGGCCCGTTCCTATGCCAGTGAAAATCTATATCTTACAGAATCCCCCCCCCCTCCCCACCCACCGTCACGTGTAAAGAGTGGAATAGACAAGAGTCTGCACAAATCAAAAGCCCGCACACGTATACTATGCACAATGCCGCTGCCAGAATGCCAACACAAAAGCCCGCCACGAAAGATACAGTTCATCGCCGATGGAAGCGGCAGTCACTAGAAAACCAGCAGCCACACATTACTACATAAGGCAAACCAGTTAGTTCAGCGATAGGCCGGCCGCCAGTTTTCTGAACATGCAGTTCACGCCACAAACAACCACGGAGAGATGTAAACGCACTCCGCACGAAATTGTGAGGAACTACTTCATTCTCGGAAGATATACATTACAAATCTTCAACAAGGGAAAATGTGATACATCATGAGTTGGTAGCTTTCTACTAAGCTAAATACACAGTAGGAGGCTGCGGTAGCGATGTGGCTAAACACTGGCCTGATGGAACGTATGTCATGGGTTTGAATCTGTATCGGTGCAGTAATTTCGAACTGAACAAGGCTTCTAGGTCGCCGCAGTCTGACATGGGTTCCGCCAAATGTCTTGGGAGGTAGCGATGGCTGGGATGAACCTGAGCAGATCCTCCAGCGAGTGCCGACTGGTCTGAAAGAATGATCTGGCACCATTTACTTAACGGGCCTTATGAGAGTTTCCAGTTGGAGTGTCCAGCTGTCTGGACTGCTGCTACTATCATGCAACAAGTCCATGCATTGATGGACAAACGACACCAGCTCATAACTCATAAGTGAATTAACAAAGAACTACCCCAGCGATGTCTACCACATGAACAATATTATTTAACATCATAATATTTAACTAAACATAAGACAAAACCATATCTGTACAGACACTATCTGTCATCACTCTCCAAATTATTATCCGTACCAGTGAAGTGTTATAGTTACAATTTTCCTATTAATTGAACTAATGTAAAAATGCATTGAAAGTAAACAACCGCTTTACACATAAAATGTACTGACCCAATGATGGCAGATCTATATCTTATTGACACACTGGTATCTTGCTGATCATATGGTAAGTATCATTCCGAACGACTTTGCATCCCAGCACATTTCTTGGTAACCTTTTTAGGCTGGTGGATCCCATCCTGAGATCCGGCCTCGCCCTCTGTGCCCACCGCCAGTTGGTCCGCGGCTGCTTATTGGGTATTCGCAGCTAACCTCTATATCTAGAGGCCGTTCCACGATCCGCCAACTGTGGACGCGCTGGGTTAGGGATGGTCGCCCCAGCTTTACCAGATTCTGAGTTCCTTAGAAAATACCTCATATGCTCGGAGACGTGCCTGCCAAGCGAGTCAGGGGCGCTCTAACCCCTCCCCCGGGTAGGTGGAACCCGTTAGCTTTGGACAGCAGTCCATCTAGGAGATGGAAAACTCCAAATATAAACCCCCAAATTCAAGGTGGACCAGCGTGCTGAGGAACTGGATGGCCATGGGTTAACTGGTGGTGAACGTTGGACGTCTGGCAGGCGTGCAGGGTGCTGGCAGGCGTGCAGGGCGGAACCAGGCATATGGACTCCTGTGGGACATCCCCTACCTCTTCCCTAGCAAGTAGGCAATGATAGGGTGACCGGTTATTTCCTGCAATACCCAAACTTTGCTTATGGAATTAATTAAACACGGGAATCGTCGCCGGAGCACGTGCTCTGCGCTTGACACATGTTTCAGAGGCTAGCGAAGAGAGTGAGGAGGAGAAGACGAGGAAATGGTGTGAGAAGAAGGCATAGAAATAGGAGGGCAGGCGCCAGGAGAACAAGACGAAAAGTGGAGAGACTAGGTTTCAACCATTTAAGAGTAGGATGCTAGAATTGTCGTAGTGCCAGGCAAAGAGGTCCTGTATTGGAGAGACTAATATATGATTTTGATGTCCTCATGCTCCACGAGCTAAATAAGACAAATACCATTGCCCTGGGTACGCCAGTTATATAAACCCTACTGGGCACAGGAGACATAGGCAAGGTCTGCTGGTGAAGGAAGGAGTGTAGCATGTGGTGTTTGACTTGAGCCAGTGGAATCACAGAGCAAGAGAGGTCCAGGGTATCCAAATGGAGATTGGTGGCTCAAGTCGGACCATCATAAATGTATATGCCAATATACTGTATGCCAATGGACTGTTTTGTCAAAAAGGAACACTGGGACTGACTTAAGGAATTGGAAGAATTACCAGGTGACAGGCTACTCATATGTGGAGACTTCAATGCGAAGAGCAGAGATTGGGACAGTAGTGGAGAAAACCGACAGGGAATTGCCCTTGCGGATAGCATGGTGGACTCCGATGTGGTCTGCGTAAATGATGGTAGGCCGACTAGAATGGCAATGAGGCCGACTAGAATGGCAATGAGGCCTGGCGATGCAGACACAGCTATTGACTTGGCACTTGTCTGCCAGTCATCATTCCTGGATGTAAAGTGACTGTTTTGAATGACCATGGGAGTGATCACATGCCATGCTCAGTCCTGATCTCTAAATCCAGGAAAGTTAAAGCTGGGAGAGCACGCAAGACCTTCCAGTATGAGTGGACCGATAGCCTTCTTGGACGCATGGTGGACTCCGATGTGGTCTGCGTAAATGATGGTAGGCCGACTAGAATGGCAATGAGGCCGACTAGAATGGCAATGAGGCCTGGCGATGCAGACACAGCTATTGACTTGGCACTTGTCTGCCAGTCATCATTCCTGGATGTAAAGTGACTGTTTTGAATGACCATGGGAGTGATCACATGCCATGCTCAGTCCTGATCTCTAAATCCAGGAAAGTTAAAGCTGGGAGAGCACGCAAGACCTTCCAGTATGAGTGGACCGATAGCCTTCTTGGACGCCTCGGACAGGGGGCATGCAACAGGACTGTTAAAACTCCTTTTGTGCAACCCCCATGGTGGACCCCAGAAGTAGCCCATGATTGGAAAGCAAAGAAAGATGTAGTGTAGCAGCTAAGGAAAGTGCGACAGACACGCCGAAGTTCACGAAAGGAAGTGGACACAGCGGAAAATGTCAAGAAAGACAAGGTGGAAGTTTTCAAGCACTGTGCTGCAGAGGCAAAAAACCTAAAATTGGAATGTTTCATGAAGGAGATTGGAGGTGATAAAACACTGGGAAATTCTGGAAACTACACAGACAAAAGCAAAAAAAAGATTGGTCTATGACAGTTCGAATAATTTATAGAGAGGCTAGACTGATGTTTCTAGATGTGTTTAGATGTGGCGTGATTAATGTGTCTAGATGTGTCTAGATGTGGCGAGATTAATATATCTAGATGTTTCTAGATGTGGCGAGATTAATGTGTCTAGATGTGACTAGATGGCTAGATTATATGTTTCTAGATGTGGCAAGGCTAGATGTTTCTAGATGTGGTTAGACTAGATGTTTCTAGATGTGACTAGATTAGATGTTTTTAGATGTGGATATACGACTAGATAGATTCTTCTAGATGTGGAAAGATGGCTAGATAGATATTTCTGCATGTGGCTAGATGGCTAGATAGATGTTTCTACATATGGCTAGATGGCTAGTTAGATGCTTCTACATGTGGCTAGATGGCTAGATATATGCTTCTACATGTGACTAGATGTGGCTAGACTGATGATTCTACATCTGGCTAGACTGATGTTTCTACATGTGGCTAGACTGATGTTTCTAGGTGTGGCTAGACTGATCTTTCTAGATGTGGCGATATTAATGTGTCTAGATGTTTCTAGATGTGGAGAGATTAATGTGTCTAGATGTGACTAGATGGCAAGACTAGATGTGTCTATATGTGTCTAGACTAGATTTTTATAAATGTTTCTAGATGTGGTTAGATAAGATGTTTCTAGACGTGGCTATATGGCTAGATTAGATGTTTCTAGATGTGGCTAGATTAGACGTTTTTAGACGAGGCAAGACTATGTTTCTAGATGTGGCAAGACTAGATGTTTCTAGATATTTCTAGATGTGGCTAGACTAAATGTTTCTAGATGTGGCTAGACTAGATGTTTCTAGATATTTCTAGATGTTTCTAGATGTGACTAGACTAGATGTTTATAGATGTGACTAGATAAGATGTTTTTAGATGTGGCTAGATTAGCTGTTTCTAGATGTGGCTATATGGCTAGATTATATGTTTCTAGATGTGGCTAGATTAGATGTTTATAGATGTGGCTAGATAGCAAGATTAGATGTTTCTAGATTTGGCTAGCTTAGATGTTTCTAGATATGGCTAGATTAGATGTTTCTAGATGTGGCTATATGGCAAGACTAGATGTTTCTAGATGTGGCTAGATTAGATATTTCTAAATGTGGCTAGATTACATGTTTCTAGATGTTTCTGGACAAGGATGAATGCTTCTAGATGTTTTTAGATAAGGATGGATGCTTCTAGATGTGGTTAGATGACTAGACGGATGCTTATAGATGTGGTTAGATGGCTAGATATATGCTTCTAGATGTGGTTAGATGGCTAGTGAGGCTAGACTGATGTTTCTACATGTGACTAGACGTGGCTAGACTGATGTTTCTACATCTGGTTATATGGCTAGATTAAATGTTTCTAGATGTGGCTAGATGAGATGTTTCTAGATGTGGCTAGATGTTTCTAGATAAGGATGAATGCTTCTAGATGTTTCTAGATAAGGATGGATGCTTCTAGATGTGGTTAGATGACTAGGTAGATGCTTCTAGATGTGGTTAGATGGCTAGATAGATGCCTTTAGATGTGGTTAGATGGCTAGATAGATTTTTTTAGATGTGGTTAAATGGCTAGATAAATTCTTCAAGATGTGGCTAGATGGCTATATAAATTTTTCTAGATGTGGCTAAATGGCTAGATAGATACTTCTAGATGTGGTTAGATGGCTAAATAGATATTTCCACATAAGGCTAGATAGCTAGATTAGCTAGATTTGGCTAGACTAGATGTGTCTAGATGTGGCCAGATTATATGGTTCTAGATGTTTCTAGATGTGACTATATGGCTAGATTAGATGTTTCTAGATGTGGCTATATGGAAAGACTAGATGTTTCTAGATGTGGCTAGATTAGATGTTTCTAGATGTTTCTAGATATGGCTAGATTACATCTTTCTAGATGTGACTAGATGTTTCTGGACAAGGATGAATGCTTCTAGATGTTTCTTAAATAAGGATGGATGCTTCTAGATGTGGTTAGATGACTAGACAGATTATTCTAGATGTGGTTAGATAAGATGTTTCTAGACGTTTCTTAATAGATGAGGCTAGATGGCTAGATTAGGTGTTTCTAGATGTGGCTAGATGGCTAGATTAGATGTTTCTAGAAGTGGTTATATGGCTAGATTAGATGTTTCTAGATGTGACTAGATAGCTAAATTAGATGTTTCTAGATTGGATGTTTCTAGATGTGGCTAGACTTGATGTTTCTGGATGTGGCCAGAGTACATGTTTCTAGATGTTCCTAGATGTGACTATATGGCTATATTAGATGTTTCTAGATGTTTCTAGATGTCGCTAGATTACATCTTTCTAGATGTGACTAGATGTTTCTGGACAAGGATGAATGCTTCTAGATGTTTCTAGATAAGGATGGATGCTTCTAGATGTGGTTAGATTAGATGTTTCAAGACGTTTCTTTCTAGATGTGGCTAGATGGCTAGTTTAGGTGCTTCTAGATGTGGCTAGATGGCTAGATTAGATGTTTCTAGATGTGGTTATATGGCTAGATTATATGTTTCAAGATGTGGCTATATGACTAGATTAGATGTTTCTAGCTGTGGCTAAATGGTTAGATTAGATGTTTCTAGATGTGGCTAGTTGGCTAGATTAGATTTTTCTAGATGTGGCAAGACTAGATGTTTCTAGATGTGGCTAGACTAGATGTTTCTAGCTGTTTCTAGATGTGGCTAGATTAGTTCTTTCTAGATGTTTCTAGATGTGGCTAGTTTAGATATTTCTAGATGTGGCTATATTAGATGTTTCTAGATATGGCTATATGGCTAGATTAGATTATTCTAGATATGGCTAGATGGTTAGATTAGATGTTTCTAGATGTGGCTAGTTGGCTTGATTAGATTTTCTAGATGTGGCAAGACTAGATGTTTCTAGATATGGCTAGACTAGATACTTCTAGCTGTTTCTAGATGTGGCTAGATTAGATCTTTCTAGATGTTTCTAGATTTGATATTTCTAGATGTGGCTATATGGCTAGATTAGATGTTTCTAATTGTCGCTAGATGGCTAGATTAGATGTTTCTAGATGTGACTAAATGGCCAGATTTATGTTTTTATATATGGCTATATTGATGTTTCTGTATGTGGCTAGATGGCTAGATTGATGTTTCTAGATATGGATAGATTGATGTTTCTAGATGTGGCTAGATGGCTAGATTGATGTTTCTAGATGTGGCTAGATGGATGTTTCTAGATGTCACTAGATGGCTAGATTGATGCTTATAGATGTGGATAGATGGCTAGATTGATGTTTTTAGATGTGGCTAGATTGATATTTCTAGATGTGGCTAGACTGATGTTTCTAGATGTGGCTATATGGCAAGATAGATGTTTCTAGATGTGGCTAGATTTGATGTTTCAAGATATCGATAGATCGCTAGATTAGATGTTTCTAGACATGGCTGGATGGCTAGATTGGATGTTTTTATATTGGATGTTTCTAGATGTGGCTAAATGGCTAGATTAGATAGTTCTAGATGTGGCTAGATGGCTAGATTAGATTTTCTAGATGTGACTATATGCTTCTATATGTGGCTAGATGTGGCTATATTTACGATGCATTAGCTTTCTGGAAGAAGACAGTCTACAATGTGTTCAATAAACACGTGCCAATCAAAGAAGTTCGAGTCAAAAATCAACATAAATCCCCATGGGTCACTAGAGAAGTTCTGGAAATCATGAAAGAGCGAGATACAGCACACAAAAATAAAGATTTCATCAATTACCGCAGACTAAGGAATAAAGTTCAATATGAAATTCGTAGGATCAAAAAAGATCATTTTAAAAATTTGATTGTAGATAATTCAAACAGTACAAATATATGGAAGGCTATTAACTTGCTAACCAATAAGAAACGCCCTACAGAATCAGCAATACCAAATTCCATAACATGCGATGAATTCAGTTTGTTCTTTCAATCAGAAATAGAGAATCTAAAGTCTTCAATACCAGACTCATCGTGTAATTTAAGTTCACTGGCATCATTCTGTGAGGAGAAGTGCACCAGAAATATTCCCCCTGAGATTCCTTTAATGTCTGTTGCAAACGTTTATAAATATCTCTTAAACCTCAAATCAACAAACTCACACGGCCTAGATGGTATCAGTAATAGAATTCTTCGTTGTGCTGCACCAGTCATTAGCGAGTCCTTAACGTTCATATATAACCAGTGCCTGGCCAAAAACTACTTTCCATCTGCATTTAAAATTGCTAAAGTGTTTCCGCTAATTAAAAATGGCTCAATCGATAATAGCGTTTTGGGTAATTATAGACCTATTTCCTTACTATCGTAGCTATCAAAACCACTAGAAAAACACATTCATAATATAACGTTACACCATTTAATTAACAACAATCTAATAATTAACAGTCAATCTGGGTTTCGACCTAAATATTCTTGCCATAGTGCTCTAACAAAAATGACCGATAACTGGCACTTAAACATCAACAACGGGAGAATTTGTGGAGCGGTGTTTGTAGACTTTAAAAAAGCTTTTGATATGGTAGATCACGATATTTTAATTTAAAAACTAAAACAAATGAAGACAAGCACCAACATGGTGAACATAATTACGTCATTTCTATCCGACAGACAACAAGTCGTGTCCTTCAACAACTGTCTATCAAGACCCACACAACTTAATATTGGTGTGCCTCAGGGCTCAATACTAGGTCCGCTGCTTTTTGCAGTTTATATTAATGATCTTCCTTTATATATCAATACAACTTGTGATCTATTTGCAGACGACTGTACTATATATACTAGTCAAGAAAACCGTAGTGAATTAGAGAATTCTTTACAAAAGGAACTTGATAATCTTACTAGATGGAGCAATGAAAACCGCATGCAAATTAACATCGACAAAACCAAATCCATGCTAATAACGACCAGACAAAAACTACAGACACTAGCCATAACTGGACCACCACTCGAACTCCGCATGGGCTCGTTACTGTGACTGAACATAAAACACTAGGTCTTTTAATTGACAGCCATTTGAACTGGAGCTCTCATGTTCACGCTCTTACCAAGAAAATAGCACAAAAAGTTTACCAACTTGCTAAAATTCAGCACTTCCTGGACGAAAGCACACGAAAAATATTCTATACATGCTATATCCAATCACATCTCGATTACTGTTCCACAGTTTGGGATGGTTGCCCTAAATCTAATTTAAAACGACTATGTTCTCTTCAAAACCGCGCTATTCGTCTGGTTTCTGGCATAAAGCACGTTGAAAGTAATAATTTGTACAGTCATCTAAGACTTCTACCACTTCAAAAGCGCTTCCTTTTCAACAAAGCCAAATTAGTGAATAAAATTATATCTCAAAATACCCCAGAGTATCTTCTGCCGCTGATTCAATCTAATGCAATGAACAGCAAGCGCCTAAATTTGTTACATGTCTCAAAGCCTAGATTGGACCTATACAAAACATGTTTCGCCTATTCTGGTGCTCACTTATGGAATGGTCTGCCTCCAGATCTGAAAACTCCAATAAGTCCCTACACATTTAACCGAAAACTCTTTCAATACTTAATCCATATCGACTATATGCCACCATAATTCATTTACTGGTATAATTGTTCATTATAATTGTTCACTATATATATGTGTGTGCGTGTTGTATGTGTGTGTGTGTGTGTGTGTGTGTGTGTGTGTGTGTGAGAGAGAGAGAGAGAGAGAGAGAGAGAGAGAGAATGTGTGTGTGCGCACGTGCATGCGTGTGTGTGGAGAGAGTGATTGAGCGACAAATGGTGGGGGAATGTGTCAGTGCATGCATTCGTACGTGTATGTGTGAGAGTAAGTGAGGGAGAGTGTGCGTGAGTGCATGCGTTCATGCGTATGTGTATGTGTGAGAGAGTGTGATTGAGAGTGTGTGTGTGTGTGTGTGTGTGTGAAGGATTGTGTGTGAGGGAGTGAGACAGTGGGAGAGTTGTTGTGTTAGTGTGTGTGTGTGTGTGTGTGAGCGCGCGCATGCGTGTGAGTGTGTGTATATGAAAGAATACAGAGAGAGAGAGAGAGAGAGAGAGAGAGAGAGAGAGAGAGAGAGAGAGAGAGAGAGAGAGAGAGAAAGAGAGCTGAGCAGATGCATGTCATTTAACAAGCATGTTATGTAACACGCGAATCCATATGTTTGTGTATTCTCATCTGTCATATTATCAGTTAAATACCAGTTGATTTTATCATGTATAATATAAACTTATGTTCATTACTGTAGTTTGAGTGAGAGAGTGAGTGAGTGTGACTGAGAGACAGAATGAGTTAGAGTGAATGAGTGAGAGTGAATGAGTGAGCGTGAGAGTGAATGAGTGAAAGTGAATGAGTGAGCGTGAGAGTGAATGAGTGAGCGTGAGAGTGAATGAGTGAACGTGAGAGTGAATGCGTGAGAGTGAATGAGTGAGCGTGAGAGAGAATGAGTGAGCGGGAGAGTGAATGATTGAGCGTGAGAGGGAATGAATGAGCGGGAGAGTGAATGAGTGAGCGTGAGAGTGAATGAGTGAGCGGGAGAGTGAATGAGTGAGCGTGAGAGTGAATGAGTGAGCGTGAGAGTGAATGAGTGAGCGGGAGAGTGAATGAGTGAGCGGGAGAGTGAATGAGTGAGAGTGAATGAGTGAGCGTGAGGGTGAATGAGTGAGCGGGAGAGTGAATGATTGAGCGGGAGAGTGAATGAGTGAGCGTGAGAGTGAATGAGTGAGCAGGAGAGTGAATGAGTGAGAGTGTGTGTGTGAGTGAATGAGTGAGAGTGAATTAGTGAGAGTGAGAGTGAATTAGTGAGAGTAAGAGTGAATGAGAGACAGAATGAGTGAGCGTGAGAGTGAATGAGTGAGAGTGAATGAGTGAGCGTGAGAGTGAATGAGTGAGCGTGAGAGTGAATGAGTGAGCGGGAGAGTGAATGATTGAGCGTGAGAAAGAATGAGTGAGCGGGAGAGTGAATGAGTGAGCGTGAGAGTGAATGAGTGAACGTGAGAGTGAATGCGTGAGAGTGAATGAGTGAGCGTGAGAGAGAATGAGTGAGCGGGAGAGTGAATGATTGAGCGTGAGAGGGAATGAATGAGCGGGAGAGTGAATGAGTGAGCGTGAGAGTGAATGAGTGAGCGGGAGAGTGAATGAGTGAGCGTGAGAGTGAATGAATGAGCGTGAGAGTGAATGAGTGAGCGGGAGAGTGAATGAGTGAGCGTGAGAGTGAATGAGTGAGCGTGAGAGTGAATGAGTGAGCGGGAGAGTGAATGAGTGAGAGTGAATGAGTGAGCGTGGGGGTGAATGAGTGAGCGGGAGAGTGAATGATTGAGCGGGAGAGTGAATGAGTGAGCGTGAGAGTGAATGAGTGAGCAGGAGAGTGAATGAGTGAGAGTGTGTGTGTGTGAGTGAATGAGTGAGAGTGAATTAGTGAGAGTGAGAGTGAATTAGTGAGAGAGAGTGAATGAGAGACAGAATGAGTGAGCGTGAGAGTGAATGAGTGAGAGTGAATGAGTGAGCGTGAGAGTGAATGAGTGAGCGTGAGAGTGAATGAGTGAGCGGGAGAGTGAATGATTGAGCGTGAGAGTGAATGAGTGAGCGGGAGAGTGAATGAGTGAGAGTGAATGAGTGAGCGGAAGAGTGAATGAGTGAGCGTGAGAGTGAATGAGTGAGCGTGAGGGTGAATGAGTGAGTGGGAGAGTGAATGAGTGAGCGGGAGAGTGAATGAGTGAGCGGCAGAGTGAATGAGTGAGCGGCAGAGTGAATGAGTGAGCGTGAGAGCGAATGAGTGAGCGTGAGAGTGAATGAGTGAGCGTGAGAGTGAATGAGTGAGCGGGAGAGTGAATTAGTGAGAGTGAGAGTGAATGAGAGAGAAAGAGAGACAGTGTGTGTGTGTGTGTGTGTGTGAGCGTACGCATGCGTGTGAGTGTGTGTATATGAAAGAATACAGAGAGAGAGAGAGAGAGAGAGAGAGAGAGAGAGAGAGAGAGAGAGAGAGAGAGCTGAGCAGATGCATGTCATGTAACATGCATGTTATGTAACACGCGAATCCATATGTTTGTGTATTCTCATCTGTCATATTATCAGTTAAATACCATTTGATTTTATCATGTATAATCTAAACTTATGTTCATTACTGTAGTTTGAGTGAGAGAGTGAGTGCGTGTGAATGAGAGACAGAATGAGTGAGCGTGAGAGTGAATGAGTGAGCGTGAGAGTGAATGAGTGAGAGTGATGAGTGAGCGTGAGAGTGAATGAGTGAGCGTGAGAGTGAATGAGTGAGAGTGAATGAGTGAGCGGGAGAGTGAATGAGTGAGCGGGAGAGTGAATGAGTGAGCGTGAGAGTGAATGAGTGAGCGTGAGGGTGAATGAGTGAGCGGGAGAGTGAATGAGTGAGCGTGAGAGCGAATGAGTGAGCGGGAGAGTGAATGAGTGAGAGTGTCTGTGTGTGTGAGTGAATGAGTGAGAGTGAATGAGTGAGCGTGAGAGTGAATGAGTGAGCGTGAGAGTGAATGAGTGAGCGTGAGGAGTGAATGAGTGAGCGGGAGATGTGAATGAGTGAGCGTGAGAGCGAATGAGTGAGCGGGAGAGTGAATGAGTGAGAGTGTCTGTGTGTGTGAGTGAATGAGTGAGAGTGAATGAGTGAGCGTGAGAGTGAATGAGTGAGAGTGATGAGTGAGCGTGAGAGTGAATGAGTGAGCGTGAGAGTGAATGAGTGAGAGTGAATGAGTGAGCGGGAGAGTGAATGAGTGAGCGGGAGAGTGAATGAGTGAGCGTTAGAGTGAATGAGTGAGCGGGAGAGTGAATGATTGAGCGGGAGAGTGAATGAGTGAGCGTGAGAGTGAATGAGTGAGCGTGAGAGTGAATGAGTGAGAGTGAATGAGTGAGCGTGAGAGTGAATGAGTGAGAGTGAATGAGTGAGCGTGAGAGTGAATGGGGTGAGAGTCAATGAGTGAGCGTGAGAAGGAATGAGTGAGCGTGAGAGTGAATGAGTGAGCGTGAGAGTGAATCAGTGAGCGGGAGAGTGAATGAGTGAGCGCGTGAGTAAATGAGTGAGCGTGAGAGTGAATGAGTGAGCGGCAGAGTGAATGAGTGAGCGGGACAGTGAATGAGTGAGCGTGAGAGTGAATGAGTGAGCGTGAGAGTGAATGATTGAGAGTGAATGAGTGAGCGTGAGAGTGAATGAGTGAGCAGGAGAGTGAATGAGTGAGAGTGTGTGTGTGTGAGTGAATGAGTGAGAGTGAATTAGTGAGAGTGAGAGTGAATTAGTGAGAGTAAGAGTGAATGAGAGACAGAATGAGTGAGCGTGAGAGTGAATGAGTGAGAGTGTGTGTGTGTGAGTGAATGAGTGAGAGTGAATTAGTGAGAGTGAGAGTGAATTAGTGAGAGTAAGAGTGAATGAGAGACAGAATGAGTGAGCGTGAGAGTGAATGAGGGAGCGTGAGAGTGAATAAGTGGGCGGGAGAGTGAATGAGTGAGCGGGAGAGTGAATGAGTGAGAGTGTGTGTGTGTGAGTGAATGAGTGAGAGTGAATGAGAGAGAGAGAGTGTGGTGTGTGTGTGTGTGTGTGTGTGTGTGTGTGTGTGTGTGTGTGTGTGTGTGTGTGTGTGTGGACGCGCTGGCGTCACTACTTTACGTCACATACTTTTATGTACATATTTTTCTCCATGTTTAGCCTTGTTTATGTTTACAACATTCATTTCACAATGTTTAATTTTCTTCCTATGTAAATGTATAATGCTCTTGATGAACGAAAGACGAGTGATTGGAAGGGCCGAATGTAAGACGGGCCTGCGCGCCCAATTTGTGACCCTAATAAAGTTGATTTGATTTGATTTAGATGCTTCTAGATGCGGCTAAATGCTTCTAGATGTGGCTAAATGCTTCTAGATGTGGTTAAATGCTTGTAGATGTGGCTAGATGTTTCTAGATGTGGCTGTATAGATATAGATGTGGCTAGATGATTCTAGATGTGGCTAGATGGATGTGGCTAGGTGTTTCTAGATGTGGCTAGATAGATGTCTCTAGATGTGACTAGATGGCTAGATAGATGTGATTAGATGTTTCTAGATGTAGCTAGATGGCTAGATAGATGTTTCTAGATGTGGCTATGTTTCTAGATGTGGCAAGATATGTTTCTAGATGCGGCTAGATATATGTTTCTAGATGTGGATAGATGCTTCTAGATTTTGCTAGATGTTTCTAGATTAGGCTAGATGTTTCTAGATTTGGCTAGATGTTTCTAGATGTGGAAAGATGGCTAGACGCACGCACACACACACACTGGAGATCTGAACCCACCTCTTATGGAGCAGTCTTTTTGTTGTTTAAAGAAACTATAATATATCTGCATTACAAGTTAGCTACAGTCCTTTACACGATGTCGCATTCAACCCCATTGTTTTTGTGGCTGATTGTGATTTGCCATGCAATTTTACTTTCTGAGCGACCGATGTTCTTATCATCGAAATCAAAAAAAATCATCAGCGACTGATTTCAAACCCTTGACTCTGTATGTTGGGGAACCGCGTTTTCTGCCCCAAAACCACAGCGCCGCTAATGTTACATGAAGCAGACCAGCGATTCCGCGCAGACCAGCGATTGCGAGCTACTTGGCTTCAATATCAGAGTTCAGGGTCGACAATTACTACGGTGTAAAGTGCAAATTACAGACTCAAACTATTTCGTTAATTCATGCACTTAATTCACAAGCATCATTCATGTCGGGATACTTCTGTCCCACACTTAACTGACATGAAGCAATTAATATTTACATACAGAGAAAAACGGCAGAGCGTTATGCTGGGTTACGTGAGCATTAGAAAGAACTTGACTTCACCAGGACGACAATATAAAATGAGCAACACGTCCTTCTGTTGAGTATCCACCTTGTAGTGGTAAAGGAGAGTGTTTAATGTGGCCGAATGGATACGAGAGCTCGATTGTAAACTTCCGCTGCGCTGATGGCAAGATAATGGGATCGTTTCCTACATCGGTCAGTTGGGACTTTAAGCGTTGGGGTAGACTACAACTTCCTGCAAAGGACGTGCAACATTTAGCAGATGATGAGGTCACTGTGTGTTCCAATGACCCCAAGAGCTATGCCTGCGGTAGCTCAGCTACAGGTAGGGTCTCCCATGTCTGTCAAGCAGTAGGGGCGATATGAGTTGAGACACAGACCTGCTGTCTTTTTGGTAGACTGGGACAGTCAAAGTCTAGGGAACATAAACCGAAACAAATGCATGTCGAAGTTGGATGTATTGCTCGGCAGGCTTGAGGGAACAAGTGACAACGCAACTCAACGATGAAACAAAGAGGTATAAGATATAGTGGAGAAACAACAGACACACACACATGTACATACCTGAGGTTCTTATCAGGCATGTACTTGTGTTTGTTGTTGTTTCGTATGGTCATCTTCTTCGCTCCTCTTTCGAGCACGGTGCGTCATACTTAGTTGTGCACATAATATGGTCAGTGTGTCCGGCTTCGGCATTCATTTGAGTCAGATTTAATTCCCCTAGACAGATTCCATCCAAGGCAAAGATTTAATTCCCCTAGACAGATTCCATCCAAGGCAAAGATTAATTCCCTAGAACAGATTTCCATCCAGGCAAAGATTTAATTCCTCTAGACAGATTCCATCGAAGGCAAAGATTTAATTCCTCTAGACAGATTCCATCCAAGGCAAAGATTTAATTCCTCTACACAGATTCCATCCAAGGCAAAGATTTAATTCCTCTAGACAGATTCCACCCAAGGCAAAGTATTCCTATCTACCCGTTAGTATATCCAAAGCAACAGGCTCTATCTACCAAAAAAGAAACATACCTACATATGCATACACTCACTTTCTGGCCAATTTCTCATATAAGAAAAGCATCAGGCGGGAATGAATCACGCACTCCTAGGATACTAAGCCTGTGCGTTATCACTGCGTTTTCACATCTCATCCTACGCAAATTCCAATAACACTTGACCTACGCTCACAGCTTACAAAGAATATAAACATACCAACAGAAGCACATCATGCGTAGCTAAATAAGTGGTTTGTGTGATTCATGCTTTACACTTAACCTTATTTAGAAATCACAGTTGTAATATTTCTTCACTGTGTTCCTAGAAATGTTTATCTTGTCTGTCCCTCTCTGCTGCTTCTACCTCCTGTCTTTCCAGTTGTCAGGATTTCCTCCAATAACATTCTTCCCATTTTTCGACACTCATATGATTAAGGACACACCTCGCTCTTATAGTTCAGTACAATGTTATATGTTTATGTTCCTCCTCCACGCAATCTTCCTTATTTGCTCTGGCAGAACAAGGTTTTCGCAACACTCGTCTTTGGAGCCACATCTATTCTGACTTCACTCGTCCTTTCCTAAACTGCTTGTTTCGTTCGTTTCGTTTATAATTTTCTCGTTTCGTTACCAACATAAGATAATTCATAAACATACATGTATTGTTTGACGGGACGGTCACAAGAGTAGAACAAAGAAGTAGAGACTAGAGGGGAGGAGGGGTGGGGGGGGGGGGGGGGGGGGAGTTCGCGTTAAGACAAGAACCGATTATGTGATATTCTTTTTCCTTTCATACTTTACGGTTCTCTTCTTCTCGCCCTTCTGAAATTAGTTTATTAAACGTAAGTAGACCAGCAAATCACGTTTCATGTAGACGTCTAGACTTGCTCTAGTATGTGTTATTAAATTTAGCTTCCATTTTTACTGTGTAAAAAAAGATTTATAGGGAGAAACCACGAAAGTGGAGGGGGCGCGGTGATATTCTAAACATATGGTGAAGGGGTGTATGGGCCAAAAACGTTGAGAACCACTGCACTAGACAATATTTTTTTTCCCCCGCATATCCTTTACAGGATATCGCTGTCAATATCAGCATCTTTCAGCTGATTGTTGACTTCTTGGCAAGATTACGCTCAGTAGTTTGCCATTGCTTTCTGAGCGACCCCGTAATGTACCAACCCGGCGAATTGAAAAATATAGTTGGCATCACCGCCAAAAGATTTCAGCGCCCTGCTGCAGGAACAAGTGTAATTCGATGCATGAACAAATAGACATCACCGAAAGTCGAAGCACACGTTGAATTCTCGTTCAGAAGGTAAAGACAAAACTCATTACCCTGTGCCGTGCCGGCTGGCGAAGGCGATCATGCCTCTCCACAAATTACGATCTCCGACGTCATGGATCAATTCGTGTGTTGACTTACGTTACATGACAAAACTCAAAAAATCTCACGCTGTCTTCCTCTATCTCACTTTCCGCACATCTTTCCGGTTGTCACAACATGTTCCAGTTTTTGTCTTCCCATAACGTGGCTAAAGGACGACGACAGCCTCTTTGAGATGTTTGTGGTAAGTTGTCTTTGCGACTCAGCTTCCCTTAACACGTCCTCATTGCTCTTTTCGACTGTCCAATTAATATTCAGCATTCTTTTATAAAACTACATCTCCAAGGCTTCCATGTTGTTTTTCCCCGCCTGTTTACTTACTGTCCAGGACTCGCAACCGTATGTTAAAAGTGGTTTTATGTAACATACAAGAACTCTTTCTAACTTTCAAGGACTTTCACGTATTGTACAAAACGTTCTTGATTTGATACAAAGCAGTTTTAGCTTGTCCTATTCTGCTCTTTATCTCAGTGATGTATCTTCCATCTGATGTTATCAATGTGCCTAGATATTTAAATTTCTGCACTTGCCCCACAATAACGTTATGTATTGTAATTGCACATTTAGGCACACCCTGTTTGTTTCTTTGATATCACCATGACTTCTATCTTTCTATTATTGAAACTAAGACCCATTTTTTTTTCACTTTCTACAACCACTGATTCTATGGCAAACTACAAAACGTAAAATTGTCTAGAACATCAGCCAGAGGTTGGGGTTGATGGCCATGTCCTGAAAAGTACACACAATTTTTTACTCGTGTTTGCGAGGCGAGGCGGGAAACAGTCATGCTGCCTCTGCTAGGAGTTGAGCCGGGCCAGTGTCTTGGAAGGCAAGGCACTAACCACTATACTACCCCAACATTTCTGAGTGTTAAGCCAGTCATCGTATGGCCACACAGCCATCGGGTACCGTTTGGTGAACATGTGCACCTACCACCAATTTCCGCAACATAAGATAACAGACGCGCAGTGCGCATTTCTTACAGCAGTGGGATTACTATAAAATTATCTACATTTATTTTTATCTTGTTGCAGAGTTAATGCCAACTGCAGTTTTAATCAACGGAAGATAAATGATCAAAACATGGCCAACTGTTCTGGACTTGTTTATATCTGAAGGATAGATAACAACAAGAATTAACCACTTTGTTTACTGTTAATTAAGACGGCGCGGCAGGTGATAAAATGTCTGTTGGTAACAGATATGGGTGATTAAATAAACAAGCGTGTATTGCCAAGATATCAGGCAGATTTAGATAGTTCCAAACTGGTGAAGGAACTGATTTTGATAGCGAGATAAGGAAATTGCGTAAGAAGGAAGAAATGGAAGTTGAAGAATAAGACGTTAGAAAAGGAGAGAAGTACGAGTGTGTGGAGGAGTGACTTGACAGGAAACGGGATGAGGTTGAGATGAAGGACGTTGGGAAGAAGGTGACATGAGGAGAACAAAAGGGAAAATAGGGAGAAAAAAGGAAGAGTAGGAAGGGAGGGGAACAATGAGAAGAGGATGTAAAGAGCTAAGTTGAGAAAGGGGACACGGTGTACAATAAGCGGGCATTGGCGATCAGAGCAAGCATAGAAGTGACGTTTTACACACAGATACACACAAATACGTTGACACGCAAACGCAGAAACATGCACGCACGCACACATACAAACAAACAAACAAACACACAAACACGCACGCACGCACGCACACATACAAATAAACAAACAAACGCACAAATACTCACGCACACAAACAAACAAACCAACAAACGCACAAACACGCACGCACGCACAAACAAACGCACAAACAAGAGCACAAACGCACAAACAAAAGCACAAACGCACAAATAAAATCACAAACGTACAAACAAAAGCACAAACGCAAAAACAAAAGCACAAACGCACAAACAAACGCACAAATAAACGCACAAACGCACGCATAAACAAATGCACAAACGCACGCACGCACAAACAAACAAACACACACACACACACACACACACACAAACAAACGCACAATGAAACGCACAAACACACAAAATACAAATGCACAAATACACAAACAAACAAACAAACAAGGAAACAAACGCACAAGCAAACAAACAAACAAACGCACAAGCAAGCAAACACACAAACGCACAAACAAACACACACAAACGCACAAACAAACACACACACAAACGCACAAACAAACACACACACAAAGGCACAAACACACAAGCGCACGCATAAACAAGCACACGCACAAACAAACACACGCATAAACAAACGCATACACAAAAGCACGCACAAACAAACGCATGCACAAACAAACGCACGCACAAATAAACGCACGCACAAACAAAAGCACGCACAAACAAACGCACGTACAAACAAACGCACGCAGAAACAAACGCATGCACAAACAACGCACGCACAAATAAACGCACGTACAAACACACAAACGCACGCACAAACAAAAGCACGCACAAACAAACGCACTTACAAACAAACGCACACACAAACACACAAACGCACGCAGGGACGCACGCGCGCTCACACACACACACACACACACACACAAATCTGGAAAAACCCTAGGTCTTATCAGTGGTTAAAGATACGGGAAGTCGGCGTCGAGCAGATTAATAACAACATAAATAAAAAAGTGCAAACACATCAGTGAGAGGTGCTGACGGATCTCTGCAACAGCCACCGTGACCTCCGCACTTCGGTACCGGATTGGCAGCAAGTCTCTTCACAAAGGTCACCCCGATAGAGACGATCGCCTTTCGAGAATTTGACATATACGTCGCGTGGACATTGATTAAACTCACAGACGTCCAGAGATTTCACAACCAATTAGCAACCGATCGAGCAACCATCAATGTTTGTGTGCCCACGGGTTTACACTGACGTCTTTTAATGGTTCTTAGTTGTTATATGTTACAAGCTTTTCTTAATTTGTTAATGTTTCATGATTCGCTGCCATACGGCAAAACAGGTTATATGTAACATTTTAGCAACCCTACTTATATTCACTGATAGTAACACATTGCATCAAATACTTTTTATTTTCTGGAAAGCAGCTGTTGCTTCGTGCATCTACCATCTGATGGTATAATTACCCCCAGGTATTTACATTTCTCACCTTGGTTACGCATTTTCCTTACGACTGTTCTCACATCCAGCTGTCACAAAAGCCCACGCCCGCTTGCTATCTATAAGCAGACGTCGAAATGTGTGGATAATATGTTGAGAGCTGGCTAGCTACTCACCGAAATCGTCTAGTCATGTGTTTACCGCGCTCTGTCCCATACTCCATGACCCACTCCAACATCTGTAACCCCTCAAGAGATGCCACTGTAAACCAGTTGTCATTGTTTTCAACCCGCAGGTCAGTGACACGTATTTTTGAAGCCAGTATTTCGGCTAACTAGTTTTCCGCGAACCTCTGCGTGACCTAAATAAACTATTAAATAGTCTGGAATTGCTCAGGCTACTGATGTGCCGACAGTGATGTACGCATGAAGTGACGCAATGACGGTAAGCAACATACGCTTCTCAGTTTCCGAGCGTCACAATAATCCATGACAGTGTCATAACGTAGTTCTCTCTAGACACTACTTGAAGAGAAAAAAAAACTTGGCCCTCGTACAACCTGCTGCCGTAGCCTTGGTTACACCGGGTAATTTGTGTAGTCTCGCTACACTTTGTATGTAGCAAAACATTGTAGCAACAATTTGAAAAATGAAGTACACGATGTCATGAAAATATGTGCTCCACAGTCCACCTTGAAGCAATATGCAGCGAATGGATGTCATCTGCTAGAGTAATTCTTTGTTATCAATGGAAGAAAGGAATTTTGTTTTTCAAAACTTGTTTCACATAGAAAGTATAGTGAGACTTTACAAACACCCTGTATTTGTGGTCAATTGCTTATGTGGGTTTATTTATTAGTGTCTACCTCTGCGTATATTATTTCTCTGTTGCTGCAGATGTACTGCCTCTGTCGTAGGCGGTGGGGGGGGGGGGGGGGGGTGGTGGATAGACGATACGGTTGTTGCCAGTGAAGGTACTGGTTCTGGCGTTACTGCAAGTTTCTTGTTCTAGGGAGTTAATTAGTCCACTTGTATGCCTGCAACCTTGGTTCTGTTGACCTGTGATTTTATATGCCATATAAAACAACCCACATCTTGGTCATTTCTTCTTGAGGCTGATGATGTTCGATGGTTGTGAACTCTATGAAAGACAGCGCTTTAACAGTAAAGTCAGATGCGTTGCCTTTCAGCGCGTGGGAGACATGCCAAGAGCTGGCGTCTATCGGAGTGAACTTGGTGAGACTACACCCGACCATTTAGCACAATGGCATCTGTACGGGAACTGTGTTACAGAGCCCTCCTCCCCCTTCCCAAGGCCAAGCCCTAAAGGATCTGTTTGTGTCGAAGCGCCAAGCACGCAGCAAGTCTAAATGAAAATTCAACACTAAATAGGACACGAGTTTAAGTTGTGTGTCTATCTGTGGCCCACCAACCAGGCAGCTTACATTCCCACCTGGTTGTAATTCTCCTAGACAGTTTTAATATGAACAAAAACAGAGCAGATACTAAATGAACTTAAGGTCTTAAAGATATTGCAAGCTGTCATGGCGTGCATTAACAATTCAACGGAGAAGTCTGCACTCTAAAAAACGCGACACAATCACTCTTTCACAACATATTTTCAGGGTTACGTGTTGCTGTGTTAACATCTAGTGAGATTAACAACGCATTAAAACTGCGAATTGTCAAAAGAAATGTATCATCATCAAGTGCTCTGCCAGCTGGCGTAGGCGCTCATGTCTCTCCACAGATCTCGGTCTCTGCTGTTCTGGATCAACTCTTCTGATGGTATTCCTCCATGCCACCGTCTCAATCCATCCAACATCTTTCTCTTGGTCTGCCTCTGCCTCTCTTCCCCCTCGATCTTTCCAGGTGGTCACGATGTTCTCCAATGCCTCTCTTCTCATCACATGACCAAAGAAATCTGTTTGTCTTTTTCTTATTGTTGTATATAGTGTTCTAGTTTCATTAGCCAATCAGGCAATAGTCGTTTGTTACTTTAGCAGTCCAAGGAAATGGCAACATTCGTCTCTGGAACCACATCTCTGTTGCCTCCAAATTCTTTCTCATTTGTTCATTTACTTTCCAAGATTCACTGCCATACAGCAAAACAGGCTCTAATATAGCACTTCAGAACTCTCGTACATTCAATGAAAGTGACTTATTGCATAAGATACTTTTCATTTTATGAAATGCAGCTTTTGCTTGCCCTATTCCGTTCTTAATCTTTGTTGTGCACTTTCCATCTGATGTTAAGCTTGCATATGGAACAAGCAATTAGACAATCGAACAAAGGCCCGGAGACAATGACTGCATTTGGAAGAAAAAGTCATATTTACAACACAAAATACATAGAGTAGGTGTTGCGACAACAAAACCTTCATCAGGAAATAAGAACAAACATCAAGATAAAAGAAAACCAGTGTGACTATTATTAAGCAGGAGGTCCTTTACAGAACGCAGCTCTCACCATGGCGAGCTGGCAAGCCTCTCGATCTCTTGCCATGTCTCTCGCTTTATGTATTCTCATTGCCACCGGCATAATTGACCATCTTTGGGGGTGTTCTCTTCTGTTAACATAGTTCCACGGAGCAGAATAGCCGCTCACCCTGGGAGCTTACGTTTCTAAAGGTTGCGGACTTATTTTACAGGTACGTGGATGTAGAAAGAAAGGGGGAACTACCACATTATGCACCCCATCATTACTCAAAATGGAAACTGAATGAAACTAGGAAATCAAAGTTTGACACTACCGGATTGAACCCAGACCAGTGTATAATTAAGCCATAAACCAAGCACCTCATTCCAAGAACACATTATGATAGAACAATGTTAATGAACTAACAATGAGAGGTGGAACGATTTCTGGTCCAATACCAAAGACCCCCCACTCCAAGATCACCAGTGTCAGTAGCCTATATTACTGGATATCACAACAACTCCAGGATTAACCTAAATCTCTCAGAATTAACTCCCAGATACTCAAATACCTTTGTATCAATGCTAAACACGAAGATATAAATATATCAGTTTAAATCCAGTTAAGCCAATCCGTTGTCACAAAGTCCAGTAGAGTTGTTAAGTAACAGATCTTTATATATATACCAGGGCACAACGTTATGAGGTGTGTGTCGAAGTTTCTAAGCATGCAAGCAAGCAAGCGAGCAAGCAAGAAAGCAAGCAAACATGCATCATGAATACCCTAATACTAATGGTACAATTGTAGTCTTATTATCCCCCCGTTTGACCTTTCGTCGGATATACTAATTATCGGCCAGATCCTCTGGTCACTCCCTGCCGCTCTATTCTCTCCAGGCTTTGATGATTTATCTGTTCATCCACCCAATACAGATAAACCCAAAGGGCCTTGATCACACCTGCCTTATCATGCATCAATAAATCACCTAACTGTGCAGTCCCAGCCAATCTGCCCGCCTGCTCGTTTCTCGCCACACCAGTATATCCTGGGAAAAAGATCAACATTCTATTTCCCTTAGCTCCCTATCTTTGATTTTTGAATTGAAACATGTCTCGTTGCATAATGCATGCCTGTCTTCACCTTTCTCAGCATGCTATGTGAGTCAGTTGCAATCACAGATGTGTACTGATTTGTCTGCCAGCTAATGGGACGCCGCTGTGATCTTCTCCGCTTCCATTCTTAGACTAGGTGATGTGGTATCATATGCCAGGCTCTCCTGCACTAACCATCGTCCGTTAACCTTCACTATGAACTCCCCAAGCACTTCTCTTGCCTCTAACACATCCATCCGTGTAGATGATTACATCACCTGGGTGCGAACTGTCCTGAATCAATTTTTGCACTTCCCATCCAGCTGGCCAGTACGTGCATTTTTGGTCCAATCGATGGTAATGTTACATCTGGATACACACGAGATTTACTAGAGAACAATGTTACATGAGGGTAGACATCAAGAAATTAATGGCGAAGGGGAAAGTCAGACAAATGGTGCTGGAGACCCATACATACAAACTCTTTGCACATAAAAGGACATCACTTTCAAGAAGAATTATGGAATGGCAGTTTGTCAATACGATAAAGAACTGCACAATACTGTCCCCATGTAGATGGCACATTGCTGCAAGGTAGACAGACACGCCTCTAACCAACTACACGCAGATCGATGAAAGCCCAAACCAGTGCTTAGACGACCAGAACGCCAGTCCATCATACTTAGTCAAATCTCAAGTATACCAGACCATTCACAACCAAGTTAGTTAGTAAATAGTTATTCGCAGATCCAACTTCACAGCAACGGGTCGTCCCCATTATGCTTCGTTCCTGTGCCAGTGGATATCACACATAATGCTCCTCATTGCCCTGTGTGGAAAGTGGTACAGACAGGAGTCTTGATAAACCAACAGCCCGTACAGGTACACTGTGCATAATTCCGCCGCCAGAATGTCAACACAAAAGTCCTCCACGAAAGCTACAGTTCATTTTCGATGTAAGCGGTAGACACTAGAAAACCAGCAGCCACACATTACTGCATAAGGCAAACCATTCAGTTCTGTGATAAAACCGGCCGCCATTATTCCAAACATACAGTTCACGCTATAGACAACCGCGGACAGATACAAAAGATTTTCACTGTACATAATGTCACCGCCAGAATGCCAACACAAAAGTCCTCCACGAAAAATACAATTCATCGTCGGTGGAAGCGGCAGTCACTAGAAAACCAGCAGCCAAATTTTACTGCATAAGGCAAACCAGTCCTATTTTGCGACAAAGCCAGCTGCCAGTTTTCAGAACATGCAATTCACTCTACAAATAACAGCAGACAGATGTAAAAGCATTTCAAAGTATATAATGCCGTCGCCATGAATACTAACACAAACGTCCTCCACGAAAAATACAGTTCATCGTCAATAGAAGCGGCTAGTCACGAGAACACCAGCAGCCACACATTTCTGCATAAGGACAAAACCAGTCAGTTCTGCGACAAAGAAGGCCGCCATTTACTCCGAACATGCAGTTCACGCTCCAAACAACCGCGGACAGATGTAAAAGCATTTCACACGAAATTCACAGCTCACAGTGTCGCGCCACGCACTCAACTCAGTAGCAGGGCGACGGAACCATACACTTCCAGTCCAACATTAGGTAAATATGAATGCAAACTGTAGCCACGAGCATAAACACTCCAGAGGCCTTAACCGTTTAAATGCGTATCCTCCATGTTCGGGGCAGTCACAACCAATCAAATAGCCCTTATCTAATATATTATTCAGATATATTCTTCTGTGAGTTATTTCACCGCAGCGGCAGTCTGAAGGCAGGGCAAGTTCAATGTCTCCCTGCTATATGTCACCTATCCCCCATACTGACAATGGTCTGTGATTCCCAGTTGTCGTTCATTGTAGCGGAGAGTGTTCTTGTCTTCGGCTAATTGTGTCGTCTGCGCTACATTGTGTCTATCCAGTCTACATCTCCACATCTGGAACTCCGAAACACCACAAGGTTTAGGTAGCACGCTCAGGGGTCCGAACCATTCAAAATGTCAGTGGTTCCCACTCTGACCACCAACAGCATGGCGATGGGGGTGGTGGCAGTGACACGAACTTTTATATGGTTGGAATATAACCATGATTGTATCTTAAGTGATTCAGTTAGCATGACCCTAAAGGTCGAGGCGGGTTATGTACGTAGATCGTGGATTTAATCGCTAAGCAGGTCTGCTATTCGTAGAGTCGTCTTCATCTTCGTCCCAGGACAATGTGTTCAGGAATGAACGAACTGATAAACTTGCTGGCTCTGCATCCATTGCAGAAGGCCAGCCCATGGGTCGTATGGATATTATCTACGTCCTAAGAGAGATGTGCCGGTCCCCGCGGCAAAGGAGTTACGGACGCTGTTCGTAATTCCACTTACCTGCGTTCGAAACACAACTGCGACCGATTTGGCAGCAGACCGTGTCGTGCTGCGTTTTAACGTGTTGGTATGGGAGCTGGTCGTTCAGAAAGCAATGTCAAACTACTGAACGCAAACTTGCCAAGACATCAACAACAACAGTGCTGGTGTTGACAGCAATGTCCTGTAAATAGGATATGCAAAAGAGAGAGACAGAGAGAGAGAGAGAGAGAGAGAGAGAGAGAGAGAGAGAGAGAGAGAGAGAGAGGAGGGGGGAGGTTGATCTGAGCACCTGTGGTCTTGTCCTTAGTGGAAGGATGATACTTCGACAGGTAACATAATGTAGCCCTTCACAACTGGTGAGAACCATCGTCTTCCATTGAGACTAATGACAGCGGACGGACGGCGGTCCATTTCCAGGTTACTGACGACAGGTAAACAATGATTGCCGGATGTATAAATATGTATCAATTTATGACGGGCTTGAAAAAAAGCCGCATGTGGTAAATTAATCTGGATGGCAGCACCGGTCACAACGACATTGTCGGGCCCATCGACTAACGGAGAGTGTAGCACTCAGGCTGCAATAGTCTTGCAGAAAACGAATCTACAGCTGTGTGTAAACTACTGGGGGTTACAATCGGCACAGAGGGACTCAGTTGTATATAGACTACTCGATGTAATAACAGTCGGCAAATCATAACTCGGTTGTATATAGACTACTTGAATGTAACTACAATCTATATAGTGTAGTTCCCTCACTTTCGCAGGTGACGAGCCCAGGTGTCGAGCCGACGTTCGATTGTGCTCATGGTCTGCGCAGTTAGCTATCAACTTCGCTAATTACTATAATGTTTAATATAAGCATATTATTATACACTAAGTATCAGAACTGTGTCTCTAATAGAGAAGCCCTTCTCAGAGATTTGGCCCCAAGACTTGTCCAAGAACCTAAGAGAGACGCCCCTCTCAGACATCTAGGCCGAAGACTGTCCAAGAACCTAAGAGAGACACCTCTCTCAGAGAGCTGGGTCCAAGACTTGTCCCAGTGACCTAAGAGAGACACCTCTCTCAGAGATCTCGGCCCAAGACTTGTCCCAGTGACCTAAGTGAGAACCTCTCTCAGAGAGCTGGGTCCAAGACTTGTCCCAGTGACCTAAGAGAGACACCTCTCTCAGAGATCTGAGCCCAAGACTTGTCCATGTGACCTAAAAGAGACGCCCCTCTCAGAGAGCTGGGTCCAAGACTTGTCCCAGTGACCTAAGAGAGACACCTCTCTCAGAGATCTGAGCCCAAGACTTGTCCATGTGACCTAAAAGAGACGCCCCTCTCAGAGAGCTGGGTCCAAGACTTGTCCCAGTGACCTAACTACGGTCGTATTACATTCTACGGCTCACCATTCTAATTTCCCAGTAAGACATTTTAAGTGCATGCTCTAATTTTAGCAGATAATCCGGCAGACAATGTAGCGGACTGGCTGCCCGGATTTCCGGTATGGACTAGCCAATCAGAGCCGCCAAACTATCTGATTATATTAGTAATGACATCCTGTTCCGATATCCACGCGACTTTCTGATAATTAATTGCCAGACACGTGACCGAGCTGTTGCCATGTGAAACCCCAGGTTTCTATAAATATACTAGTGTCTTGTGATTCATTCATAGTTGTATCCGTGGTTGGTTATGATTCTTGGTTATCTGACAATAAGATCAGTTCCAACCTCCGATATGTTATTTGTGTGCGTGTTATTATTTGGTGTTTATTGTAGTGTTTGGGGGTGTGGTCGTAACCGCGCTGACTATAGGCACGGGAGTGGATGGACTAAGGTTCGAATCCAGATCTGACCGTTCGCTGTGGGGGTGGCGAAGGGAGGAGGGGTAAAGGAAGATGTGGGGGGAGGGGGTGCGGGCGGACTTACCACATATTTCCAAGGCCTACATAAAATGTAGACGATCCTAACACTTCACATACCTAGCGAAGGTTCCCGATACGGGGGGAGAGAGGAGAGAGAGAGAGAGAGAGAGAGAGAGAGAGAGAGAGAGAGAGAGAGAGAGAGAGAGAGAGAGAGAGAGAGAGAGAGAGAGAGAGAGGGAGGGAGAGGCGGGGGAGAAAAAGGGAGAGAGAGAGGGAGATAGGGAAGGAGAGAGGGAAGGGGAGAGAGTGGGAGAGAGAGAGAGGGGTAGAGAGGAAGAGAGAGAGAGACAGGAAGAGAGAGGGAGACAGAGAAGGAGAGAGGGGGAGAGATATAGGGAGGGAAAAAATGACATACATACAGACACAGACACGGTGAGAGAATGACATACAGACACAGACACGGTGAGAGACTGACATACAGACACAGACACGGTGAGAGAATGCCATACAGACAGAAAAACACAAACGTATAGATAGAGCGTGAGAGACAGACATACAGAGACAGAGACAGAGAGATAACGAAACAGACAGAGCGAGACAGAGAAGCACAAGCAAGCTAGCAAGCAAGCAAGCACGCACGCACCCGCGCACACACACACACCCCGCGCGCACACACACACACACACACACAGAGAAACAGAGAGAAAGTTAGACCAAGACAGACAGACAGGCATACAGGCAAGCATGCAGACATAGCTATATTTTCACTGGCAATGTTCGTTCACTTGTGTGGTATAGGTATACTCTCGTGTGTTGCCGGGGCCCATAAGGGAAGCAAAGAATAGCAACACTGTAGCCTACCACGCATGTCGTAAGAGGCGACTAAGGAGGCTATGGTTCCGTCGCCCTGCTACTGAGTGAGTGCGTGGCGCGACACTGTGAGCTGTGAGTTTCATGTGAAATGCTTTTGAATCTGCCCGAGGTTTTTTGGAACGTGACTGCATGTTCGGAGCGATGGCAGCTGGCTATGTCCCAGAGTTGACCGGTTTTTGCCTGATGCAGAAATGCGTGGCTGCTGGGCTTCTGGTTGACTGCCACTGCCATCGACGATGAACTGTATTTTCGTGGACTGTGTGGGTGAACATCTAGGAAACATCCAGATGGGAAAATGACTGCCGATTCCATCAGAGATAAACTTGATGTTTCGTGGGGGACTATTGTGTTGACATTCTGGTGGCGGCATTATGCACAGTGTATCTGTGCGGGCTGTTGTTTGTCGAGACTCCTGTCTTTTCCACATTTCACATTGGGCAGTGGGGAGCGTTTTATGTGATATTCACTGGCACAGGAACGGAGCATAATGGGAACGACCCGTTGCTGTGAAGTTGGAACCGTGACTAACTAACTAAATAACTAAGGTATATGTTAGTTGTTTCTCTACGTAAGATCACTACGTAACAGCGGGCCAATGCATATAACATACGTAACTACGGGCCAATGCATATAACATACGTATCTACGGGCCAGTGTATATAACATACGTATCTACGGGACAGTGTATATAACATACTTAACAGATGAGATAAAGTGGAGTTGGGTCAAGAGCCAACATCACAGAAATCGGGACATTCAGATATGTGCTCTGTCCTCATCTTCAACAGCCAGCGGAGAGCCCCAATACGAATGGCACTAGATGTAATCAAGCCTTTGAATATAAATGTTATAGAAAAGTTTTTTTCAAAGCTCACCGGGACGGAAAGAAAGACAGAGCAATCGAAAAAGAGCTCACTATTAAAGAAGGCTGGTTGTGATAGCAAACAAAAATGAAGTTGTGATACAAAGAAAAATTAGATTGTGATGACAAACAACGAGGAACATGAAATAATTTGGTCATTAAAAAAATACATACTAAAGGGGGTTAAACGTGTTTACAGGCAAGAGGATGAGCGTTACTGCAGCGAGTTATGTCCCTTATAGATGGGTTAGTTGTGAGCAGTACAGGTCATGCGGATGATGGTGAAACGGCCGAAGGACGAACGAACGAACTTTATTTTCAAAGGGTCCCAAATTGGGCACGCAGGTCTGTCTCAAATTCGGCCCTTCCAACCACTCATCTACCGTACATGAATTATCTATTGTGCATGTTCATTCACATAAACATGTTTTGCATATCCTTTACAGGACATCGCTGTCAACATCAGCATCTTTCAGCTGATTGTTGATTTCTTGGCAAGATTACACTCAGTAGTTTGCCATTGCTTTCTCATTCACATAGAGCGGGGAAAACTGTCAAATAAATGCTGTGAACATAAAAAATGCAAATTACCATGGTATGTGAAGGGCAGGCAGGCAAGCAGAGAGACAGACAGATACACTCACACACGCACACAAACATACACACTCATATATGCTTAAACACAAACATGCATACCTACATACATATGCCATGTACACGAACAAACAGTTATACACCCAATCAATAACACACTGCCATCCCGCCCCCTCCCCATTCCGAGACATGTTCCTTAGATCTACGTAGAGATGGTTGGAACCAGATTGCTCGGAAACTCTGCAGACCAACCTCACTCAGATACAAACTCCTTTCGGGACTTAAACCACCTGAACGCTAATCTATAACGACAACTACAACCTGTACTCACCTACAGACCACGGCTCCAGCTCTGACCGCCCATAATTGACCATCCTGAAGCCCTCAAACCCAGCACAGACGTAAGTCGCCCCATCTACCAACTCCTCGATGTTGAGTATTTTCCGGCCTCCCCGAGGCGTGAAAATCTGCCGGACACCATAGTGCAGGTTCAGGTTGGACGGCAGTTTGCCCGTGAGGTCGTTGAGAAGGTCGTTAAAGTTGTAGTAGCGGTTTGGCGTGATGTGGATTTTCTTCCCGCGAAAGTAACGGTCGCCATTGACGTAGAAGCGCAGCTTTCGAGGAACCCGTGAATTCTGGTATCTGTCTTTGCTGCCGGCGTCTTCATCCTGTGGAGGCAAATTTTAACGCTGTCTAAACCAGACAGATTTTAACGCTGTCTAAACCAGGCAGATTTTAACGCTGTCTAAATCAGACAGATTTTAACGATCTGTAAATCAGGCAGATTTTAACGCTGTCTACATCAGGCATATTTTAACACTGTCTAAATCAGGCATATTTTAACGCTGTCTAAATCAGGCATATTTTAACGCTGTCTAAATCAAGCAGATTTTAAAGCTGTCTAAACCAGGCAGATTTTAATGATGCCTAAATTAAGCAGATTTTAACGCTGTCGAAATAGGGCATATTTTAACGATGTCTAAATCAGGCATATTTTAACGCTGTGTAAATCGGGCCGATTTTAACGATGTGTAAATTAGGCAGACGTTAACGCTGTGTAAATCAGACAGATGTTAACGCTGCCTAAATCGGACATATTTTAACACTGTCTAAATTAGGCAGATTTTAACGATGTCTAAATCAGGCAGATTTTAAAGCTATCTAAATCGTGCAGATTTTAACGCTGCCTTAATCCGTTAATGATGTTAATGATGACTAAACCAAGTAGAATTCTAATATTAAACAAAGCATAATTCTAATGTTAAACTAAGCAGAATTCTAATGTTAAAAGATTCCTTAACTCGTGTCATGTGACATTTGTTCCTGTTTCTCCAGATTACATTTTGATGACTGCACCGTTTGACGAGCTTTCATTGAGAACTCATCGATGTCGTGGTGGTATTTTGTTTCACAGAAATTTTAGTTCTCTTTAGTTCCACACAGCTCGGAGTTCTCTTCAGTTCCTCGCAGTTTGGAGTTCTCTTTAGTTCCACACACCTAGGAGTTCTCTTTAGTTCCACACACCTAGGAGTTCTCTTCAGTTCCTCGCAGTTTGGAGTTCTCTTTAGTTCCACACACCTAGGAGTTCTCTTTAGTTCCACACACCTAGGAGTTATCTTTAGTTCCACGCAGTTTGTGACTGTTCTTGTTGTTCGTAGAGCCAGCTCTGGGGGTCAGTAATGTGAAGCCAGTAATCTTAGCCAGCAACTCCCAAAAGCCGTTTGTTTAGCTTACCTCCCTTTCCTATGCGTCTCATATGTTTCCTATGTAACTATCTTCTTCTTCTTCAGCGTTCCGAGCCATTGAGGTTCTTTGCTGCAGATACAATCCGTCTCCATTCGTCTCTCTGGTTGACCTTCTCTTGCAAGTCGTGGACCCAAGTGCTTGTAGGTCTGTATATGTATTATCTCTCCACCGTCTTCTTGGTCTACCTCGGGGTCTACGGTCATTTATGTCCTGAGTGTAAGCGAGTTTTGATTCCCCATTATCTTCCATTCTTTCTATATGCCCCAGCCATTGTAGTCTATTAGCCTTCATGATACCAGTGATTAGCGGGGACTTAAACAGATCATAAATGTCTTTGTTACTACTTCTTTTCCACTCTCCACTTTGTGTATAATTAATGGGTCCAAAGATGCGCCTTAAAACTTTGTTCTCATAGGTTTGTAACAAGGCTTCGTCTCCTTTTGTTTCAGAGCCATACAGCACAACTGGTCTGATCAGTGTTTTGTATATTGTGATTTTGGTGTTACGAGATAGCGCCTTTGATTTTAGTAGATGTTGTAGCGCATAGTATATCTTATTTCCAGAATTGATTCTAGTTTGTATTTCTTCCCTTATGATGTTGGAGCAGTTGAAGATTTTACCCAGGTATTTGTATGTTTCCGTTCTTTTAATGGTCATATTATCTATTTGTATGTGGCCAGAGTTTTTAGTCATTCCTTCTCTTGAAATTACCATATATTCTGTCTTATCTTGGTTGATAACCAGCCCCATCTGTTGGGCTTTTTCCTTTAAGTGAATCAATATTTCTAATGTCTCTACGTAACTATGTATTACATAAATATCGTTTTCAAAACAAAATCCAGGAAACAAAAAGGTTTGAACTTCAAATATATATGAAAATACAAAGACTGAAAAATCCAGGAATAAACGTTGATTAACCTCACATCCATTATACACTAAAAAGTTCCCTTCGCCATAACCTCAGAATTGTTGGCAGTTTTGACTTTCTAAGCGACTTAACGTTTAATAGATTATCATTTCTTTCTTAACGACCGACGTTCATTACTATTGTTAAAAATCAACGTAAGGCAATCTGCTTCTAAAACTCCAGCAGCTTATTTCGACCCGGATATGCGGAGTATGAAGCGCGTTGACTGCCACGAAACCACAGACGCCGACAGTGGCAAACTACTCGACCTAACACTGCCTATCCAATCACAAGCTGCCAACACATACTGGGGTTGATTGTGACACAGGACATACAACAAATTGTTTTTGATAGTCTTCAATAAGTCACATGTTATATACGACCTGTAACGTTGTATATTTCATACGACCTGTAACGTTACATAAACACTGCACTTAACCTTTAAATGGGATTCCTGGGGTCGTCACTGAAGCTACGGTGTTCGTGCTTTGTGTGACCCTTTCGAAGGACGGCCTGCAGAAAGAGATCATGCCATAAGGGATAAAACCCGGTGCAATGAAGTCGATCCTTGTCTTTAAACGTAACCTACCTGGTCAAACACGTCTGGCACCTTGTCCACAGAGGAAATCTGCTCTCTGGGTTCAGACATCTCTGCCAGCTGTCGC
Organism: Cepaea nemoralis; assembly: GCA_014155875.1. NCBI lineage: Eukaryota > Metazoa > Mollusca > Gastropoda > Stylommatophora > Helicidae > Cepaea > Cepaea nemoralis. Next base: position 240,336 of record JACEFZ010005169.1, on the reverse strand, counting down.
ATCACCTGGCCCACCGACAGGTGGCGCTTGGGCGAAAGTACAAGCTGCTCCGTGGAGACTGGTCCACTTGTTGACAATCTAGGTGGGTGATTACTCATTGTTGCTCCTCCACTTATAGTTCAACAGTCCTGCAATAAAGGCTACAGGTGGGCCTGAGTGGAAGATAAGACAAGAAATGGCATTAGTTGATCCTGTGACGCAAAACGGTATATAGTCAGATCACATGACAAATCATGACAGGGCGGCATATAAGAATTCGGCGAATAATGGTATATGATAAGATAGCGTACGATACAACGAAGCATGATAAGACAGCATTTGAGAAAATCATGGAAACAAGATGTATACCCGCAGAAGGCATATTACCATGGTATTTCAGTGCCCGCCATATGAAATTGTATTGTAACAGGACATAAGGCAAGATGTATATGAGATTACAACATATGAAAAGACAATTGTTGGGGCCACTAAGGCAGCATATGAATAAATTCGCACGTTTTGACTGGCACCCAACGAAGTAAAAGAAAGAAACATATTATAGGACACACTAAACATAAAAACAGGGCCTGTCAGCGTCTTAGATAACTCGTGTAATTGGGTTCAACTGACAGGTTACACATGTACACGAAATCGTCAAATTAATGTGTATAGTAATCTAATTAACACATTATATCAATTTGCACAACAACATTACACTTATAACGATAATATCGCACAGCGCTCCGTAACACTCTCGCGCGTTCACAATTCGAGAATGAGCTCACTCTCTAGCGCACAGGCTAATCATTGCCATAATCATTCGCAATAGCAAAACACTTGTACCATATATTCGGGTCACACTCTCTCTCTCTCTCTCTCTGTCAGACATCCTCCCTCAACCACAGTCTCGTCCCGTCTGCCGCTTCTTGCTCAGGCCAGTCGTCACGTGGTGCTTGACCTCGTGCCGTTGGTGATAGTCGTGCTGTGTTGTCTCTCGTCAATAACGATGTCGTCCTGTCCTTCAACCGTCTGTTGATGGTGGGCGTCCTACGTCGTACCGTCTAAGGTTAAGCTGTCCTGTCATTCAAGGGCACAGTCTTGTCATTCTACCCCATGTCCTGTCTATACATGGGCGTATAGTCCTGTCCACTCTACCCGTCTCTACCTCTGTCCTATCTCTGTCCTCGATGTCCTATCCTTAGGATCCTGACAGGGCCCCATACTAGGATCAGAACCTATGGCCTCTGAATGACGACAGCGCTTTGCGTAACACGCATGTTCACTAGTCCCCGAACAAAGAACAAATATGATATGTTTGTGGTCTTCAGTGGCCTCTCAGAAAAGAACATGAACGATACGATACGTTTGTTGTCTTCACTGGTCTCACAGAAATATCAGTACAATGTGATGGTGATCTTCATTGGCCACCCACAAAGAACATGAATAATACGATGTTCTTGAGGTTATCAATGGTCCCTGAGAAAGAACACGGACAAGAATTATTTTTTTTGACTGGTCCCCAGAAATAACATGAATAATACGATGTTCTTGTGGTTTTCACAGGTGCACCACAACTTGTTTAACTGAATTAATCACATAAGCCACAATTCCATTAGCTGCCTGACAAAGTCTGGGCAGTCTAGTACAATGTCCTCGGGAGTTCGTAGTGTTGCTTCAGTTACAAGTGGAAGAGTCTCCGAGACCCATTAGTTGAATATGCTCCACAAGTGGCGGAGTTTCCCAGACCCATATGTTGGATATGCTCCACAAGTGGCAGCGTCTCTGAGGCCCATTTGTTGAATATGCTCCACGAGTGGCAGAGTCTCTGAGACCCATTTGTTTGAATATGCTCTACAAGTGGCAAAGTCTCTGAGGCCCATTTGTTGAATATGCTCCACAAGTGGCACAGTCTCTGAGGCCCATTTGTTGAATATGCTCCACGAGTGACAGAGTCTCTGAGACTCATTTGTTGAATATGCTCCACAAGTGGCAGAGTTTCCAAGACCAATTTGTTGAATATGCCCCACAAGTGGCAGAGTCTCGGAGACGAATTTGTTGAATATGCTCCACAAGTGGAAGAGTCTCTGAGACCCATTTGTTGAATATGCTCCACAAGTGACAGAGTCTCTGAAAGTCATTTGTTGAATATTCTCCACAAGTGGCAGAGTTTCCAAGACCAATTTGTTGAATATGATCCACAAGTGGCAGAGTCTCGGAGACGAATTTGTTGAATATGCTCCACAAGTGGCAGAGTCTCTGAGACACATTTGTCGAATATGCCCCACAAGTGGTGGACTCGCCGAGACCCATTTGTTGAATATGCTCCGAAGGCGCACTATATTGTTTCGAGCCTATAGACCTTAGTCTATTAATGTCTGTCGAATCTTGCCCATGCCATCGTGCATTGATCTGATCTGGATGATGTCTCCGGCACAGGGGCATTGATTATTTCAGCGCACTGATTATTTCAGCGTCTTTGTTCTTCTCTAATGCACTGGCATGCAAATAGATGAATAAGCTTCACTGGCTCATCAAGCGGTGTGCCGGCTGGCGTGGGCGATCATGCTTTTTGACATTTTGCAATCTTTAACAACATGTGTCTGTGTGCTTTAAAGCTGCTAAGAATCTTTACTAGCTGAATTCCTTTGTCTCTCTTCCCACAATTATGTCCAGTTGTCACTGCATGTTCCACTTGATAGTAGCCAGAAAAAGAAGCCTACCTCATTCTGATGTGTGTAGTAAGTCGTCTTTGTGTTTTGTAGCTAGCTAGGTTCACATTTATATTACTAATTTTGGCTGTCGAATGCATGTTCTGCTCTACTAAATTATCACACAATGGATATCAATGTCTTGTCTCCATAATTCACAACAATAAGTCCTTTTCAAAAGTAGTTAGGCGTAGACTGGATATATGGAAATGCAATGAATAAACAGCTTCATGAAACAAATTAAAATAATATTTTGAAACCGAAAAAGATGCATGCATCTTTTATGTGACAACATATGCACGTGAGACATGGCCCATCATGCAATCAGTGAAAACATGGAACATCACTCAATCTGTGAAAACATGGAACATCACGCAATCTGTAAGGGTAATTTACAGAACTTCGCTTTTATGGCCCGCCAGCTGAACTATCTGGTTTGCCTTATGCAGTAATGTGTGACTGCTGATTTTTTGATGACTGCCGCTTCCATCGGCGATGAACTGTATTTTTCGTGGCGGACTTTTGTGTTGGCATTTTGGCGGCGGCATTATGCACAGTATACCTGTGCGGGCTGTTGGTTTGTCGAGACTCTTGTCTGTTCCACTTTTCACATGGGGCAGTGGGGAGCATTTTGTGTAATATTTACTGGCACCGGAATTAAGCATTATGGGGCGGCCTTTTGCGTGAAGTTGGAACCAAGACTAACTAACTAGCAATCAGTAAAGACACGAATAAGGGTTGGAACATCAGTGTTATACAAATGTCATTACATTATCGTGGACAAGAAAATGAAAAATGACAGTTTATACAAGATCTAAACATCGAAGAAAACATGGTTCATACACAGCATTATGTCTCTAAAATGCAAGAACCTTGGAAATATTTTAAAGAAATATCACAGTGGTTTGGAAAGAGAAGAGATGGAAGATATGGTTCCTAGATAAAGAGGTTTGGGTTGACCAAGACGAAGATGAAGACAGCACATCACAGACACCTTAACGTGAAAAGGCATAAGGCATGTGAACTGGCAGCGAAACCAGAGTCTCTCCGGTGGCCATTATGAGAGCCAAATTATGTAAATTACCTGATACACGACGATGGTGACGTCATACTACATATCACATCTTATAAACTACCTAAAGATCCCGTAACAGCATACCTTTCTTTGGCGTCAATACGTTACTATTAATCGTGTTCTATTCCCAAGCTGAAGACAAACTACGTACCGAAACGCCGCTTCTATACCTTTCAATTCCATCACAACAACTGTCCTACATGCGCCTGAATGTAATAGATTTATCCCACATCTGCGTGACAATGCAGCCTCAATCATTTGTATAATGAAGATCGATGATTGCTTGGTTACCAAACACAGAACACGGGCGTTGACAATCGCACTGGTCGCGGTCAAGGACCCCGCAAACACAGACAAGCTTTGTAGTGGTGCCAAAATAAGACGTCATCAGTCAAATGTCACAGCAGTCATCAGCAGGAAACCTGGGTCGAAAACATGGAAACCTTTGGTGGCGAAAATATGGGAAACTTGGTGTCGAAAACATGGGGAAATGTGGTGTCAATAATATGGATGGTGCTGAAAACATAGGTACATTGGTGTCAAAAACATGGGCAACTTCAGTGTTGAAACCATGGGAAACTGATGTCGAAAACATGGGAAACTGATGTCGAAAACATGGGAAACTTCGATGCCTATTTGGTGCTGAAAACTTGGGAAACTTTGGTGTCGAAACCATGGGACCATTTTGGTGTCATAAATATGAGACACTTTGATGCTGAAAGCACGGAAAACCTTGGTGTCAAAAACATGCGAAAGTGGTGTTAAAAACATGGGCAACTAGTGCTGAAATTATGCGAAACTGGTGATGATTTCATGGGGAACTGGAACTGATGATGAAAACAATAGACAAAAACATGAGTACGTGATAATTCAACGTATTTGAAGGGTTAAAAGTTAGTTGCACATCCTTTACAGGATGTCGCAGTCAAAACCAGCATGTATTTGCTGTTGTGACCTTTTGGCAAGTTTACGTTCAATAGTTTGCCATTTGCTTTCTGAACGACCGGCACCCATACCATTTCGTACAAAAGCCAGCGCAACGCGGTCTGCTGCCAAATCGCGCACAGCTGAGTTTCGAACGCGGGTATGTGGGATCACGAACTGCATCCGTAACTTCTTTGCCACGGAGGATTCTTAACTCTTAATACCTGGAAATTTAGCAGACGATGCTCAGTGGAAGAAACACGTCCGTCCGTCCGTCTACAACCATCCGTCCGTCCCCATCCGTCCGTCCGTATCTGTCAATCCACCCACCCACTCACCCAGACAGTCATTCATTGATTAGGTAACTAATCTGAAGGCTGGGGCTGATATTATCTGACTAAAGTCATCTGACCATATCCTCCGTCGATCTCCTAACCTCAGCAAACTATTGCTTCACGAAGGACTGGAGCACATTTTTTTATGACATCATGTACTCCTTGCTTCAAATTTGTTCTACATACAAAGTGTATCGAGACTTTACAAACACCCAGTAGTTAACACAACAATAATCGAGAAGTTAAAGATATAGTTAACATAAACATCTCGAGTAGCAATAGTTACAATTTAAAAAAAAAAAAAAAGTGCGATCTATTGTTTGTGCGTTCGTTATTCAAATTTCTAGATGTTGTTTTTTCCGTTTCTAGATGTTTTCTGTCAAAGAAAAATGGCAACCCTGAGCCATCTACGCCATTTATTCCGAACTTGCAGTTCACGCCACAAACAACCTTGGACAGATGTAAACATATTTCACTGTACATAATGCCATCGCAAGAATGCCAACACACAAGTCTGCCATGTGTCGCAGAATGCAATAATCGGAAAAACAAGAAGACAGCATACTGTACGCACCAGACTTGACTTGGTGATAGAAAAAACGTCACGGAAAAACACGGACGAGGAAGATGTTCAAGAAAGGAACGACGGCAGGGAGTTATCTGGATGATACGATCTTTGAGAAGCGAGCTGAGGAAACGATGCAACATCCGATGGGCGACATCTAAGTGGAAGAGTCACCAAAAGGTTACACAATAGACAACACCCCACGTTTCTGGTGTGAGTAATGTAAGTGACAATAATTCTGTGAATATGAGAGAGGGCAAGTGACATGTTTGACCTTAATGATAGCCATATTTAAGTAGGGTAGCGTGAGCAGGTATGACGGAATGCGAGAAGGTTACATCACGTTGATGACCTGCATGTCATACAATTCATGGGATACTACCTGAAATAAATAGACATGAAATTGAGGAATTATGTCAGCGTCCTTACAGTTCTCTTGTTGATTTACATTGAGTTATTTGGATAATTAAACCTAGATGAACAGAGCCAAACTTTTGCCATTGAAGGGAGGATACTACGTGGCAACTATGGGAGCTCTTTCCGGCAGATATGTGAACCAGAGAAAAAGAGGAATGCCATTCCACTGGGACTAGGCCCAGAACATAAATAGGAAGCCTGTGACGGTGTTTGAAAATATTCTAGAAGAAAGCTTGCTCTGATCGGCAGGAAATATACTTTGTACATTACGCTGAATAAAATATTTCACATTTTTAGAAAAATTGTATGGACCTCGTGGCCACATTTTTGGATGAACAATTTATACAACATTTTAAGGATTACCTTATGTTAATAGTAGACACACACAGAAGTCATTTTTAATTCTCAGGACACGAGACATTTGATAGGCAGGCATTAATACGTGGATGTAGCCTACAGTCGCCAATACACAACGTCAATTTACGGCGACCATTGTAACGCTATAACGAACACTTTTTATAGGGTGTCAGACATTTTGCATTCAAGAAAGCAGATTACAGCGGTGATGAGCAGTTTCGGGATCTACCAGCTGACCTACAGACGAGTGAACCTGACAGCAGCCGGTACCTGAGGAGGCTTTTCATCCTGTCTGAAGAACGACATCAAGGTGACAGAGGACAGTAGCTGAAAGAGCAAGTACTAACACATCTGCAGATCACTACGAACAAGGACAGGAGCAGATACATAAGGTGCTAATCTTTTTAGATTGTCGGTATAACTTGATCTGTATCACGCATATTTATTATATTATTTTATATATATTGATAATAATAGTGTTGTAATTTATTATACAACGATACATTTTAGTGTACATTAATTGTGTCCACATTGGGTGATTTTGTCACCTGAAGTGAAAGGTGCGGCTTAATTGAGCTGAGACTGAAGTAGCATTTTAGATACAGATGAAAGGCATACGGCGATAAAATTTCAGTAAGGAAATAGTTTTGGTAGTTGACTACAATAGAATTGGCAATCATTTGTCCAGTGGAAAATTAACAGACACTGACATAACACCTGGCGAAGTGAATCTCGCACGATCGAGTTTGTTTACAGCAGGAGGAATGCATTGCCAGCATACGATGTGGGTAATCATTGTGTGGTGACGAAGCGTTTCTTAGAATATGTTCACATCATGTAGGGCAGCCTTCCAGCATATGACATGGGCAATTGTTATATGGTGGGGGACTCGCTATGCGGGGTGTTGAATATATTTGATGGTTAGTACAACTGATTATTGTTATGTGTATGGGTTAATGATACATAACATAGTTTGTTGTGGAGAAGTGTGATTTAAAAGTAATAATAGTTTATGATGGATAACAGCATGTGAAGTCATGTTGCATCGGCACCTGACCGTTGTCGTGTGTATGGGTAAATGACACACGACGGTGATTTGGTTACGATGAAGCATTATTTCAACGGATTTAGTTCATATTTTCCGGTGAATAAAATTTTGCTAAACTTGGTTAAAGCATGCAAGGTTTTGGTTCAATTGACATCATGACTACTTATAGGAAGTGAGGTCAATTGCTATCATAACATTGCCATTTTTTTAAAATCAAAGGTAATTGCCAGCGATAGGTAGTAGGGGTATAGAGAGAACTACACATAATGTGAGGGTACGGTGCGGTGTGCTGGGATAGAAGCGATTCCCCTACGCAGATATAACAGTACACTAGAACTGTACCAAGGTATGCGGTACATCTCTGTACGAATATGGAGGTACACTATGGACTGGCTAGCGTGATTAGACTAAGAGGTTTAGGGGAAACTCTCTTTGAACTAATGCGCTAAGACAGTCTATATGATACCGAGATATGACCATCAGAGAGTTAAGGATGAGTTTATAGATACTAAGTCATATAATGATATAGAATCAGCATCTGACTAGCACTAATAGACAGGTAAACTTTGCTACATAAATATGTGAGCATTGGGCGATGATACCATGTTACAAAGGTTGATTGGAGAAAAAGAATTATCCTGCTGGAGAAAATATTAGTCATGGAAAATAACAGGAAAGATTTGATGAGCGTTAGATTTATCCTTAAAGGAGAAGAAAATGAATAGTTACAGAAATACGATTGGTCTATTGATCATTGGTTACATGGAGAGGACAGTTGTGCTATTATAATAGTGCTGATCTAAGACATTGTATTGTTGTGTGACTATTGTATTAGTAGATAGATAATGAATTTTAATAATGTCCGTTAGGAGCATATTTAACTCAAGCAGAACTTAAGAAAGTTACATTTGGTATTGAAAATTTTAGACGTATTAGTCCTTCATTTAGTGACAGCACAGCAATGATTAAACAATTCTTTGCGCCATACTTAGATAAGAGTAACGTAGATCACATACACGGATGTGCAGCTAAAAGATATGAGTCGAGCTCAGATGATGAGGAGTCATACAGAAAGAACAACAGGCAACAACGTCGGTTGAAAAAGACAGCCAAACCACGACAAACAGATATGGCAGATTATACAAAATCAAACTGGCATGAAGAAACTCCACCAAAGATGTCACAAACCCATTATACCAACACAAACACTTTACTAACAGAATGGAAACAACAAAGTGTTCCCGAAACTCAAATTAACAAAAGAATACGGGATGTGAAAATAAGGAATTGGAATCGGTATTGGAAATATCTAGGTTTGTCCGATGAAGAATGGAAGGAAAAAACACGTCAAATAGATGACTAACAATCAGTAACAACATATGTCACACAGGAAGATGAGAATCACTGCCCAGTTCTACACATTAAAGAAACATAAATTAAATAGATTAAAACAAGCCAAGACAGATACATCCATTAGATACACATGCAGTACACACAGCGACAGATGAGCATTGTATTTCTGAACACTGAATTCTGTCTTTATAAATCTGTCGAAATTCTTCTGTCTATAAATTCACTTATATTCTAATTAAACGACACAATACATATACAGCTAGTTACATGTACGATTTAGGAAGTCCAATTCTTTACAATCACGTAATACGTCAAACACATGTAACATATCAGTCAACCACATACATCACAGTACGTCAATAATATATACATACAATCACGTAATACGTCAAACACATGTAACATATCAGTCAACCACATACATCACAGTACGTCAATGATATATACATACAATCACGTAATACGTCAAACACATGTAACATATCAGTCAACCACATACATCACAGTACGTCAATGATATATACATACAATCACGTAATACGTCAAACACATGTAACATATCAGTCAACCACATACATCACAGTACGTCAATGATATATACATACAATCACGTAATACGTCAAACACATGTAACATATCAGTCAACCACATACATCACAGTACGTCAATGATATATACATACAATCACGTAATACGTCAAACACATGTAACATATCAGTCAACCACATACATCACAGTACGTCAATGATATATACATACAATCACGTAATACGTCAAACACATGTAACATATCAGTCAACCACATACATCACAGTACGTCAATGATATATACATACAATCACGTAATACGTCAAACACATGTAACATATCAGTCAACCACATACATCACAGTACGTCAATGATATATACATACAATCACGTAATACGTCAAACACATGTAACATATCAGTCAACCACATACATCACAGTACGTCAATGATATATACATACAATCACGTAATACGTCAAACACATGTAACATATCAGTCAACCACATACATCACAGTACGTCAATGATATATACATACAATCACGTAATACGTCAAACACATGTAACATATCAGTCAACCACATACATCACAGTACGTCAATGATATATACATACAATCACGTAATACGTCAAACACATGTAACATATCAGTCAACCACATACATCACAGTACGTCAATGATATATACATACAATCACGTAATACGTCAAACACATGTAACATATCAGTCAACCACATACATCACAGTACGTCAATGATATATACATACAATCACGTAATACGTCAAACACATGTAACATATCAGTCAACCACATACATCACAGTACGTCAATGATATATACATACAATCACGTAATACGTCAAACACATGTAACATATCAGTCAACCACATACATCACAGTACGTCAATGATATATACATACAATCACGTAATACGTCAAACACATGTAACATATCAGTCAACCACATACATCACAGTACGTCAATGATATATACATACAATCACGTAATACGTCAAACACATGTAACATATCAGTCAACCACATACATCACAGTACGTCAATGATATATACATACAATCACGTAATACGTCAAACACATGTAACATATCAGTCAACCACATACATCACAGTACGTCAATGATATATACATACAATCACGTAATACGTCAAACATATGTAACATATCAGTCAACCACATACATCACAGTACGTCAATGATATATACATACAATCACGTAATACGTCAAACACATGTAACATATCAGTCAACCACATACATCACAGTACGTCAATGATATATACATACAATCACGTAATACGTCAAACACATGTAACATATCAGTCAACCACATACATCACAGTACGTCAATGATATATACATACAATCACGTAATACGTCAAACACATGTAACATATCAGTCAACCACATACATCACAGTACGTCAATGATATATACATACAATCACGTAATACGTCAAACACATGTAACATATCAGTCAACCACATACATCACAGTACGTCAATGATATATACATACAATCACGTAATACGTCAAACACATGTAACATATCAGTCAACCACATACATCACAGTACGTCAATGATATATACATACAATCACGTAATACGTCAAACACATGTAACATATCAGTCAACCACATACATCACAGTACGTCAATGATATATACATACAATCACGTAATACGTCAAACACATGTAACATATCAGTCAACCACATACATCACAGTACGTCAATGATATATACATACAATCACGTAATACGTCAAACACATGTAACATATCAGTCAACCACATACATCACAGAACGTCAATAATATATACATACAACACAACAATTCACATGGTCGAACAGCTTGTACACATCATCCACAATATAGCAACTCATAAAGGGTGTTTGAACAAAATTGATACTCTGAACAAACGGTTAGGACATTTCAGACTATCAGAAAACAGCTGATAGTAATTGATGTTAGCAATTGGTAATAACTATGTCATTATTGATTTGTCCAGATACATACATATTTAAGTTATTATTGTTACAGATAATTAGAATACAGCAGTATCTGTAACTACGTATATTGACATCAAAATAAGATCTGAAGCATGTCGAGCAGACGAAATGTAATCCAACGTTGCAAGTTATCTGCGAGCAAAATCGTCATATTCCAGATAAGTTAAATTAATTATTAAGATATATTAATGATATTTTATTGCTGTTGAAAATGAAATTCATGAAAATTGAAAAAAAGATGAATTCCTGAAAGAAAAAAAAAAAATTCAGGAATATTAAAAAAAAAGATGAATTCCTGAAAAAAAAAAATAAATAAATAAATAAATTCAGGACAATGAAAAAAAAAAATAATTGAATTATTGAAAAAAAAAGACATGACAAAACAAGTGAAAAGAACAAGATTTGTCATTATTTCGTTTAATGCATTTTTCAGTATTACATGTTGTATTATTATTATTATTTTGTCATGACAATACACATATATTATGCACACTTTCACACAAATTCCACAGGTGTAGTAAACAAAATAGGTAGGACACATGATGCAAAGGTTACTACTGATTTAATTTATGAAGAAATTAGATTAATTTTGATTATTCGGTGATTTTATTTCAATTGTATTATTGCATGGGTTATTATGCATAACTGTAAGATGCATTTATTTTCATGAATAGGATGAATGGGAATGAAAGAAATATTGGCTATCTAAGTAATTAATTTAATATTGCTATTATTATGTGATAGACTAGGATTAATTATTGCAGGTAAATATTAGGCAGCCATACTCATGAGCCACAAAGGTCAACGAAGAATATACAGTAACAACATTAGAAAGTACCGAAAAAAAATATGCACATATGAAAACCAAACCACACATGAAGCGTTACACGAAACAGTCGAAGTCGAAGCACAGAAGTTACGTCAAATGTAGTCAGGTCATACACATAGTGGAGTATGAGAAGGTCGACTATGATTATGCACAGGGAAGGCAAGAGCGATTCACTTATAACAATGATGTCAGTGGAGGCTGGATGTAATGAACACACACATTTAAGGAGCTACTAAGGATGTCCGGACATTGGGACTTAGTGATGCTGGACTTCAATTCTCTGAGATAAAAAGGAGTTTGGGAGCCACACATTGTCTACGGGGATAGATGTAAGATGTGTCCGATTTATAAAAAAAAAAAAAAATTTTTTTTTGGCGATGATGTTCATAGCAATTCAACTATCCGCAATGGAATAGGTTTTAAGGAAAAGGGATACGCTTTATTGCAGAGATACGGACGGTTATGTGCGACCTTTAGTGAACATTGTAGACGGATATGTGCGACCTTTAGTAGACAATGTAGACGGAGATGTGCGACCATGGACCAATATGACAGGTATGTTCGACTACTGCGACTCATGTCACAGACTGGAAGACTGAGTTTATAGGTAAAATGTCTACAACATTTTAATTTGACGAGGGGGCATATGTGTCATGTGTCGCAGAATGCAATAATCGGAAAAACAAGAAGACAGCATACTGAACGCACCAGACTTGACTTGGTGATAGAAAAAACGTCACGGAAAAACACGGACGAAGAAGATGTTCAAGAAAGGAACGACGGCAGGGAGTTATCTGGATGATACGATCTTTGAGAAGCGAGCTGAGGAAACGATGCAACATCCGATGGGCGACATCTAAGTGGAAGAGTCACCAAAAGGTTACACAATAGACAACACCCCACGTTTCTGGTGTGAGTAATGTAAGTGACAATAATTCTGTGAATATGAGAGAGGGCAAGTGACATGTTTGACCTTAATGATAGCCATATTTAAGTAGGGTAGCGTGAGCAGGTATGACGGAATGCGAGAGGGTTACATCACGTTGATGACCTGCATGTCATACAATTCATGGGATACTACCTGAAATAAATAGACATGAAATTGAGGAATTATGTCAGCGTCCTTACAGTTCTCTTGTTGATTTACATTGAGTTATTTGGATAATTAAACCTAGATGAACAGAGCCAAACTTTTGCCATTGAAGGGAGGATACTACGTGGCAAAGTCCTCCACGAAAATACAGTTCATCGTCAATGGGAGTGGCAGTCACTTGAAGACCAGCATCCATACATTTCTGCATACGGCAAAAACCGGTCAATTCTGCGACACAGCCAGCCACCATTGCTCCGAACATGCAGTTCACGCTCCAAACAACCTCGGGCAGATGCAAAAGCATTTAACACGAAATTCACAGCTCACAGTGTTGCGCCACGCACTCAACTCAGTAGCAGGACGACGGAACCATACACTTCCAGTCCAACATGAGGAAAATGTGAATGCGAACGGTAGCCACGAGCATAAACATTCCAGAGGCCTAACCGTTTCAATGCCTAACCTCCATGATCGAGACAGGACTGAAAAGTGATGGAAGACATGGTCGCTGGACGATGGGGCAGAGGTTAACCACCACGGAGAGGGACACACGTTATAGACATCTAGGGCACGGAGGAGGGAGAAGAACAGGCAACGGATCAAGAGTCTTTTCTGTGAGCCGTGGCGGGAGCCACTTTCAACATAGGTCCCTGTCAGAATCTCCGAGTCTTCATCTCCCTCCGCCTGGCGGCAACGACCAGGTACGACCGTGAACTAGACCAACAGTTACTACGCAGTGCATGGCCAGGGGTCAGCGTGGTGCACGAAGGCCACGAGAGCGGGAAGCAGGGCCAACGAGGAATCACGGCTGGTAGCTCAGAGACAGCCTAGGACATCGAGACTGGACGGCCGTGAAAGAGAGTGTTGCACGTATCTATGTATGAGTCGATGTTTGATGGAAGAAAGCCGTATGCTTTGTTGAGTAGAGTAAAGACTGAGTGAGTGTTACTGTTATATTCTATTGTATTTATGAATTGATATATTTCATGTATGTTTCTGGAAATGGCATTATCGCTGACATTGAGCGATGCCTGATATGACTGCTGGGTTTGAGAAGTGTGATTAAAGTGTTTGAGTTATGTCGCCGTGTGTTTGTGCAATCATTCTGTATGTGTCATTGTTTTCACGCCTGTTAGTGAGCACGAACCTTTGGTCATACAAAACAAGACCCTGACAGTCCCGCATGACTTGAGGATGATCTACCTGTTTATTAATGAGAATAACTATTGCATTGGAGATATGCATGGTGTTTGTAAAGTCTCACTATATTTGTATGTAGAACAAATTTGAAAAAAAGTCTTTCTTCCGTTGATAAAACCATTCTACAGGATGTATGTTTAATGACTGTGGGGGTTTATTAAAATATTGCTGTTCCAAGTTTTGTATTTACCTTTTATGTTGCATGAACTCCACAGAGGGTGAATACAAAACTTGGAACAGCAATATTTTCAAAAACGCCATAGTCATTAAAAAATACAGACATATCTGGAGTACAAAGAATTACTCCAGACGATCAGCCATTCGCTTCCTATTGCTTCACGAAGGACTGTCGAGCACATTTTGTTGATGACATCATGTACTCCATGTTTCAAATGTGTTCTACATACAAAGTGTAGTGAGACTTTACAAACACCCAGTTAGTCAACAATATTCGAGAAGTTAAACACATAGTTAACATTAAAAAAAAACTTGAGTAGCAATAGTTACAACAGTCAGACAATTAAAAAAAAAAGTTAGTTGCATGTCATTTACAGAACGTCACAGTCAACCCCAACATCTCCGGGAAGGTTAACCTGGTCAACAAATACCCGCAGAAGTCGGATGTGTCGGCCTAAAGGCGAAAGAACGCAGCTCTGCTGTAAACAGACACAATACAATCACGTCCGAAAAAAAACTCTCCGGATGAACGCAGAAGAAGAACCCCCACATCTTTTGACTGGTTGTGATTAACTACGCAAGTTTACATTCAGTAGCTTGCGAACGTTTTCTGAACGACCGAGGATCATGCCTTTGTAAGAAACATCTCTTCCGCTTCGACTTTTTCAAAACTATACGTCAACCTGGCGATATTTCCAGAAAGTGAAGTCAGGCGGAGGCTATTGACATCCAGATTAGATTTGTCCTCAAAAGGAAAGAGCAAAAATGTGTTTCTCTGTCCCGATTGTTTGACAATACTGCGACAAAAGTTTAGCTGTTCATTTCACCAGTTCTTCGGCTACGTTCGTCAAAATCTCCTACGGTTAATCTATTAAACATACTATGTTTAACATTAGTAACACTTCTAGTAGTATGACAGGAGTAGTAGCACTGCCTGTTGTATGGCAGCAGTAGTAACACTAGCATCAGCAGCAATAGCAGCAGCCAGTAATAGCAGCAGCCAGTAATAGCAGCAACAGACAGCAGGAATAGCAGCAACACAATCTTTTGCCACAGGAGGTTCACATGTATACTTAGTCTTTTGAGGTGACATTGTATGTCCTTATCTCATCTCATCCTGTTCCACTTGTACCTTGCGGTGTCGAAGTGAAGCATAAACAGCGGGAGAGTGCCCGCTTATGGGCTTCCTGTATAGATATTTCCATGGACTCTTGTATGCCCTCCGTCCATCGTTTACGTGGTCGGCCTCTTCCTCTGCTTCCATCTGGGTCTGTACATCGTTGCTTGTTGCGGTATACTGTTAGTTGGTAGCCTCTCTATTCTCCATAAATTAGCAACATGTAACAATTAACTTCCAGTGTCCGGGCACTGTACTACTGACAGACGAAGTGACCATGTAGCTGGTAGTCGTCGACACACGCGAAAATAGTTCGTATAAGCAAGGCACAGAGACGATTGTACGAAGCTTACGTTAAAATTGCGGGTGAAAAAAGTTTATTGAAGCACTGATAAGCGAGGCGTGTCCAAACAGTTCGCGTTTTGATTACCCAAGTTCTGGGCTAAATATATGTTTGTTTGACCTGAAATTAGGTCACGATCATGATTGAAATCAACGATATAAATTGAAGGGAAATCAATAAACGGAAATCAATAAGGCATTCGAACATCTGATTGTAAACATTGGCTTCAGAAAATAATCAATTGAGTGTTAGAGAACAACCGCTGGAAGTACCATTAATGATAAGAGAACACGAGTGATCGTTTCACTCTATATTCGTTTTCTGTACATGTTAATGTAAACCTTGAGAGATGTACAGTGTAGGTGTGTGAGTAGGTGTGTATGTGTGTATGTGTGGGAGCGTTTAAGAGTGTGTTTGGGGTGTGGTTTGTGTGAGTGTAGGTGTGTATTTGAGGTGTGGTGTGGTGTGGGTGGGTGAGAGTGTGATATGAGTGTTGTGTGGCGAGCATATGGACAGTATTTATTGTGTGCTGGGTGAGAATGTATATGTGTGGGGTGGTGTTGAGCATGTGGGTGTTGTGTGTGGAGATGGGGTTGTGTGTGTGTGTGTGTGTGTGTGTGTGTGTTATTTTTTACTTTATTTTATTTATTTTTTATTATTTTTTTTTTTTTTTTGGGGGGGGGGGTGTTGTGTGTAGCGGAGTGGGTGTATGTGGGGATGGATGTGGAGAGGGTGTGGGATGGGATTCTGTCTGGGGGTGTGGCAGTGACGTGTCTGAAGTGGTGTGTGTATGTGTGGGTGAGGTGGCGTGTTGCTGTATGGTGTGTGTGTGTGTGTGTGTGGAGAGAGAGAGAGAGAGAGAGAGAGAGAGAGAGAGAGAGAGACAGAGAGAGAGACAGACAGACAGACAGACAGACAGACAGACAGACAGACAGACAGACAGACAGACAGACAGACAGAGAGACAGTGTGTGTGTGTGTGTACTTGTGTAGGATGTGTGTAGTGCATGTTGAGATAGAGGTTTGTGCGTATGTGTGGGGGTGCGGGAGGGGGTTGGGTTAGTGTCCATGAGGAGTGGCGTTATGTGAATTTTTATATTGCATTCGTAACACGTTTGACCAAATCTGTCAGGGAGTTCTGGCATCCGCACCACTTGACCTCATGGTACGAATCTCTTGCACTGGTAACCCGACCAAATGTCAGTAGGAATTCCTTACACTAGAAAGACTTCTAATCAGATGTGTTGGTGGGAACAACCGTCGTCTCCCACTCCATGGCAAGTAGACGCAGCATTAAGCGCATCACTCTACAAGCTCCATCATCATCATCATCATCAAGCGGCCTGCCAGCCGGCGTATGCGTTGATGTCTCACCACAGATCTCGGTCTTTGGTGTTCTGGATCAACTCTGCTGATGATATTCCTCCATGCCACTGTCTCAATCCATCCAGCATCGTTTCTCTTGGCCTGCCTCTGCCTCGCTTCCCCTCGATTTTTCCAGTCGCCACAATGTTTTCCGATGCCTCTCTTCTCACCACATGACCAAAGAATGCTGTTTGTCTCTTTATTATTGTGGTAGCTATTAACGTTGTTCACTGCCTCTGAAATGGGGTTATTCATGTAATTTTGGGAAGATAATGTGGTGGTTTCCCCTTGCCTTCGAGCTTTGCTTGGTCTAAAATATGCAGCGAGGACACTGAATAAGCATATGGACGTGAAGACCGTCCTAAATGTCTTTTGTTTTGTTTAAATAATACAAGTCCCTTGAAATAATTCAAATTAAAAAACATTGGGAAACAAACCTTAACACAAGCTCCGTACATTAAATAACAATTCGAACCAAATATGCTAACTCATATTCCGTGCATTGTTGACAATTGGGATCAAATACTTTAACACAAGCTCCGTATATTAAATAAAAATTTTAACCAAAAGTGTAACTAAAATTCTTTGTAATGTTAACAATTTAGATCAAATACTTTAACACAAGCTTCGTACATTGAATAACACTTTGAACCAAATGCATTAACTCGAAATTTCTTGCAATGTTAACAATTTGGATCAACATTCTTACAAGATCCTTGCAAAAGTACCAGTACAGATGAAACACTTCAGACGAAGGAATGACACCATTTGTAAAAAAAAAAACCATGCATGTATATTCCCTCGCACAACACAACGTTTGACCTCACGCCTTTAGCAGAAGCTCACTGCTACCAGTTTAACCCTACAAATAACCACCACACATTTAAGAGTACATTTCTGGACACAGAAATAGTCGACTTTTAAGCGACTTTTTTTTTTTTTGGACACAGAACGGCCCGAAATCCCTTGCCTCAGAACCATTGTATTTCCCAGACTAAGGTATAGATTTTCCCAGCGCACACATAACTCACGCTGGCTTTTAAGCCTGTGTAAATAAAACGGCATTAATATGCCGGTTCATTTCCTGACACTTAAAAAATACCTCCTTTATTATCGGGTTGTTCAATAAGTATCTAAGTGTTCGCCCGCTAATGACCTTTCATGTTGCTGTCTCAATGACGAGTTGAAAGAATCGCTGCCGTTTTAAATGGAAAACCCGCTGCCCTTTTAAATGGAAAACTAACAATGTATCACCAGGGAAAGCCGTTTGGGATGTAAATAAGGGACAACGCGAAAGTTCACAAAGGTAAATATATCGGTACAGAATAGAAGCGGTCAATGGAAATCTATAGGAGTACAATCTACACCTCTACTGCTGTACGGCACTGTACTAAAGTACAGTCTACAACTATTATGTTGTGAGTTCACTAATTTCTAGTTTCTAGTTGCCGTTATGGTGTACTAGCGTACAGTCTACAACTATTATGTTGCAAGCACTAGCGTACAGGCCGGTCTCCCTGGCCCTAGGAGTTAGCGACTTTCTCAGAAATCCCCGTATACTCTCGTGAGTAACATGACGACAGCGAGAATCGGTAGCGGTTCGCGCCGCGTCAGTAACTTAAAGGTATGTCAACCGGCCGCTCAGAAAGCAATGACAATCCTTTATAGGACATCGCTGTCAACAGCAGCATCTTTCATCTGTCTGTTGATTTCTTGGCAAGATTACGCTCAGTAGTTTGCCATTGCTTTCTGAGCGGCCGGCTCAGTGTCCCGTAAGTCACCAGCGGGGGACGAACCGCTCCCAGCTCGCTCCCGCTACGAAACTCTGCGTGACAAACGGGATTACGGAGAAAGTGGTGTAACCCCTCAGCCAGAGAGACCGGCAATGGCAAACTACTTAGCGTAATTTTGCCAAGAAATCAAAAATCAGCTGAAAGATGCTGATGTTGACAGCGATGTCCTGTAAAGGATATGCAAACATAGTAGCGTACAGTTTAAAACAATGATGTTGTACTGTAACAGAGTACAGTCTTCAACTATGATGTTGTACTGTAACATAGTACAGACTACAACTATGATGTTGTACTGTAACAGAGTACAGACTACAACTATGATGTTGTACTGTAACATAGTACGGTCTTCAACTATGATGTTGTACTGTAACATAGTACAGACTACAACTATGATGTTGTACTGTAACAGAGTACAGACTACAACTATGATGTTGTACTGTAACATAGTACAGTCTACAACTATGATGTTGTACTGTAACATAGTACAGTCTACAACTAGTATGTTGTACTGTAACATAGTACAATCTACAACTATGATGTTGTATTGTAACATAGTACAGTCTACAACTATGATGTTGTACTGTAACATAGTACAGTCTACAACTATGATGTTGTACTGTAACATAGTACAGTCTACAACTATGATGTTGTACTGTAACAGAGTACAGACCACAACTATCATGTTGTACTGTAACAGAGTACAGTCTGCAACTAGTCTATTTTCTTGACCCCCATACGTCTTCGCCAAACATAGAACAAAGTCGAGCTTCAAGGCGATAATGCGAACCTGTGCCAGCCACGCACTTCACCTGTGCCAGCCACGCACTTCACCTGTGCCAGCCACGCACTTCACCTGTGCCAGCCACGCACTTCACCTGTGCCAGCGACGCACTTCACCAGTGCCAGCCACGCACTTCACCTGTACCAGTCACTCTCTTTACCTGTACAAGCAACTGACTTTACAGCCACAAGCAAAGCCAAACTACATCTACGAGAACAGTTAAATTATGTCCAGCCAAATGTCAAACTTCATCCTGAATAATAGTTAAACAAAAGTCATGAAAGGCGACCTTGTTAAACTTCGTCCAGAATACAAGTCAAACTTTGTCGCGAATAAAAGTCAAACTTCGTCCAGAATGAAAGTCAAACTTCGTCCAGAATAAAATTCAAACTTCGTCCAGAATAAAAGTCAAACTTCGTCCAGAATAAAAGTCAAACTTCGTCTAGAATAAAAGTGAAACTTCGTCCAGAATAAAAGTCAAACTTCGTCAAGAATAAAAGTCAAACTTCGTCCAGAATAAAAGTCAAACTTCGTCCAGAATAAAAGTCAAACTTCGTCTAGAATAAAAGTCAAAGTTCGTCCAGATTAACAGTCAAACTTCGTCTAGAATAAAAGTCAAACTTCGTCTAGAATAACACTCAAACTTCGTCCAGAATAACAGTCAAACTTCGTCCAGAATAACAGTCAAACTTCGTCTAGAATAACAGTCAAACTTCGTCCAGAATAACAGTCAAACTTCGTCCAGAATAACTGTCAAACTTCTTCCAGAATAACAGTCAAACTTCTTCCAGAATAACAGTCCAACTTCGTCTAGAATAACGGTCAAACTTCGTCCAGAATAAAAGTCAAACTTCGTCCAGAATAAAAGTCAAACTTCGTCCAGAATAAAAGTCAAACTTCGTCTAGAATAAAAGTCAAACTTCGTCCAGAATAACAGTCAAACTTCGTCTAGAATAACAGTCAAACTTCGTCTAGAATAACAGTCAAACTTCGTCTAGAATAACACTCAAACTTCGTCCAGAATAACAGTCAAACTTCGTCTAGAATAACAGTCAAACTTCGTCTAGAATAACAGTCAAACTTCTTCCAGAATAACAGTCAAACTTCGTCTAGAATAACAGTCAAACTTCTTCCAGAATAACAGTCAAACTTCGTCTAGAATAACAGTCAAACTTCTTCCAGAATAACAGTCAAACTTCGTCTAGAATAACAGTCAAACTTCGTCTAGAATAACAGTCAAACTTCTTCCAGAATAACAGTCAAACTTCGTCTAGAAGAAAAGTCAAACTTCGTCTAGAATAACAGTCAAACTTCGTCTAGAATAACAGTTAAACTTCGTCTAGAATAACAGTCAAACTTCGTCTAGAATAACAGTCAAACTTCGTCCAGAATAAAGTCAAACTTCGTCTAGAATAACAGTCAAACTTCTTCCAGAATAACAGTCAAACTTCGTCTAGAATAACAGTCAAACTTCGTCTAGAATAACAGTCAAACTTCGTCTAGAATAACAGTCAAACTTCGTCTAGAATAACAGTCAAACTTCGTCCAGAATAAAGTCAAACTTCGTCTAGAATAACAGTCAAACTTCTTCCAGAATAACAGTCAAACTTCTTCCAGAATAACAGTCAAACTTCGTCTAAAATAACAGTCAAACTTCGTCCAGAATAAAGTCAAACTTCGTCTAGAATAACAGTCAAACGTCTTCCAGAATAACAGTCAAACTTCTTCCAGAATAACAGTCAAACTTCGTCTAGAATAACAGTCAAACTTCGTCTAGAATAAAGTCAAACTTCGTCTAGAATAACAGTGAAACTTCTTCCAGAATAACAGTCAAACTTCGTCTAGAATAACAGTCAAACTTCGTCTAGAATAACAGTCACACTTCTTCCAGAATAACAGTCAAACTTCGTCTAGAATAACAGTCAAACTTCGTCCAGAATAAAGTCAAACTTCGTCTAGAATAACAGTCAAACTTATTCCAGAATAACAGTCAAACTTCTTCCAGAATAAAAGTCAAACTTCGTCTAGAATAACAGTCAAACTTCTTCCAGAATAACAGTCCAACTTCGTCTAGAATAACAGTCAAACTTCTTCCAGAATAACAGTCAAACTTCTTCCAGAATAAAAGTCAAACTTCTTCCAGAATAACAGTCAAACTTCTTCCAGAATAAAAGTCAAACTTCTTCCAGAATAACAGTTAAACTTCTTCCAGAATAACAGTCAAACTTCTTCCAGAATAAAATTCAAACTTGTTCCAGAATAACAGTCAAACTTCTTCCAGAATAACAGTCAAACTTCTTCCAGAATAACAGTCAAACTTCTTCCAGAATAACAGTCAAACTTCTTCCAGAATAACAGTCAAACTTCTTCCAGAATAAAATTCAAACTTGTTCCAGAATAACAGTCAAACTTGTTCCAGAATAACAGTCAAACTTCTTCCAGAATAACAGTCAAACTTCTTCCAGAATAAAAGTCAAACTTCTTCCAGAATAACAGTCAAACTTCTTCCAGAATAACAGTCACACTTCTTCCAGAATAAAAGTCAAACTTCTTCCAGAATAAAAGTCAAACTTCTTCCAGAATAAAAGTCAAACTTCTTCCAGAATAACAGTCAAACTTCTTCCAGAATAAAAGTCAAACTTCTTCCAGAATAACAGTCAAATTTCTTCCAGAATAACATTCAAACTTCTTCCAGAATAACAGTCAAACTTCTTCCAGAATAAAAGTCAAACTTCTTCCAGAATAACAGTCAAACTTCTTCCAGAATAACAGTCAAACTTCTTCCAGAATAACAGTCAAACTTCTTCCAGAATAACAGTCAAACTTCTTCCAGAATAAAAGTCAAACTTCGTCTAGAATAACAGTCAAACTTCATCTAGAATAACAGTCAAACTTCTTCCAGAATAACAGTCAAACTTCTTCCAGAATAACAGTCAAACTTCGTCTAGAATAACAGTCAAACTTCATCTAGAATAACAGTCAAACTTCTTCCAGAATAACAGTCAAACTTCTTCCAGAATAAAGTCAAACTTCTTCCAGAATAAAAGTCAAGACTTTGTAAAGAATAAAAGTCAAACTTCTTATAGAATAACAGTTAAAACTTCTTGAAGAATAAAAATCAATCTTCGTCCAAAATAACAGTTTAAATTCGCGAAGAATGAAAGTTCAAACTT
This sequence comes from Cepaea nemoralis, assembly GCA_014155875.1. Taxonomy (NCBI): domain Eukaryota; kingdom Metazoa; phylum Mollusca; class Gastropoda; order Stylommatophora; family Helicidae; genus Cepaea; species Cepaea nemoralis. The sequence continues at coordinate 217,143 of JACEFZ010005169.1, read as the reverse complement.
CGTCCAGAATATCAGTTAAACTTCGCCCAGAAAACAAGTCAATCTTCGTCCAGAAAAAGATTCAAACTTCGGCGACAAGAAAAGTTATATTTCTATAGGCAGATTGCCTCCCCCACCCTCCTCCCTCCCGGCCTTCCTTTTAAGATCTGCCTGTCCACAAATTTATATTAGGCTTTGTTATCCTAGCTTTTGCTTTAACAGAACTTCAACACGGCAGTGGCGGTTTAGCATTCAGTGTGTCCTCCGCCCTGATGGGTTTCCTTCCAGGGTTTGTGAGCTCCATTAGTCCATGTTGCATTAGTTCCTAACTTTGTCCCATCAAACAGACTGGCCAAGTAGCACACATATAAATTTCAGCTGTCTCAATAAAGGAATTACCACAAAGTAATTAGAAACTTGTGTTATGTGACTGTCCCAGCAAGAGTCACAAACAGGACAACTTAATGGGTGATATAATAACACCCATAGTTGCCATTAGGTCCGCGTTTTGTCCAAGCATTGTCAACATTTCACTCTCACACCACATCTACTACCTCCAGTTTCTTCATTATTGCCTTAGTTACTTCCCATCATAAAGGACTCGGATCTGTGGAGAACCTGAAAGCTGGCGTCGCTTTGCGAGACACCCGATGATGATTTTCCATCACTGGATCCATTTCTGTAGCATCAGCAACTATTGCATCAGGGCAGTCACTTTCTTGCGTATTTTCAATGAATGAACACCCCTCTCCCCCCGCACACAGTCACTCACGTATGCGCGCACGCACACGCACACACACACACACACACACACACTCACACAAAGAAGTAGAATCGTAAGCTGTACTAGAGCACGACCACAAGTACAAAATGGCCCCAAAGCCTTCGTCAGCGCACAACAAACACACAACGATACAACTACATGGCAAAAGCTACATGAAAGAAATGCGTGTACAGATATGTATGTTCCTCATCTGTTTCCTTGTGGACAGCTGTGTGTGGTCGGATACCGCGTGTGTGATTATTTTCACAGTGGGTGGCAACGAGATTGCCCTCAGGCAAGCCGGTCCAGTACATGACCCAAGGATGGGTCTGATTCTGTAACTCTGACCAGACTGCAGGATCATTAAGTCAAATGGGGTCAAGCTGACTAGAGAGCGCCACGAGGGGAGCCAAAAGAATGGTCAACCAACACAGAACATGTGTTGTCGGTCGCTACACGCTGTGGATACTTAGGAGTGGATCTGAGTCCTCATGGTCTGATAGTTCTATGTGCATTCAGGATGATCTGTTTAGTTTAACTAACTAAAAAATCAAATTTATCTAACCAACTGAACGCAAACTAAACAACAAAACGTGTCTAACCAAACAAACCAAACCAAACTTATCTAACCAATTGTTGTTTGTTCATCAAGAATGATGATGACCATTCATTTCATCCAGTGAGGTTGAAGGTATGGAGCCGTGGGTTCTAAGATGGCTGATAAGGCCTATTTTGGCTCGAAATGTTCTTTGACAATGTGGGCAAAGAATGCTTGCGTTTCTGGAGGAGGATTTCCTGCAGTGGTTTTTCTGTCCTGCCTTTTCTTCACAGCGCTTGCAGTCCTGGTTGCCTCACATATGACTGCACCTTTGCGTAATGATGCACGCCACGAATTTCGGTCTCTGGCTGCAGCCTCCCAGGTGTCGTGATGAATTCCAAAAGCACTCAGTGAGATTCTCAGAGTGTCTTTAAAGCGTTTCCTCAGGCCACCTTGGGAGCGTTAACCACAACGCATTTCGCTGTAAAACATTCGTTTAGGGAGCCTGTGATCTGGCGTGATCTGAACCAACTAAACATAAGCTAAAAAATGAAACTTATCTAACCAAACAAACCAAACTTATCAAGCCAGCCAAACTTATCTAACTAACCAAACGTACCTAACTATTCTAACCAAAGCATCTAATCTTAGTTAACCAACCAAACTTACTTGAGTTGAGTTAAGAACCGACATCACTGCACTGAGGACATTCCCATACGTGCTCCGTCCCCTCGTTCAACGGTCAGCGAAAAGTCATACTACTAATCGTTACCACCGCTATCTGATTAAAAGTTCTCCTGGTCTTCCCTCTGTTTTGAGATTATTCCAGAACCCCTGCCGCCGATCCCCCGCAATCTCGTTCTTTCCACATATGGGTTCTCAATCTGTTCCTCCGCCTTCTCCACCTGGTCCCACAAGCGTACAACCACCTCCCCCTTGTCCATAGGCAAAATACCACCAAGAGGTGCCGTCCCTTCTAGCCTATCAGCCTCTTCATTCCCTCGTACACCCGCATGGCCAGGGCAAAATATCCATACAATTCTCACAATCTGTGACCTCTGAAGCGACGAGAGCCATTCCAGACGAAACATTCCTTTCTCCACCTTGCTAAGCATACTCTTTGAATCCGTAATGAATACAACGTGTGTTGCTGTAGTCTCCTCTAGCCACCGGAATGCCCGTGTTACTGCGGCAAACTTACCCAAAACCTATCAAATCAAACATCGAACCAAACTTATCTAACCAAACAACCAACTACTAGTAAAAAAGATACATGATTATAGTGTCATACTTATACCAAAAATGTGCAGAACAGTCTAAACACAAAGTGAGTAATGGAGTTTGTCCTACGTTAAGCTAGCCACACAAACTTATTTCACTTAACCAACAAAACAGCCGTACCTACAGAAACTCTTTCGGGGTCGCCGAATATTTACAACAGTGTCGAGTCATTTCAAAGCAGTTAATCACGTGATCGATGAACATTCACAGAGGTCAACCATGTCAACCAGTGAGAGAAATGCCAAAGCTACTTGATTAAATAGCCCCGACCAGAGAATCTGACAATCTGGCAATCGATCTGTGTGCATTACCCCTCACCTTCTCCCCCGGATTGTTTGTGTAACTTAAGTAGCTTATGTATGAACAGTATCGTTTACACCGTTCAGACACAGGTCTCTCTTGTATTCTACCATTTTTACATGGTTCATCGATTTTACGGCCGATTGCACCCAATCACACAGCAGGCCGAGACATCGCTTCAACACACCAAGTCAAAACGTATGTAGAATTTGCTCTGAAGGAGGTAAACTTTCGGGGGCAATTGGGAACTGGTCACGACTACGTGCAAGGCTCCCGGGGCAGTTTCTGTCATCTTTTGTCTTTGATCACCCCGTGGGGTAAATGCCAGGAACCAGCTAATGTCAATCCTTCACTTAACCTTTGCTGTCCCATATGCTTGTAGTTTCTTCAGTCTTGTTCTTATTACATGACATGCCTGTATCCATCAATCTTTTCTGTGCCTTATTTGGTTAACTATGACATATTATGTCTTGAAGGACACAGAGTGAGAACATGACATATTGTGTCTTGAAGGACATAGCATGAGAACATGATGTGTGTCTTGCAGGACATAGAATGAGAACATGACATATTGTGTCTTACAGGACATAGAATGAGAACATGATGTGTGTCTTGCAGGACATAGAATGAGAACATGACATATTGTGTTTTGAAGGACATAGCATGAGAACATGACATATTGTGTCTTGAAGGATATAGAATGAGAACATGATGTGTGTCTTGCAGGACATAGCATGAGAACATGACATATTCTGTCTTGAAGGACATAGCATGAGAACATGACATATTGTGTCTTGAAGGATATAGAATGAGAACATGATGTGTGTCTTGCAGGACATAGCATGAGAACATGACATATTGTGTCTTGAAGGACATAGCATAAGAACATGACAAAATTGTGTCTTGAAGGACACAGAATGAGAACATGACATATTGTGTCTTGCAGAACATAGCATGAGAACATGACATATTGTGTCTTACAGAACATAGCATGAGAACATGACAAGTTGTGTCTTACATGACACAGAATAAGAAGAGCATGACATATTGTGTCTTGAAGGACATAGCATGAGAACATGACATATTGTGTCTTACAGAACATAACATGAGGAGAACATTACATATTGTGCCTTGAAGGACATAGAATGAGAACATGACAAATTGTGTCTTACATGACACAGAATAAGAAGAACATGACATATTGTGTCTTGAAGGACATAGCATGAGAACATGAATATTGTGTCTTGGAGGACATAACATAAGAACATGGCATATTGTGTCTTGCAGAACATAGCATGAGAACAGACAAATTGTGTCTTGCAGAACATATGACATATTGTGTCTTGAAGGACACAGCATGAGAACATGACAAATTGTGTCTTGAAGGACATAGAATGAGAACATGACATATTGTGTTTTGTGGGACATAAAATGAGAACATGGCATATTGTGTCTTACAGGACATAGAATGCACACATGACATATTGTGTCTTACAGGACATAGAATGCAAACATGACATATTGTCTTACAGGCCATAGAATGCACACATGACATATTGTGTCTTACAGGACATAGAATGCAAACATGACATATTGTGTCTTACAGGACATAGAATGCACACATGACATATTGTATCTTACAGGACATAGAATGCACACATGGCATATTGTGTCTTGAAGGACATAGAATGAGAACATGACATATTGTGTCTTACAGGACATAGAATCAGGAGAACATGGCATATTGTGTCTTGAAGAACACAGATTGAGAATATGCCATGTGTCTTACAGGACATAGAATGAGAACATGCCATGTGTCTTACAGTACATGTGTCTTGCAGGACATAGTATCAGAACATGTCATACAATGCACTGCTCAGAAAGAATAAGAATATTTAACAGTGTTGTAATAGTGTTTCAGGGTACAGAAAGAACTAAGATATGATATAATCCAGTTTATTTTGTGAGAATACATAATATTTAGTGTATTGCTTGCTACAGAATGAGAATATATAACATATGGGTTGTTGTTGGCTACAGAATGAGAATATATAACATTTGGTGTGTTGATTGCTACAGAATGAGAATTCATAACATTTGGTGTGTAGTTTCCTACAGAATGAGAATATATAAATAACATTTGGTGTGTTGTTGGCTACAGAATGAGAATATATAACACATGGGTTGTTGTTTGCTTAAGAATGAGAATATATAACATTTGGTGTATTTTTGGCTACAGAATGAGAATATATAACATATGGTGTGTTGTTTGCTACAGAATGAGAATATATAACATTTGGTGTGTTGATTGCTACAGAATGAGAATATATAACATATGGTATGTTGTTGGCTACAGAATGAAAATATATAACATATGGTATGTTGTTGGCTACAGAATGAGAATTCATAACATTTGGTGTGTTAATGGCTACAGAATGAGAATATATAACATTTAGTGTGTTGATTGCTACAGAATGAGAATATATAACATATGGTATGTTGTTGGCTACAGAATGAAAATATATAACATATGGTATGTTGTTGGCTACAGAATGAGAATTCATAACATTTGGTGTGTTGATTGCTACAGAATGAGAATTCATAACATTTGGTGTGTTAATGGCTACAGAATGAGAATATATAAACATTTGGTGTGTTGATTGCTACAGAATGAGAATATATAACATTTGGTGTGTTGATTGCTACAGAATGAGAATATATAACATTTGGTGTGTTGATTGCTACAGAATGAGAATATATAACATATGGTGTGTTGTTGGCTACAGAATGAGAATATATAATATATGGTATGTTGTTGGCTACAGAATGAGAATATATAACATATGGTGTGTTTTGGCTACATAATGAGAATATATAGTATTTGGTGTGTTGATTGCTACAGAACGAGAATATGTAACATGTGTATTCTTTGGTATAGAATGAGAATATATAACACGTGTGTTCATTATCATCATGTGCCATGTCGGTAAGGGCAATCATGATTTGCCATCTATCGCAATCACCAGAGTCATGGATCAGCTCAATGTTCTTGACTCGACCATACCATGTGGCCAAGCCATCCAGGTATTTACTTCTCCCCCTTCCCTTTGTTCTCTTCCCCTCGATCTTGCCAGTTGTCACCATGTTCTCCAATTTGATTCTTCTCAAAAAATGCTGACTCTCTATGTCTAATTTCTCTAATAATTTGATGATTGTCATTTGTTTCTTGTAGGACATGGTCATTGGTTGTTCTGTCTATCCATGGTATTCTTTGCAATTTCCTCAGAAACCACATTTCCACAGCCTCAGATGTTTTTTTTGTCAGTTTGTTTGCTCATTGTCCCGCTTAACATCCATACAAAAGTAGGTTCCATGTAGCACTTCACAGCTCTTTTTCTTGTTGCAAATGACATTTCTCTATTGGTCAATATGTTTTCCTTTTCTATTGGTCAATATGTTTTCCATCTTGCAAAAGGCTATTTTCGCCATGGCGATTCTTGTACTAATCTCTTCAAGGAATCTCCCATCAGATGTTATAACTGTTCTGAGATAACTGTACCGATGCGCTTGTTTAAAAATATTCCCATATACTTGTATTTTTTTTTCTCTCGCATATTACAAGACATTGCTGTCAACACCAGCATTTTATCGCTGTCGCTTTTGTGGCAAGATTACGCTCAGTAGTTTGCCATTGCTTTCTGAGTGACTGGCTCACATACCCCGTAAGTTAACAGCGTGATGCGATCCGCTACCAAATCTTGCACAGCTGCGTTACCCTACGTGGATATACGGGATTACGGAGAAAGTCGTTAACTCCTAGGCCAAGGAGACCGGCACTTGTATATTACATTGTGGTATTTCCTTCTTCTTAGTGATAATCTGTGTCTTCTTTCAATTTAATTCTAACCCTACTTGTTCACTGTGTGCAACAACCTCATCTACTAAATGTTGCAGATTCTGCTCATTGTCTGCAATCAGAACTGTATTATCTGCATATCTCATGTTATTGATGTTACGTCCCCCAATGGCGATTCCTTTCATATCTTCTACAATTCTGAAAATATTTTCACTGCACAAGAAAAACAGATCTGGAGACATTACACATCCCTGTCACTCACCTTTATTAATAGTCTGATATTGACCTATTTCATTATCAATCTTTGTGCCAGCTGGTTGTTTCCAATATGTTTTTTTTTACAAGTCTAAGGTCCTTCCTATCAATTTGTAAATCTACAAGCATCTTTGTCATGTCATGTCTTACTTTATTGAAAGCCTTTGTGTAGTCAATAAAGCAAAGATGTAGGTCTTTGTTTACTTCTACAGAACATTCAATTAATGTTCACAGCATATGCACAGGATTTACTGTACTTTTGCCTTCTACAAACCCACATTGTTCTCATATTTGGGTTTGCATTTTCTTCCTAACTCTTTGCATGATGATTCTTAGCAAAATCTTCATGATGTGACTCATTATACTAATTGTTTGATGTTGATCACATTCCACGGCTCCTGATTTCTTCGGGATTGCAATAAATACAGAATTACATAATTCAGGAGGTATATCTCCAGTATCGTATGTTGTGTTTAGCAGTCTGGTAACTTTGTCTATTCCATATTCTTCTAAGGCATTAATCATTTCTGTTGTGTGTTTTCTGGGCCCGGGGTCTTGTCAGTTTTCATATGGTTAAGAACATTCTGAACCTCCATATTCAAAATTTATGGGCTATTATTATTCTGAATATCATACCATTCTTCTCTTGTATCATCATAAATGTTTTTCACATATTCTGTCCATACATGTAAAATCTTATATTTTTCTATTATGATTTTGCCATCTTTTGTTTTCAGGCAAACCATTTCACCCCCATAACAAACATTCCTCATTAAAATTTCCAAAATGATAAGTAGTTTTCAATTTCTTTTAATTTTTCTAATTTTTCCATCTTTCTATTCTTCTCATTCGATTATTATGCCTTAATGTAGTCACTGTAATGTTGTCCCCATTATATGTTGCGTTTTATGTATTTGTTTGCTGGCGAAGGCTATTCACTGCAACATCCTATGTTTTCTGTAATTGTATTCTGTAAAGCTGCATTGACTGACTGACTGGTACCTGGCCGTCTTCAAGGATGATAGTTTATAAAATGGAGTTATACCTCTCCATAACACAAAGTGTGGGCTGATTTCAGAGACCATGTGTTGCCCATGCAGCATGATCCCTCTCTCGGTCTGCCTAGTTTACTCCAGAGAAAAGGTAACACCAATACAACTGGAACAAGACAAGCTGGAGAAGCTGCCGGATTAGCAAAGCAATGTCTACCTGTTGGAGCTTCCATCCTAGACCAGTTGCCAAACAAGGCTTAGGGCCTGGTCTGCCCTGCCATAATATTTTGTCTTTAGGTTGCATTTCCTCACATTCTGGTAAGGCTTGTACCCACCCAACTGCGCTCCTCCGCCCGAAGCTATTGGCACAATGTGGGGTGTCGGGTCTGCTAAGTGCTGCCCAAAATTCTGTGCTATCAGAAAGTATGTGTGTACCATCTACTGTCACATGGTAGACGAGTCATATCTGACTAAGACATGGCCTCAGAAAGCTGCATTATTATGTGTGATTTTATATTGTTTACATTTCCATTGACCACAGTTATACTAAATGTATTAAAAAAGATGAAGTACAAATTACAGAAAGTGAAGTATTGTAGTATTTAGTTAATCTAAAATTATGTTGCATATATTTTACAGGATTTTGCAGTCAACCCCATAATTTTTGGCTGTGATTTCTTCGCAAATTATACTTCAGCTGTTTGACATTACGTTAGCTTCTGAATGACAGACACTCATACCATTGTATGAAAACTCATGCAAGGATGTCTGCATGCCATCAGGATCACCAGCAGCTGTGTTTCGAGTGTGATATGCCAGATTATGTATTTAGTAAAGGATTTACTATGCTAATATTTATAATAAATGAATCAGCAGTGGCAAGGTGGCTAGTGCGCTTGCCCGATATATAGGATCAATTCCTAGCAGAAAGAACTTAATTACTTTACAGAGGCAGACCCAACCTAACAAGAAAAAAACAAAAACGATTACACTAGCTGTAGTACTTCATTATTATTTTTCTCTCTCTCTAGCACATCCTTTACTTTACAGAACATCGCTGTCAACATCAGCATCTTTCAGCTGATTGTTGATTTCTTGGCAAGATTACGCTCAGTAGTTTGCCATTGCTTTCTGAGCGACCGGCTCCCATATTATCCCATTCATTATATTTATATGATTATTCAGATTGTCTGGACACCGAAAATTCCATCTTAAAATTAAAACAATCATCATTAAAAAGTGACTGCTGTTTGTTACTGTCGTTGTTAGTGTTATTCGTTAATAATTAATTGAAATTACTTTTAAAATAAAGCTAAACATTTAAAATAAAATAACTAATGTACTACTGGGGTACTGGTTAAAGATAGGTGAAGTTGTTTGTTTGTTTGGAGTTGCTAAATAAAGAAAAAAAAACAACAACAACATAGTATGTTACATACTAACATAGTGGACATAGTTATCACTGTACATTCCAAATGTAATATCACACACAAATATCCATTCGCAAATGTCTATAATCATCAAACCTGCCTGTTTCAGTTACAATTATTGCCATGTAATATTCAGAAAACGTAGTGACAGATTCCAGATCCAACTTCGAAAACTTTCAGCAGCCATCTTGAAACAACATGACCTCTGGTATTTGCATACCTGTGTAATCAATCCGTTGACTAGCAACCGTGTGGTGTTGTAGGGGCGGGGCGGCTATGGGGGTCACGGCATGGTTGGGGGTGTAGCTAGTTAGTTATATGGTTAGTTATTGATTATTTGGTAAGTTAGTTGTTGGTTATATGTGGTAATTAATGGTTATTTGGTTAGTTAGTTGTTGGTTCCATCCATCATGTGCCATGCCGACTTAAGCGTGGGTGGTCATGTTTTGCCATCTCACTCGATCACCAGAGTCGTGGATCAGCTCCGTGTTCCTGTCTCAGCCAAGCCATCCAGGTATTTACTTCTCGGTCTTCCCCTTGGTCTCTTCCCTTCAATCTTGCCAGTTGTCACCAAGTTCTCCAATTTATTTTTTCTCATAGCATGTCCAAAAAATTGTGACTGTCTACGTCTAATGTCTCTAATCAGTTTACGACCTTCATTTGCTTCTTGAAGGACTTGTTCATTGGTTTTTCTATCTGTCCATGGTATTCTTTGCATTTTCCCCAGAAACCACATTTCTGCAGCCATCAGATGTTTTTCAGCTTGACTGCTCATGGTCCACGCTTCACATCCATACAAAAGTATTGGTTCTATGTAGCACTTCAATACTCTTTTTTACTCGTTTCAATTGACATATTTTTGTTGGTCAGTATGTTTTTCATCTTGCAAAACGCTACCTTCGCAACGGCAATTCTTGTTCTAATCTCTTCGAGGCATCTCCAACCAGATGTTATGACTGTTCCGAGATAACTGTATCAATTCACTTGCTAAAGAATATGCCCATTTACTCGTATATCACATTGTTAATAGTTGGTTACTTGGTTAGTTATTTGTTGTTTATGTGGTTTGTTGGCAGACAATAGTGTGTTACATTGTGCTTCAAAAAAGGCATATAATGTCTACAACCAATAGCGGTAGTGAATGTGTCCTCTCCATAGCACAAAGCCTGGGCTAAATTTTGAGACCATGTGTTAATCATGTAGCATGATCCATCTCTCGGCCTGCACAGTTTCATTCATTCATTCATTCATTCATTCATTCATTCATTCAGTAGCATATCCTGCAGAACCTCGCTCCCATAACAACCTTTCGGAAAGCTTCTCTGTCATAAGCAAGATGCCCCGCGTCCGATACAGCGATACACCCATCTGGAGATCATCCGCCACATCCTGCACCCAGTTTACTCAGAGGCAATATATCTGGAACACAATAAGCTGCAAAAGCTGCCGGATCAGCAAAGCAGTGCCTTCCCTTAACTGTCCGCCTGCCGGAGGTTCAAGCCTAGCTTTGTTGCGACCAAGCCTTAGGGCCTCGTCTGCCTTGCCACGACATCATTTAGTCTTTAGGTTGCATTTGTATGACATACTTGCACGCAGCTCAACACTGATGTGTTTCCTTGTTGGACCTGAACGAAACAGACAGAGGATCTCGGAGCAAGTGCAGCCCCAGAGATGCAGAATCCATCAGCGAATAGTTTACCTACTGACCCCCATCTCTCATGCAACCTGTCATGAATTGCATGCCCCCCCCCCCCCCCCACCAAAAAAAAAAAAAACTCTCTAGAAGCCGAGCTAGCTCAGTGACTAGACACTAGCCTGCCGGGGCGATGGTATTCGGTTCGATCTATATCTGGGCGGGTTCGAATTCTTAACACTGACCAAGACTCACGGGTCGACTCAACCTGAAGCGGGTACCAGAAATATTTTGGAAAGCAAAAGCGGCCGGCACGATACCGGCCACATCACCTTCATAGTGCCCATTGATCTATAAACAGGTGGGTATGGCACCATGTACTCAATGGGCCTCTAGGTGCGTACAAGTATCCTTTACTGTACCTGCTTACAAGTGGAAGGTGCACACATGAGCCGACAGACTGAATGGCTGGCAGGAAATGGTCATGAACATTATATCCGAAGACTGCCGCCGGTCATAAGGGTTCTCTTGGGAATCAAGTGGCTTCTTGCTAAAGTGGACCATTTATTATCCACCATTTATTTCCAATAATTTTTAAGAAATGAAATTACACAGGGGAAGGAGGTGCCCGCAATGCAGTCCCCTTGGGGATAGCACCCAGGTTGGCACCCAGGCCTGGCACCCAGACCTGGCACTTAGAACTTGCACTTAGAGAAAGTCTCTACACTAATGGCACTCCGACATTTGCAAGCCCTTCCAGGCCGAATTCAACCTGAACAGTAATGCGTAAATAATTCAGTGGTGCAATGATTGTCAACATGGATTACGCTGCGCCGAATGATTGTCAACATGGATTACTCGTGTCCCAATGATTGTCAACATGGATTAATCGTGGCCCAATGATTGTCAATATGGATTACTCGTGGCCCAATGATTGTCAATTATAGATTACTCAGTGGCTCAATGATTGTCAACGTTGATTACCCAGTGGCCCAATGATTGTCAACGTGGATAACCCATTGACCTAATAATTGTCAACGTGGATTACTCAGTGACCCAATGATTGTCAACCTAACACACAAAACAAACCTTGTGCAGTAAGAAAGACAACTCGGTTTGGCTGCTGAAACAACATAATCTCGAATTTTGCTCCCGTTTTCACAATACTATATTACGTGTAACAATCGGTGGTCACGAAATACCAGAGATTCGATATGCTGATGATACAGTATTACTATCCACACCACAAAATGGTTTAGAAAAACTAATAACCTCAAGGCAAAAGAAAAGTGAAAAAACGTAACTTATATCTTAACATAGCAAAACCAAAGATAATGCATACAGATAAAACTATTATGAAGAAAGAAATATATGTTATTGAGGATCAATTGGAGGTGGTGGACAATTTCAAATATCTTGGTGATTAATTACCAACAATTGTGACAATGAAAGAAATTAAAAGACTAAGTATCCATTGCTCTTCAAACACTGAAACGACGGAATAAATTGTGGCGTATGACAGACAGATAAACCTATACATATTAGATTGTTAAGAGCATGAATCTTTCCCACTGCAACATACGCCTGTGAGAACTGGACACTTACTAAACAAGCATGACTGCCTTTGAATATAAATGTTATAGACGAGTTCTATGAATATCTTAGAGAGATGGAGGTTGGCTAATAAATACGATAAAACAAAGACAAATGAAATAGTTTGGTCACTTGAAACGTCATGACAGTTTGATGAGAACAATCACGGAGAGGTATACGCTCGGAAAGAGAGGAAGCGGAAGGTCAAAGAAAAGATGGGTGCAGGATGTGGCTGATGATCTCCAGATGGGTGTATCAGACGCGGGACATCTTGCTTATGATCGAGAAGCGATGTTCTGCTATAGACATGCTACTGAATGAAATAAAATGGTGTGTGTGTGTCTGTATGTGTGTGTGTGCGCGCGCATGTGTGTGTGTGTTTGGGTGAAATAGAGAGAGAGAGAGAGAGAGAGGGGGGGGGGGGGAGGGGGTAGATGGGGTATAGGGAGAGAAAGAAATAAAGGAAATACAGACAGACAGAAAGTGAAGACAAAGTAAAGACAGAAAGATAAAAACGGAAAGATGAAGAAAGAAAGAATGGCATGAATTATATAAAGAAAGAATCACAGAAGGAAAGACAGACAGAAATAACGAAATTGAAGGTAATGGGTGCTGATATCAGACCCCATCGTGCACTATCGCCTCATACTATAGCGGTACGTGAACATAGAACGTCGTTCGTACACACGTCATTTTCTCATCGCTGCTGAAGTTTTATGTGCCGTTGTGTTCATGTTCTGATGTGACCGTATTACTTTAACGTCAGATTTTTACTGCTTCCGTCTAATTCCATTGTTCCCATTGGGCAGTGAGGAGCATTTTGTGTGATATTCACTGGCACAGGAACGGAGCAATATGGGGGACGACCCGTTGCAGTGAGGTTGAAACCACGACTGACTGACTGACTGAGACTGGCTGACTGAGACTGACTGTGACTGACTGACTGACTGTGACTGACTGTGACTGACTGACTGACTGACTGTGACTGACTGACTGACTGTGACTGACTGTGACTGACTCACTGACTGTGACTGACTGACTGTGACTGGCTGACTGACTGACTGTGACTGACTGTGACTGACTGACTGACTGTGACCGACTGTGACTGACTGAGACCGACAGACTGATTGACTGACTGAGACTGACTGACTGAGACTGACTGACTGTGACTGACTGACTCACTGACTGTGACTGACTGACTGTGACTGACTGTGACTGACTGACTGACTGTAACCAACTGTGACTGACTGACTGACCAACTGTGACCGACTGTGACTGACTGAGACTGACTGACTGAGACTGACTGACTGACTGTGACTGAGTGACTGAGACTGACTGACTGACTAACTAACTAACCGCTTCCGTATCTTGGTCCAGGTCTTCTTATGAGTCACATGACGTGGATGCAACAAAGAACGTATGTATCAATAATAGAAGAATCAGCGATGCGAATTGTCTGACCTTCTCCCTACTATCATGGTCTAGAGCAGGGGTGTGCAAACTTTTTGTGCGTAGGGCCATATTGACAAATGTAAAGCTATTGGCGGGCCGCATATATATTATGTCAACTTTGTTTACAGCAGCCTATCACAATAAGCAATTATGAATTATTTATAGGTTGGAACTACATCGGCTATTACTCAGAATGGACAAGACAAGACTCCCCTACCAAGCTGTCATGTGATCACCGTTAGGGAAAAGAAAACGGGGAAGACCTAGAGAGACCCTGCGTAGAACCATCATTAGAGAAGGCTCATTCAATGGCCAAGTAAATATCCAAGATCTACAATAGGTAGCAGCGAACCGCCAAGCATGGAGAGTCAGGACTTCTGCCCTATGCGCCGCCTTGGACTCAAGAGGAAAGACTACCTAACTAAACTAACTATAGGTTATTAAACAGCACAAATAACTAATTATTGCATAGTTATGTTACTTATGTTTGTTTTGCATATCCTTTACGGGACATCGCTGTCAACATCAGCATCTTTCAGCTGTATGTTGATTTCTTGGCAAGATTACGCTCAGTAGTTTGCCATTGCTTTCTGAGCGACCGGCTCAGTTATCCCGCAAGTCACCAGCGGGGGTCGAACCGCTCCCAGCTCTCGCCCTGCTACGAGACTCTGCGTGATAAACGGGATTACGGAGAAAGTGTTGTAACCCCTCGGCCAGAGAGACCAGCATGTTACTTATACACTTATAAATTATATTTTACAATATGGACAAAAACTTTTACTAATTTGTTAACAATATATTACAGTTTATTATTATAATATATATATATATATATATATATATATATATATATATATATATATCTATATATATATATATATATATATATATATATATATATATATATATATATATATATATATATTAAATATTATCTATCAATGGCTTTAATTTAGACAAACCGACTACATTGCCACAAGAATTGTTGATTTCTAATGAGATGTAACTGCAATTTTTGAAAATATTCTTGAAATTTAGAGCTAGTTTACTTGTTGAAATTCGCACGACAGCATGCAAGTTGCAGTCCGACAATAAAGACCCATTCTTAGATTTGTTGATCTTCAAGCTAGAAAATGCTTGTTCGCAAATGTATGTTGATCCAAAATATTATAAAAGTTTAGCTGCAAAATTGTTCAATTTGGGAATGATTCTTCTGATAAAGATCCATAGAAATCCAGTAAACCGCCTGGGATTTTCTCTTTCAGGTCATGATCTGCTTGTAAGTCAAGCCGCTCCAACTGTGTGTCCTCTGTGGCTGTATCAGCTTCTGCACTGAAAGGGGAACTGAGAATATTCAACTGTGGCTCTAAGTTCTTGAAATCTCCATCCAAATTCTTCAGTCAATGCATCTAATTGGGCTTTGTACTTTTCAGTCATTTCATGAGAAATGGTTTCTTGTTTCAGCAAGGGGAAGTGACAAAACCTTTTTTAACTTGCTTGTCTGGAGAAGAGTGAGAGTTGTGCCTGAAATGATTTTGCATGTACATATAATTCATGTGCAAACACACCATGTCTCTGAAGTTTGACATTCAATTCATGTAACTTTTCCATAAATTCAATGGCAAACAAAGTCTAATTTCCACTCTTTATTGACAATGTTAGTATTAAAGTCACATTCAATGCCCTTCATCTCTGGGAACATCACTGTTTCTTCTCTGAGTTCCCACACTCGCCTCAACACCTTACCGAGACTCAGCCATCGAATACTGGTGTAGTTCAGGACATCGGAATGTTCAATTTCCCAATCGTCAATGAACGCCTTGAACTGTCTGTGATTAAGTCCTCTTGATCTGATGATGTTGATGACACTGACAACTGGGTCAATAAAATGCTTGATATTCAAAACAGTTTTACACAGTCTTTCTTGTGGATCACACAGTGAAGTGGTAATAATGTGTGATCTGGATATTCTGCTTTAATCTTATCACTTATCAACTTTACCAGACCTACATTTTTTCCAGTCAAAGCACGAGCTCCGTCAGTTGTAACACTTGCCATCTTGTTCCAAATCAACCCAGTTCTTTCAATTCATTTAGTAACAGCATTGAATATATCATGGCCTGTGGTTGTGTCTTTGAGTGACTCAACATTCAGTAACTCTTCAGGGAGTTTGAAAGAAGTGTTTATTCCACGTATAAATATCAATAATTGGGTAGTATCGTGTACATCGGTACTCTCTTGCATTGCATGAGAGTACCACAAAAATTGTTTACTTCTATCTTGAAGTTTATACAACAAATTGTCACTTGTCAACCACAGTTCTCTTGATAAAGTAATGTTGTCAAATTTTTGTGTTTTTGTTTGTTTGTTTGTTCTGTATACATAATGTTTGCTGCATCTAGCAAACATTCCTTGATGAACTAGCTATCAGAAAATGGCTTATTCTGTTTTACAATTCTGTGTGACAGCACAAAACTAGCTTCTGTTGCAGCATCTTGAATTGAAGACTGCTTAGTGAAAACAGTTTACTGTTTCTCCAAGTTTTTCACCAATTCCAGGCATTTCCTTTACCTCCCTTCGGTTGTTAAATTGTATGCGAAATCGGAATGATTTGTTTGATAATGTCTTTTTAAATTGTACTACTTGAAGACAGCCACTGACTTACGACACAACAAGCAAACTGATGTGCTACCAACTTTTATAAAAACAGTACTTAGTTGTCCATTCATCATTAAAAACACGGCAGTCATCTTCAATCTTACGTTTTCTAGTGACACTCATTGTTTTAATAAAATTCTAACATTAAGAATTTTACAAAATTTTAGAAAGGAAATAAAACAAAACCCACTCCCGGCCGTGTGTGAAAATAAGCAAGGAGTAAACTCAGAATAAATTTCAGAAACATATAAAGACTACTACAACACACAAATTAAATTGAACATTGTAAATGTGGAAATAATTTATAACAGCAAAAAACATTTAAATTAAATATTTTCTTGCAAAATAAATCATTTTATTCACCAGAGATTTAACTGTTTTTCATAAAATCATCCTTACTAAATTTGTACATGTCGACAAATATTTATCTAGATTAACATCGATCAATTTGCATTTAAGCATTACATTACGAAGGTCTAGGGTTGTTTACAAAAATAGAAAATTTAAAAGAAATTTTATCAAAAATGTTAAAACAATCATAACGGTACATGAAATTCTGTAAACCCCCGGTCTAGAGAATGCGGCAGCAGGGAGTGGTTAGAAGATATGGTAGACTCGTTACTCAGATGTAAAGAAAGACGGACATATAATCATATTGTAACGGGCGTCATTATTATTGGAACTCTATGCTAGCTATTAGACTTGACGACTGAGCGCTTATGGGAATGCCCCAAGAGCAATGATGTCGGTTCTTGACTACGCTCAATTAGACCTTTATTCCTATAGACCATGCCGTGAAGCGTCGGTAATCGTGTCTACTCTTAGTCTTCTTTCTCGCGTTCTGCCAATCATATCTGATACTGATGTTCCACCATGTCATGATGTCAAACAGTCCAGCATCTGCTCTCTTGATCTCCCCCTGTATCTCCTCCCCTACAACGTTCAATATGCGACGACACACTCCAGCTTTCTCCTTCTCATGCACGGCCAAATACGTAACCCGTCTTCTGATGTGAGCAACCAGATCTATGTGTGAATGTACTTCTTTCAAGATATCTAACGCTCTTTCTGTCCGTCCACGGCAATGTAATTAAGTCTAGCTTAACCGATTCAATGCACACACACAAAGTATGTTTGGACCAATTACAAACTGATTTAGTTTAGTTTAGTTTTTAAAAAAGTCGCTTAAAAGTCGACAGGGTCGACTTCATTTTACCGGATTTTTATCCCATATGGCTCGGTCTCTTTCCGCAGCACGGAAAGCGTCACACAAAGCACGAACTCCGTAGCTTTTGGCGACGGACCCACAGGAGTCTTCTGAAATATTTAACTCGTAAACCGAAGGACGCGTCCCGGAATCGAACCCACAACCTTCGGAGCACGAGTCAAACGGCTTGACCACTTCGCCACAGAGACTCCCCATATGATGTGATATGATTAGTTTAGTTTAGTTTAGTGTAGTGTAGTTTAGTCGGTGGATCAACATCACGGCACACGGGTGCAACCCATAAGTGTTCCGTTCTACTCCTAACTCAAACCTGAGTCTGGAGAAACTCAGCTCAGTGCACGAACTCCGTAGCATCGACGAGGATCCTGAAATAATTTGGGTAGATTTTTTAACTCGAAATTTTGCGCGGGCAGCGCAGTTAGGCTACTCTTTTTTACTCTTTTTCGATTTCCAACTGCCAAGGGAGTTTTTACGTGCGCAACAATACACACGGGCAATAGTAAGTGTGTGCGTGGGCATATGCCGTAACAGGACGTCTGATGCGCTAATGTCCGCATGTACTCGTGTGTATACGTGCAACCGTATGCGTAATGCGCGATTATAATTATCCTCACATGGGTGAGTAGACTGGGGGGGGGGGGGGAGACAAATTGACATACTGGGGCGGGAGTTTAATTTGGTGCACTTAACCCTGCTCACTTGAACCTGGTTCGTCATTTCGTGGTTGTGACAGTACTTACGACAGGACTTGAAATTTGATATTGTCACCATGAAACAAAGACAAGGGACAGTGAGAGTCGGCGGCATGACGTATTCACTTCTAAAGTGTTATTGTCAAGTATGCCGTTGTAATGTTCGTGCATCCATTTATAGCAGCGGGATTACGGTAATTACAAGGGTGTTAAAAATACGTGATGTCACTGTTCGTTCTGGGTGGCTTCCGTGGCCAGGAGGTCACGTCATCTGTCTCGTGTTCAGAAGCTCGACGGTTCTTTTCGGATTCCGTTATTCGACACATGTGCAATTTGTTTTCGAAGACTCCTGGGGTCGTCGCCCAATCTACAGAGTTCGTGCTCTGTGCGACACTTTCGAAAAGCCGCTGTTCTGTGGTGAAAGGTGGGGCTAGGTGAGATAAA
Source organism: Cepaea nemoralis (assembly GCA_014155875.1). Taxonomy (NCBI): domain Eukaryota; kingdom Metazoa; phylum Mollusca; class Gastropoda; order Stylommatophora; family Helicidae; genus Cepaea; species Cepaea nemoralis. Next base: position 198,049 of record JACEFZ010005169.1, on the reverse strand, counting down.
TACCTGATGTTGTAAGTCGATCATCCAGTCTTCTATTCACAATTTAAAAAAAGAATTCTTTCTACATTCGTCTTGTGAAGCTGCTAAAGAATCAGAAGGGTTTTGACCCTTGCTCTTTAGCCCATTCTAATGCACTGATACACGCAATTGTTCAGACGTTGGTGTGTTCCACATACATCAGACGTTGATTTATTCCATATCCATCAGTCAATTTGTTCCGAATACATCATCAGACGATGTGTTCCATATCCATTAGTCAATTTGTTCCGTATACATCATCAGACGATGTGTTCCATATCCATTAGTCAATTTGTTCCGTATACATCATCAGACGATGTGTTCCATATCCATTAGTCAATTTGTTCCGTATACATCATCAGACGATGTGTTCCATATCCATTAGTCAATTTGTTCCGAATACATCATCAGACGATGTGTTCCATATCCATTAGTCAATTTGTTCCGTATACATCATCAGACGATGTGTTCCATATCCATTAGTCAATTTGTTCCGAATACATCATCAGACGATGTGTTCCATATCCATTAGTCAATTTGTTCCGTATACATCAAAAGACGATTTGTGCCAAACTACCTCTATAGGCGTTTCATATCATGGCGTACATCATTACGCAAGGATTTAATCACTTTTGTGAAGCATCCAGGACTGCAAGAGCTGTGACAAAAGACTGGACAGAAAAACCAGCCGTAGGAGGTCCTCATCCTCCTCCTGGAAGGTCAAACATTCTCTGTCCACATTGTAAAAGAACATTTCGAGCCAAAATAGGCCTTACCAGCCACCTTAGAACTCACGTCTCCAAACGTTCATCCGCACTTGAAGAAATGAATGATATCATCATTCTTGATGGACAAATACCCCATCAAGGTTTGGCAGAAGTAATTTCCTGATATCTATGAGCCCCTTAGAAAGACAATGATGTTCGATATGTTGAACAGCAAAGCTTGTCACGTCTACCCTAGGGATTAGCTCAAGTCTTAACTTATAGCGATGCCTTGATTCCTCTGTTCTGGTATTGAGATATAGTCTACGGTCATACTTAGTTGAAAATACCGGTTCTCGTCCGATCACCGAAGTGAAGCAGTGTCGGGCGTGGTGAGTACTTAGACGGGTGACCGCTTTGAAACACCACGTGTTGTAGACATCTTCGGGAGTCTCCGTGGCGAAGCGGTCAAGCCGTCTGACTCGGGCTCCGAAGGTTGTGGGTTCGATTCCTGGCCGCGTCCTTCGGTTCATGAGTGCATTTTTTTCGGAGATCCTGGGTCGTCGCTGGAGCTACGGAGTTCGTGCTTTGTGCGACGCTTTCCGCGCTGCGGAAAGAGACTGAGCCATATGGGATAAAAACCTTGTGCAATAAAATCGACCCTGTCAACTTTTAAGCGACTCTTTTATGTAAAGATAACTTTAGTCTGATCGCTTCTACCCTAGGTGATGGTGGTTCGTTGGTTTGAGTCCTCTAGAAGACAGTTGAAGTGCGATGAAATTGGCTTGCGTTCAGATCCTCAAGGCCATGCAAGATTTTTTTTTTAAAAGTTTACCCACAGAATGAATCCGGACCCCTGTCTTTACCCAGAGAATAAACCTAGACCCCTGTCTTTACCCAGTCTAAATTGGGATTAAGAGAGTTGCTTATAAGCTGGTAATCGCCTGGTTCGACAACGTCGGGCCTGCAATGTCCTCCTACAATGTCCTCTTACAATGTCCTCCTACAATGCGAGAGTAAATTGTGATGTTGGATACCTCATTGCTGTAGATAGACTGATCACTTAAAATGCCACCCATGTTAACACACACATTACCAGAAGTGACTTGTAGAAATACTGGACGGATAGAATGGAATCAGAGCCCTATATTGTGCTGACTCAGACCGGTAGATTCTCAACTACAAGTCTTAAAAATCGAGAGGATCGACTTCATTGCACTGGGATTTATCCCGTATGGCTCGGTCTCTTTCCGCAGGGCGTCTGCTGAAAGCGTCGCACAAAGCACGAACTCCGTAGCTCCAGCGACAACCCATAGGAGTTTCCGAGAAAAATGCACTCGGGAACCAAAAGACGTAGCCCAGAATCAACCCCACGACCTTCGGAGCGCGAGGAAAACGGCTTGACTTCTTCGCCACGGAGACTCCCTCCTAACTGCAATTCTAAATCAATCAATCAGGGGCCATCTCCATATTGACTGTGGCTGCAAAGTATTTCCACCACTATCTGTTCTCGCCTAGATTGTACTTTCTGTCAGATTGATGTTCGTCCATTTCTTGTTATCGTCTCACTTGTCTCGTTATCTCGTTTGCCTTTAATCTTACCTTCCAGTACGTCTTTAAAAAAAAAAAATAAAGTGTGTTATGTCTCTTAACGTGGCGATACATTTCAGTAGGGTGAAATATATATTCCACTCTAAATGGAGTTTGGGCAATTAGGGGAATTTTAAGCCACTTCACTTGACTCACGGTATACAATGAGAAATTATTCATGTATAGATGAACTAGTGACCTATTTAGTCGCAATGAATTAGCAAAATGTTTATAACAGTCTAGAGACTTCCTTGTAAGTCACAAACCACAACATTGACAAGAATAGCAATCATTTTAGAAAACTAGCACACTATTTTTAACAATGACTAAATAGGATGTATCTTTTCATCTTCGCGAGACAGCTCTTAGTCAGATGTGACTAACTACTGTATGACAGTAGACGGTACTACCTGTTTTCTGTTAGCGCCGAATATCGGGCGGCGCTCACCAAACCCGACACCGTATATAATGCCTATGGCTTCGGTCGAAGGAGCGCAATTGGGATGTTACAAGCCTTTTATCTTATCCTAGAGCAGTGGTTCTCAACTGGTGGGGAATTTCCTCGCCGCCCCCCCCCCACCCAGGAGGAATTTTAGGGTTTCCGGGGGGTGTTGGGGGGGGGGGGGGAGAAGAATTAAGATTATTTAAAGATCGCGTTGATACAAGAACTGATTACTTGATATTGTTTTTCCCTCCATACTTACGGTTCTGTACTTCCCGCCCTTCTGAAATTCGTTTTATAACGTAAGTAGACCCGCAAATACCCGCAATGTGTTATTAAATTTAGCTTCCGTTTTTACGTATACTGTGTAGGGGTGGGGGATTTATAGTGAGAAAATACGAAAGGGGGGGGGGGAGGAGATAACATTCTGAACATATGGTGAAGGGGTGCATGGGCCAAAAAAGGTTGAGAACCACTGTCCTAGAGCGAGAAAATGTAACCAATAGACTAAGGATCATGGTAGGGCAGAGCAGACCAGGCCATTAAGCCTTGGTTGGCAACTGGTCTAGGATCAAGGCTCCGACAGTTGAACAGTTAGAGCATTATTCTGCTGACCCGGCTGTGTTATGCCTGAACTGAAGCCTACAATAGGTACAAGATCACAACCTGGGAAGCAAAGGCGGCGGTGCGATATAGACCATATCACATCACCTATCAAGTGCCGCTTGGTCTAAGATTGGACTATCAAGTAAGCGTCAATACGCAGAGAAAGATCCTAAAAATAACAGAAACTTCCCAAAGTTTCATAACTGTATTCCTTGGAGAATTTAACACAGAAGCCACACCCAAAATGTTGCACGATTTATTGCCTGGCATATTTCCCTGTATCTCGTTAGGTGCATACTGCAGAGTTATGTACCATATGAAGGGAATAAACAAATACTATTTGGCTGATATACTAAGTACATTGTTGTTGATATTGTTCGAATGTGCAGAAAATTTATCCACAGATAAATTGGAATCAACTAAAAACAAATCGAACGAACGAAAAGAAAAACAGTCACGTCACGACTATGAGGAGACAGCAATGTTTCGTTATGCAGTAAAGAGTCGACATGAGTCACATTCAGTAAAGTCGCCAAAACAAGTCGGAGAAAATAATTGTCTGAAGCACAATTGGAAAAACTCTGCTAATATAACATAACTGTGTACAACATCAGAAACTTTGGGAAATCATGAAGAAAATGGACTTACATTCACATGTACTACAACTCACAAAAAGATCTATCTAGCCCAACAAGCGGTGGTTAGAACAGATGGCGATACATCAGACTGGTTTGATATAAAGCAATTAGCTGTTCCCTTATTTTCTGACCTGTACGCCGAAAATATAATGAGAAATGTTAGAGATCATATAGCCAAGTAGCATAATGATGCTCTAAATATCGGTGGTCATGAATTACCAGAGATTCGATATGCTGATGATACAGTATTACTATCCACATCATAGAATGGTATAGAAAAACTAATAACCTCAACCTAAAAGAATAGTGAAAATCACAACTTATATCTTAACATAGCAAACACAAAGGTAATGCATACAGATAAAACTAATATGGAGGAAGAAATATACATTAATGGGGGAAAATTGGAGGTGGAGGAAAATTTCGAATATCTTGGGTCATTAATTACCAACAATGGTGACACAATGAAGGACATTACAAGATGAATATCTACTGTTTTTCAAAAACAAACAGAATAAATTGTGACGTCGGACAGACAGACCTACACAAATTAAGATATTTAAGAGCATGCATCTTTCCCATTGCAGCATGCGCATGTGAGACCTGGACACTTACTAAACAAGCTGAACAGCGCATACATGCCTTTGAATATAAATGTTATAGACGGGTTATAAGAATATCTTGGTTACAGACAAGAAAAAAGTCATCCATACTACCAGAGTTGAATATTAAAGAAGGTCGGCTACTAAAGACGTTAAAACAAAGACAACTGAAATTGTTTAGTCACTTGAAACGTCATGAAAGTTTGGAGAGAACAATAATGGAGGGGTGTTTGCCCGTGAAGAAAAGAGAAGATGGGTGCAGGATGTGGCAGATGATCTCCCAGATGAGTGTATCGGACACGGGACATCTTGCTTATGACCGAGAAGTTTTCCGGAACGTTGTTATGGGAGCGAAGTTCTACAAGGGACATGCTACTGAATGAATGAAGATAATAACTCGTGCTTTACTTTCAAACCATTGACTACTGTACCTTTGGCCATTTAGGCTTGTCGATTCAAGTGGCTTTTTGGCAAAGCGAAAACTTTTGACTTCAAAGAATACTCCAACAGTGGGTATAAGTGCACAGTATAGGAGTGGTTATATCTGTACAGATCTAAGGTACATAGCGTGACTAGTGACACACTCCCTCCTACTGTCCTGGGACTATCCGGTGAGGACGAGTCATCAATAGATACAAAGAAAATAGATGCACGAACTTAGAGATAGTGCAGACTCATGTGTGAGTAAACATGCATACTAATATAACATCCGGATTATGCAAATACAGCGATAGAATACATACATAGCTGCGAGTACATACGAATGCAACCTCAAACACATGGAAAGTGGGCACTGCCGCCTCTCGCACATACAAACATATTACTACTAGCACAAACACATATAACCGCTGGTTCACGAGGGTATAGCAATTTGCAAAAGTTAATATATTTGTATATTTGTATACATACAAAAGCTATCGGAAGTTTACATGCCCGAGCTCATAAACCCAAAACACGAGGCAGCGCACACTAAACCATTCCAGGACCGACAAGAACCCGAGGTGAACTGCAGCTCTTCTAAACGACATTAAACTTGTCAGTGTGAATGAAGAAGAGAAATAAGAAATTGACCATGATGTCTGTCCGCGTTCAGCCCCAGAAATGAAAGTATTCTTCTTCTTCTCTAAACAGTTCAGAGCTGACCTACCCTCAAATACATCCAAGATAATATTTATAAATTTTCTAGGAATTGTCTGGGAAGAAAGATGTAAGAAATGGAACTGGATACTTAACTTCCTATAGTATTTGAAGGCTTAACACTTGACATCTCAAAGGAAAGACCTATCAAGAGGTGACAGTCACAATTTACATATAATCATTGCTAGTTGTATAGCCTTTTACAAGACATCGCAATCAACCCCAGCAATTGTTTTTGGCAGTTTGTGATTTCTTGGCAAGGTTACGTTCAGTAGTTTGCCATTGCTTTCTGAACCACCGACACTCACATCATTGTATCAAAACCAACGCAAGGTTGTCTGCATCCAAATTTCCCGCAGCTGTGTTTCAAACGCGGTATATGGGATAAAGAATTGCATTCGTAACGCCTACGACACGGAGATATATAAACCAGGAGCCTTACAACACATGAGCGGAGTTAGATACGGCACTCGCTTGCTTGCCCGATCATTTTTGGTTCAAACCCATATTGAGATTGGTGGGTGTCGAGTGAGGGTGGGGTAGTTTTCCCGAGCAAAGTTCCTTTGGATTCCATGCAACCTCACGGCTGATATGAAGTACCTCACGGCGCCTCATGGCTGACCCGGAAGTACCTCACGGCTGATATGAAGTGCCTCACGGCTGATCTGAAAGTGCCTCACGGCTGATCTGAAAGTGCCTCACGGCTGATCTGAAAGTGCCTCACGGCTGATCTGAAAGTGCCTAACAGCTGATCTGAAGGTGCTTCACGACTGATCTGAAAGTGCCTCACGGCTGATCTGAAAGTGTCTCACGATTGATCTGAAAGTGCCTCACGGCTTATCTGAAAGTGCCTCACGGCTGATCTGAAAGTGCCTCACGGCTTATCTGAAAGTGCTTCACGGCTTATCTGAAAGTGCCTCACGACTGATCTGAAAGTGCCTCTTGACTGATCTGAAACTGCCTCACAGCTGACCCTGAAGTATCTCACGGTTGTTCTGAAGGTCTGAGTTTAGTTTAGTTTAGTTTAGTCGATGGATCAACATCACGGCACACGGGTGTAACCCATAAGTGCTCCGTTTTACTCCTAACTTAAACATTGAGTTTGAAGAAACTCAGCTCAGTGCACGAACTCCGTAGCACCGGCGAGGATCTTGAAATACTTTGGGTAGATTTTAAACTCGAAATTTTGCCCGGGCAGTTAGGCTACTCTTTTTCGATTTCCAACTGCCAGGGGATTTTTTACGTGCGCAACACCCCCCCCCCCCCCAACCCCACTGTGTCTGAGTTTTAACTCAGAAGTCTGATGGATTGATATTAATATGTTTTGATCTCTCAAACGGCTTGCACCCATCGAGGCAACATTGGTATACAGATGTATAACAGAGTGTCGGCGTGCAAGAGAAAAAGGGTCGAAACTTCAGTGCACGCGGGAGCACCCTGGGAAATTGTAAATAACTAGGGATGCTCATGCGTGACGGGAAAGATAGCAACGGAGTTAGTGATTAGCCAGCAATCTTAGAGAGAGGTCGCATTTAAGTCACCATCAAGTATTGTTGAGATAGCTGGACCTCTGTTATTTCTCTACGATATTTATAAAAGTCTGTAAACTTGAAGCAACTACAATTAAACGTCATACATCAGGAGACTGCTGGAGTTATGTTATTTCTGACTTCAACACTTCGCTACACTGCCATAGATGTTTTCCCCGACAAAGTTCTCAAGCATCATCTCCATGGAAACTGTGACATGGATACTCTTTCCTTTCTTCAAGCTGACAATCTAGCGGGTTGTGCACAGCCAGTTCTGAAATGTCACATCTGGGCAGTGACACACTAAAGAAATCTCTACAGCTTAGGTTATGTTTTGCAAGATGAAAAACATACTGACCAATAAAAAAAAGTCTCAATTGCGACTAGAAAAAAAAATGTGTCGACGTGCTACATGTAACCTGTACTGTTATATGGATGTGGAAAGTGGACAATAAGACAAGCCTAGACGAATCTTATGTTAGAGATATTATTCTTCAGGAAAATGCTAAGAATACTATCGACAGACAAAACAACCAATGAGCATTTTCAAGAAATAAATTAATCCGTAAAATGATTACAGAAATTAGAAGTAAATAGTCCAGATATGTTGGGCACGCTATGAGAAGAGGAACTAGAAGACAGTGACACCTGGCAAGATGGAGAGGAAGAGAAAAAGGGGAAGGCAGAGAAAAAGGGGAAGGCAGAGAAAAAGGGGAAGGCAGAGAAAAAGGGGAAGGCAGAGAAAAAGGGGAAGATAGAGAAAGGGGGAAAGCAGAGAAATAATGATCTGAATGTTTGGCCACATGGCATACTCAAGACCATAAAAACCAAACCGTTGACTCAAGTTGAGCTAAGAAACGACATCACTGCACTCAAGACATTCCCACATGCGTTCCGCCCCACGTTCAACAGCCAGCGAAGAGTCATACTGCTAATTGTCTCATCTGCCATCTGATTGTAGGTTCTCCTGGTCTTCCCAGGAGAGAACAGAAAAACAGAGCTAATCCACTATTTTGGTGATCGTGTGAGATGGAGAAACATGACCGTCCACGCTTATCGGAATGATGCATGATGCTGCTTGCTTGCTTGTGTTCGCTGTCTGTGAACTCCAGCGTGAAGTCCTGTATGTCGGATGAATACATCCTGTTGTCCAACATCAGTGTGATGTCATACAGGACCTGAGGTTTGCGTGAGTATCCGTTGTCCCATGTCTGGCTTATTGGTGTGCAGACTGGTGGTTCCTCGCCATGCAGGCAGATACTCTCCGGCTTCGGAGGAATCATCGATCCTATTGATGTTAGCCAGGTCCCCGAAGAGACCTGTTGCCCAGGACGCAAGACGTGGACGTGTCAGCAGGTCTTGGCCAGTATAGATCCCGGCCCTGGTGCCTTGGAAACACCTCTGCGTCCCGTACGATCTGTGCATGATGCATGATGATAATGATCGCATGTTGAGTTAAGTACTTTAACTTGCAAAATTACAAAGTTACATACTTGTTTCGTTTTAATTTTACTAGGAACCTGCAAACAATTGCGCATGTAAATCATACTCTAGGAAATTGACAAGAGGAAATTAAAACACGTCATAGACGAATCAATGAGGGAAACAACGTAAATTTAAAATTTCATTCACGTTTAGAAAATAAAAATAAAAAACAATTACATGACCTTAAAATGGACAATGTAGTGTCTCCCACGTGACCTAGTAGAGGATGACAGTACTTGAACAAGTGCTCCTTTGTTTCAGATTGCTATCTACCCACTTCAACTGCCATGTTTATTTCAAGCTCTCGCAATTCCTAACACTTGTTCAACGGTCATACAGGCAGATGACTGTGTACCCCAGCAGTTGGCAATCTGCTCACGGCTGTATGGGACGTATGCTAATGTAGAATTCATTATAGGAATTCTAACTACTCAAAGGTAATTCATTTTTTAATGCTATTTAAATGGTATGCATCAGGTAAAGGTTTGTAAACGGTATGCGTATAAAAGGTCTTATGCATTTGTATTGTATATAAGTAACTGTTACTTAGCAACAGCGATTGTATAGTGGTTTGAGCCAATTGCCTGCTACGACGATGGCCCCGGTTTAAATCTCAAACGGTGACAAGATGTTCTTTTGGGTCGACCCAGACTTTAAAAACAAAGAATAAAAAAAAAAAAGATAAATGATTGGCATATTTGTCTGGAACATAAAAGCTCTGAGGAAGGTCATTGGCCACCACACATCGTTATACCGTTGCCTAGATAAAGTGAAGGCCTCACTGCATTCGTCATCATTATCTTGCAAAATGGCGTAGGCGACCACGACTACAAGATGTGGATTCTTCGTTTCCGGTATCAATTCCTTTTCTCTTTTTGCATTCGCTGGCTATGAACTCAGGCGTGAGTCCATACGAGTGCTTCTACTTCTAGTGCTCTGGACTGATTTATTTTGACGTGTGGATTAGCTGTCTCCATTACCAGTATCCCTCGCCATCAGGCTAACCTACTGCGATTAGCTGTCTCCATTACCAGTGTCCCTCGCCATCAGGCTAACCTACTGCGATTAGCTGTCTCCATTACCAGTATCCCTCGCCATCAGGCTAACCTACTGCGATTAGCTGTCTCCATTACCAGTGTCCCTCGCCATCAGGCTAACCTACTGCGATTAGCTGTCTCCATTACCAGTATCCCTCGCCATCAGGCTAACCTACTGCGATTAGCTGTCTCCATTACCAGTATCCCTCGCCATCAGGCTAACCTACTGCGATTAACTGTAATTTATGCCGCCAAGTCAAAACGAGACTTCAACTTTAGTCCAACTGACCGATGTAAATGTTGAACCCGCTACCTTGGCATCAGCACACCAGAAGTTTAAGAGCGAGCGCTTCTCCATTTGGCCATACTGATCTAGATCAATTATATTGATATTTCACCAAGCCACCGACTCAGTTCATCCAGCATTATTTCTCTCGGTCTGTCTTTGCTTGTGCTAACACAGATCTTTTCAGTCGTCACGATGTTCTCCAGTGGATACTGCCTCCGCCTGATTGTTGCGTGTAGCTGTGTGTGACGTTCATTAGCTTCTTTCAGGAAGTCTTTAATTACTCTGGTAGTCCAAGATATCCGCATCATTTGTCTCAGAAGCCACATATCTTCAGCCACCAAGTTCATCTTAATTTGTTCGTTCACTTTCGCTGCCATACAACAAAACAGGTTCTAACGCAACAGAGTTCCAACACAACAGAGTTCCAACACAACTAATTCCAACACAACAAATTCGAACACAACAAATTCCAACACAACAGTTTCCAACACAACAGGTGCCAGCACAACAAGAACTACCAACACAACAGGTTCCGACACAACAGGTTCCAACACAACATATTCCAACACAACAGATTCCAGCACAACAAGAACCACCAACACAACAGGTTCCAACACAACAGGTCCCTGCACAACAGGTTCCAACACAACAGGTTCTACCACAACAAGAACCACCAGCACAACAGGTTCCAACACAGCAGGTTCCATCACAACGGATTCCATCACAACAGGTTCCATCACAACAGGTTGTAACAGAACAGGTTCAAAATTACATGCAATTAGTCTTTTTATTCTGGCATTCAGCGAAAAATACATAATGCAGATGTTCATCCTCTTAACTGCAGTTTTTGCTAGGCCTGTTTTGCTCTAGATCTTTATCACGTTTCTCTCGTGGTGTTATGATTGTCCCCACCCCGTACTTTTGCATTTCATTTGAATGTATTGACTTGATGTTCCTTATATTGTAATATCGTCTCCTGATGTCTTTCTGTTTGTTATAACTATTGCTTCTTGATATTCATAGTAAGTCCTTTGTTCTCTCTGTTACTGCACTAAAGGACTAGAAGAGCTGACCTTAAAAGTCGCTTAAAAGTCGACAGGGTCGACTTCATTGCACCGGGTTTTATCCCATATGGCTTGGTCTCTTTTCGCAGCGCGGAAAGCGTCGTACAAAGACGAACTCCGTAGCTCTAGCGACGACCCACAGGAGTCTCCGAAAAATTTAACTCGTGAACTGAAGGACGCGGCCCGGAATCGAACCCACAACCTTCGGAGCCCGAGTCAAACGGCTTGACCACTTCGCCACGAAGAGAGCTGACCGAGTCTGTGGAGAGACAGTGAAAGAAGTCATACTTTTTCAGAACTTAAGCAAAAGATAAATGTCCAGACGAAACCACTTTCTAATTTAATTACTCTTTTCTTGTACCTATTTAATTAAATTACTCTTTCTTGAATCTATTTAATTAAATTACTCTTTCTTGTATCTATTTAATTAAATTACTCTTTCTTGTATCTATTTAATTAAATTACTCTTGTTATCTATTTACGAGGGGCATTCAGAGAGGATTGCATCGTATCGTTTTTCTCAGCTAATATTGAAGATATAAGAATAACATTTGCAGACTAATAATATTGCATGTGCCGATTGTGTGCACCAAATTGCAACCTAACCGGCCAAATAATGTGGCAAGATATAGTCTCTACATTTTAGCCCAGGGTTTACGAAGCACAATGTAACAAAGTATCGTCCGCGAAGACAGCATGGAATTAGTGTATGTCTTGATAAATAACAATAATTATGTTTGTTGCAGGCCATCTTCCAGAATCGTGTTGGGGCTTTCGTGCAAGTATTGTTTTAAACAGCGCCTGGAATGAGGACATTGGTAATGTCAATCTCCACCTGGTTCCTGGTGTTCCACAGTCTGTGTGGAGTCCTGGCAAAGACTGGTTCCACCGCAGGACTTACCGTCCGCATCGGTCGGTGTTCTCTAAACTTCAATGCGATATCTCTATCGTTGTAAGTATGCATAAATACAATTTTGACAGTTATAATTAAGTTGACTAGTAAGCCAGCCGTGATTGAGTGATTGCGGCGTCCGTCTCAGAATTAGAAGGTACAGGGTTAGATCTCATCATATGGTTGTACAGTTTTGTTCCAAGAACAATTTATGTCTAATGATACCACATACTCCCTGATTTAGTCTATCTATCCTCGTTGGATTAGTGTTAAAACTTTATCCCGTATGTACACTGTACGCGTTACCAATCCAATCATAATAATCATGTGCCATGCCGTTAAGCGTGGGAGGTAATTTTTCGCCATCTTCACTTGATCACCAGAGTCGTGGATCAGCTCTATGTTCTTGTCTCGACCATACCACTTAGGGAAGCCATCCAGGTATTTACATCTCTGTCTTCCTTTTGTTCTTTTCCCCTCAACCTTGAAAGTTGTCAGCAAGTTCTCCAATTTATTTCTTCTCCTAACGTGTCCAAACAATTGTGATTGTCTACTTCTAATTCCTCTAATCAGTTTACTGTTTTAATTTGTTTCTTGTAGGACTTGGTCATTGGTTTTTCTGTCTGCCCTAGGTATTCTTTGCATTTTCATCAGAAACCAATTTACCACAACCATTAGATGTTTTTCAGCTTGTCCCCACGCTTCTATGTAACAATTCTACACATTTTCCACGTTGTAAATGGCATCGGTTTATTGGTCATAAAGTTTTCCTTCTTGCAAAAGGCTACCTTCGCCATGGCGATTCTTGTTCTAATCTCTTCAAGGCATCTCCCATAAGATGTTATAACTGTTCTGAGATGATTGTATCGATTCACTTGTTTAAGAATACTCCCATTTACTTGTATATTACATTGTAGTGTTTTCTTCTTCCTGATGACTACCATAATCTGTGTCTTCTTACAATTTAATTCTAACCCCAGTTGTTCACTGTGTGTAACAACCGCATCTACTAAATGCTGAAGATCCTGCTCATTGTCTGCCTTCAAAACCGTGTCATCCGCATAATTGATGTTACATCCCCCAGTGATCGTCGCTCTCATATCTAAATTTCTGAAAATATTTTCACTGCATAGGAATAAAAGATCTGTAGACATTACACATCCCTATCGCACACCTCTTTTAATAGGCTAATATTGACCTACTTCATTATCAATCCTCATGGCAACTTCGTGTTTCCAATATATGTTTTTTTTACAAGTCTAAGGTCTTTCCCATCAATTTGAAGATCTGCAAGCATTTTTATCATGTTGACATGTCTTACAATCCAATGACAGCTGGAAATCGCAAAATTAAAAAAATGACTTTAAGACCAATGCTTTCAAAATGAAGAAATATACCCTACCCACGGTAGACAGAGCCCGTTACACTGGATAGAATCTGTCTAGAAAATAAACCTGGCACATATGCATCCTGAAACCGAACACACTGACTTTTGAGGTGCATGGCTGGATGTGACACACTTCCCCCGACAGACGAACACAGCAGAAGAAGAATAGCTAACCCGTTGAAACAAAGATAGCTATTGATTATGTGGTTGTTTCGGGATTTGAAATTTAAATATTGAGCACAACCCACTACTGGCAACGCCGATCGCATTCTGGTATGAACCTAAGGCCTATCCACGTCAATATGGAAGCACTATACTCGAGTTTCGCCCTCGTTTGAGCTCGTCAGCAGTGCATATCCCTGACCGAAGCCTTAGGTTCATGCCAGAATGCGATCAGCGTTGCCAGTAGTGGGTTGTGCTCAATATTTAAAGATAGCTATGTTTACATTTCACAAATACTCCAGATGATGCTGTAACTGGACGAGCGGTCACACTTCTACCACTTAAAGAATAAGGGCATTGACTCGGTTTTATCCTGTAGAGAATCTACGATTTAAATATGGTCTATTAATAACTCCAGTTTACATATTTTCCATCTCGATGAACAATCAAGAACTGCTATTTAAATATTCTGCTCCCTGCAGAAGAACTACAGTATGGAGCTCTGATTTAAACAGGTTGCTTCTCGAAGAGGAACTACAATTATGAACTACTATTTAAATATGTTGCATCGCCAAGAGTAACTAAAATAAGGAACTACAATTTAAATAGGTTGCGCTTATGGGAATGTCCCGAATGCTGTGATGTCGGTTCCTAAATCAATCAATCCTAAAATAGGTTGCATCCCGAAGAGGAGCTACTATTTTAAATAGGTTTCATCGCAAAGTGGAATTACAGTCATGAACTACAAAGTACATAGGTATAGGCTCGATTGACTTGGTTGACATGACTAGACGTGATTAAATGATTAGCTTTAATGGCACCTGTAACATGTAAACGTAAACATCGACTGTGCGACTCCTGATGTGAAGGGTAAACAGTAAACACACATACAAATACACACATGTTTGTTTATTTTATGTTTGCGCATGTATTACTGTGTCAACGCGAAGCACACTTCTTTCCTGAACTGCCAAATGTGTTGTAATACTGTCAGAAAACCAATTAAGCACAAATAGTATGTGTCATGTAATACTATTAAAACGACTTTCGAGAGAACTAGACAAATAGCAGCGAACCAAGAGGTCAAGAAAAGACGCTGGAAACATTCATAAATTGAGAATCAAACCCAGAGAATAGGTATAAAGACCTTTATCTGGAATGCACAGTTCATACATTGAGAAAACCTAGAGAATAGAAATAAAGAATTTTATCTGAAATCATACACCGAGAAAACCCAGAGAATGGTAATAAAGACTTCTATCCGAAATCTACAGTTCGTACAATGAGAAACCCAGAGAATGGTAATAAAGATCTTTATCTGGAATCCACAGGGCAAAAGGATCAGAGGAAGACCTACAGTAACGTGGAGACGAGACATAGATACGGAGATAAATAGTGAAAGGACATATCTAGGGAGAGGAGGGCTTAGGGGTGACTTGGTGGAGGACCTATGCCCAAATAAAGGATAAAAGAAGACATAATATTTACACGATGAAAGTACATCTGGTATGTTTGTGTCTTGTAGTACTATTAAAAAGATGTTTGAGCACTTCTCGTATATTTTACAGGTTCCATGAATGTCTTTGTGCTGGGTTCCAGAAATGTTCAATACAGCCTCGCTATAGGATCTGGAGTGCAGAAAGCCACCATCAAACGATCAGAGCTGATGGTGAAAGAATAGACGGAACAGATTCTTCAACCATTCACTATATGTGTGAAGCAACATGTAGCAAACAGCTGTTTTCTTACAAGGTAGATCCACTCACCTGCCGTCGAGTTAACTCCGATGAGAGTGAAAGTGGGTGTAAGGAGAGACCCAAATGTAATAACATTCGTACAGGTTTCACGGAGAAATCATATTGCGAAAGATGTATTGATGTAAGATGGAGCAAACCTGATGAGATTAAAGTTTCCATCGGAAATCATGATATCTTTCAGCATGGTCAGTGTCCTAGGGAAAATGAGACAACAACATTGTCAACATTGGTGGAAACAAGTGTGGATTTGAGTGCGATATTCTCAAATGGAAGCACACTACAAAGTAATGCAACAACAACGAGTGGCGCGTTTCCTAGGAAGACATTCACGGAAGCATCCACAGAAGCCTCAGATAATGGTTCAGACAATCATTTGGTCAGGCTCGTTATTCCCCTGGTCTTGGCTATATTCGTGTTTGCTGTAGCCGCTACAGCCCTATGTATTATATACCGACGGAGATGTAAACTAGCGGTCAAGCAAGACTGCACAGATATCTACATCACCCCTCTGGATGTCACCTATAGCAGTAGTGAGTCCCTAGCGCAAGGACCTGCTGGTGGCAATGGTCTTGTTTTTGACCAAGGATTACTCTCGGCTGCCTTAGACAGAAGCAGCAATATTTACATAGCTAGAGAAAATGAATACGCTGATGTTTCATTCCCAGAATCTTGCAGCCTTGTTCAAAAATCAGATACGTATGCAGGTGCGTGTCTTAAAACTTCAGTACATGAAAATGCAGAAAAAGAAAACGTCTACACAGACCTAGGAAAGACTGCAAGGACAACAGAAGCTTCAAACAGAGCTCACTATGCCAACATGTGCAGCGTTCTACCAAACATTTCATCCACTACAGCGACAACTTCTCATAGAGTTACAGGTACAGGCGTCTCAAACGACAATCGTCTCTCCCAGGTGTCCAGAAATGAATCAAACTATTCAACAATAAACGACTGCGCAAAAACTGATATTACTTTACAACACTGTAGCTCCATATGCGAGAATGCCTCGTTTGTTTGTAATGATGTGGAAGGTGCATACAAAATCATGAGACCAACAGCTACAAATGTAAGTGACAATACTAAGAACTCACATGATTCGAGCAGTTCCGGTACAAAGTTATTCAACAACAGTATGTACACAAGACTTCGAGAAAATCCCGAACAAGTATCAAATGTGTACGATGATCTGGTCACGGAATCAGAAGATGCCCCTTTCAAATCTGCTTTCTTAAGTTTGAGTTTGGGCTCTGAAGGTGAATACATCTCTGTATATTGTCCCTTGCATAAGAAACAATTGTCAGAAGAGGACCGTTTAAACGGCAACGTGGATGAAAACCATGGCAGTGGGCTGAATGCTAAAGGCAGTTACGTAAACAACGCGATGATTAGCGACGCGAGGACAACAAAGAGTATCTACAATAACTGTGAAGTGGATGAAGACAAGGCATTGGAACCAGGGTCACCGTACGTCAACTACACAGATCCTGGAGTCGAACAAGCACCGTCTCCGTCTGCTTGCAACACGCATGATGCACTCACCAATAAGCACTTGCTAGCTAATGGTTACTCAACTGTGAGAGGCTGTGGCGGGAACAACAGCAGCAATGTATGTTCATGTGATGGTAGAGAATAACACCGACTTAAAGAGAATAACACCGACTTGAGAATAACGCTTGCTTGAAAATAATGCCCCAAGTTTCAATACCATTACCAAGTGCTGGCAAGATAAATCGATATTTTGTCTAGTTTAGTCGAATAGTCAAATCTAGTCGAATAGTCAAGTCTAGTCAAATAGTCAAGTCTAGCCAAATAGTCTAGTCTAATCGTCGTAATTTCTGTTGGATATAGAAGTGGTAAAACTCTGTAGCAGTAGGTATATATAACTCATGATCTATTTTCATAGTTGTACCAAAGATATTTGTTGCAACAGATTGTGGAGAATATAGCACAATTAGTTTTGAGTCATTCCACTAAAATAATTATGAGAAGAATGAATGAATGAGTGACCAATGTAAACATAATGTACAAAGATTCAGTTACTTGTAAAATACATGTAAATATTTCTGGTAAAATAATCATGCACTATATTAATGCACTCAGATTTTATTGCATGTCTTCGTCAGTTTTACTTCTTTTCTGTCATTGTCTATGCCACAGAACTCTTGTTTTACTGAAATATGTTTTATTGAAATATGGTTTATTGAAATATGTTTTACTGAAATATGTTGTATTGAAATATGTTTTACTGAAATATGTTGTATTGAAATATGTTTTATTGAAATATGTTTTATTGAAATATGTTTTACTGAAATATGTTCTATTGAAATATGTTTTACTGAAATATGTTTTACTAAAATATGTTTTATTGAAATATGTTTTATTGAAATATGTTTTATTGAAATATGTTGTATTGAAATATGTATGACGTCTAAGTGACAGTTTTCATCCGCTACTGCCAACACTGTCACCTTCGCCATTACCAACACCTCCCACCAGTCTGTTATATAGGGTGTTTGTAAATGTCTTACTACACTTTGTATGTAGAACAAGTCGTAAAAAAATGTTCCCCACAGTCCATAGTGAAGCAATATGCAGTGAATGGCTGTTGTCTGTTGGAGTAATTCTTTGCACTCTAAACAGAATGGTGTTATCAACGGAAGAAAGAATTTTTTTTGTTTTTTTAGTCGTTTTTAGTCGTTGGATCAACTTCACGGCACACGGTTTAACCCATAAGTGCTCCGTTTTCCTCCTAACTCAAACCTGAGTTTAGAGAAACTCAGCTCAACGCACGAACTCCGTTGCATCGGCGAGGATCCTTTGGTGACATGTACTTAATTTTTTTTTCAAATTTATTCTAGATACAAATGTGGTGAGACTTTTCAAACACCCGGTAGTAGCCTCATGAACTGGCACCTTACCGTCTTGGCAGACCATAGTTTGTTACGTTGTGCTTTAAAAACACAAAGACAACTACAACCAATGGCGGTCCAGGTAAGACTAGGGATGAAGTTATAACCTACCCATAGCACAATGCCTGGGCTGAACTGTAGAGACCATGTGTTGCTTATGCAGCATGAGTTCTCTCTCAGCCTAGTTTACTCCAGAGAATAGGTAACTCCAATACACCTGGAACATGACAAGCTGCAAAAGTTGCCGGATCAGCAAAGCAATGCTATAACTGTTCGCTTGTCGGAGCTTAGATCCTAGACTAGTTGTCAATCAAGGCTTAGAACCTGATCTGCCCTGACATTTAATCTTCAGGCTGCATTTTTTTTTGCACTAGGTGAACGCATCCGTACAGCTACCCGTCCGATTGCGCTCTTCTGTCTGATGTTGTTGGCACAATGTGGGGTGTCGGGTTTGGTGAGCGCGGCACAACTTTAGGCGCTAACAGAAAGCAGGTAGTACCATCTACTTTCATACGGTAGCTCAGTCATATCTGACTGAGACCTGACATGTTAGTGTGCTATTTTAGCCACTTAAGGGCGTGACTATAGTGTGCTAGTTTAGTCATTTAAGGGCGTGGTTTTAGTGTGCTATTATAGTCACTTTAAAGAGGTGTGTCTAAGCAGTTTTCTATAATAGTTACACGAAAGGAATGTGGCTTCGATCCAGCATTCTCTAATTTCAAGAGATCTACGAAAATGCGTGTACTGTCATTACAAAATAAGGATGTCCAGAACCCACATTTACTGTCCTGACCAATCTAGTGAAAAATGTCTTTTTTTCTCAGAGGGAGGTGAACTGTCCCAACTGTTGTAAATACAGAAGGCCGAATAGGCCCCAACTAAGCTTTAGAGTGAAAACCTACCAATAGAGAAAGTATAGTTAGGTGTGTTGCTAGTAAACACACAATTGGAGCCCCGTCAGTGCCGGAGTTCGTGTACTGTGTTGAGATTCACCTTAATACAAAGAACATAACTAGGAAGCTAGATACGCACGCACATACCGGTGAACGTGTCGTCCAAAATCTGTATCAAGGAAACAAACATGGCGGGAAAACTGACAGTTCTCGCCGAAACGTCTGTCATCCACGCGTGTCTGTTCATATAACTTTATTCCTAGTTATATGTTTGTGGTAATTGTTGTTTGGTATTAGCTTCACATCAGTCACGCCTTTTTCAATAATATTCAAGATTATGTGCATGATCACCAGTGCGGAAGAGATGAGTACGTGCCACGAATGTAGTGGATCGTCTATATATTCAAACTAAACCACACGAAACATGAAGTTTGCACAATCATATTTTAATCTGTGAAATAAACCGCAATTCTTCTTGCTGCATTTTCCAGTCTTATTTATTGTTTTGTGTATATCTTGTAAATAGTGTGCATATCAATGTTTTGTGAATATTGATTCTATATCGCCTATATGCTGTGTAAAAGTTTATAGTTTTGTTATATATGTTGTGTTAATATTGTATGTTTTGTGTATATCTTGTCAATATGTTATGTTGTCAATATTTTTTGTTCTATATTTTGTGTATATGTTATCTATCTTCTTCTTCTTCTTCAGCGTTCTTTGCTGCAGATACAATCTATATTTGTGTTATATATGTTTTGTGTGTATCTTAATAGTTACTGCTGATGACACCGTCTTGATAGCAACAAGTCAGAACAACCTACAGGAAATGATAGATACAGTAGTTGTAGAAAGTGAAAACAATGGAATAAATGATTTGAACAATAGAAAGACAGAAGTCATGGTGATATCAAAGAAACAGATTCTGCCTAAATGTGCAATTAAATTACAGGACGTTATTATGGGGCAAGAACAGAAATTTAGATATCTAGTCATATGAATAACATCAGATTGACGACGTTTCACTGAGATAAAGAGCAGCACAGGACACGCAAAAACTGCATTCTATCAAAGGAAGAATGTTTTGTGCAATAAGTCACTGTCCTTGAAAGTTAGAAAAAGAGTTCTTGCATGTTACATAGAATAGAATCAGTTTTAACATACGGCTGCGAATCCTGGACAATTAGTAAACAGTTGAAAGAATCCCTGGAGCCTTGGAGATGTGGTTTTATAGAAGAATGCTGAGAATTAATTGGACAGCCAGAAAGAGCAAAGGCGTTTTAAGGGAAGTTTGAGTCGCAAACACAACTTATCACAAAGATCAGAAAGAGGCAATCATCGTTTTTTGGCCACATTATGAGAAGACAAAAACTGGAACATATTTTGACAACCAGAAAGATTTGCGGAAAGTGATGCAGGAAGACAGTGCGAGAAGATTATTGACAGTCTTGTGTCATGGCACTGAAGGGAGTCGACACACGAGTTGATCCTTGACGTCGGAGATCGTAATGTTTGGAGAGGCATGATCGCCTACGCCAGCCGGCAAGACACTAGATGATGATATCTGAATATTGTGTACAATGTTTATATTATATTTTGTCCGCCCAAGAACAAATGAATCAGGGTAGTCCAGGCTATCCTTTCAGCGGACGAGAATGCAGATATCCGTGCAACAGTCAAGACAAGGCCAGAGGCTGTTACGAGAATGGACCTTGTAAAATTCGCCGGTTGTAAACGAAATGGCACATGGAACCCTGACATAGTGAGTCGTGATAGCTCAGTGGCGTGCACCTTAACAGACCCGCTGATTATGTGTTCGAATCAACGAGATTTATATTTCACCAGCTCCCAGCTCGACCCAGCCCTAAATGGGTACTAATAATTGTTGTGGACAGTAAAGGCGGCCGGTGTGGTACTGACCAGCCACTGAGGGCCGACTGGTCAATGAAACGAAGCTATTACCTTATATTCAATAGTCTCAAGGCGTGCACAGTGACCCATTGCCTATTTTCTTTAAAAAAATCATCATTTTCAACGTTTGCTGACAAGAGTCGGGATGAATAATTCCCTTCCAGGCCCGATGGGTGGTACTGGAAAGTGTCATTCCGTGCAATAGTGCCTTTTAAAAAAAAGTCACTTACCTAAACATCTTTAAGGCTACGTAAAGGGTCATTTCCGTGCACGCGCGCGCGTGTGTGTGCATGTGTAGAGAGTGTGGGAGAGAAAACAGCTGTGCAGTCACAACATACAGTATGCATACTAATTTACAATATAAAATATCCACATATCCAATCAAATCAGATCAAATCAACTTTATTTTAAAAGGGCCACAAATTGGGTACGCAGGCCCGTTTTATATTCGACCCTTCCAATCACTCATCTTTCGTCCAGCGGGTAGGCAGCCGGCAGTTTGCGGTAAGCGGGTTTGCGGATAGTGGGTAGGCAGACAGCAGTTTGCGGATAGCGGGTTGTTAGCCGGCAGTTTGCTGATAGCGGGTTGCTAGCCGGCAGTTTGCGGATAGCGGGTAGGTAGACGGCAGTTTGCGGATAGCGGGTAGGTAGATGACAGTTTGCGGATAGCGGTAAAGCAGCCTGCAGTTTGCGGATAGCGGGTAGTTAGACGGCAGTTTGCAGATAGCGGGTAGGTAGCTGGCAGTTTGCGGATAGCGGGTAGGTAGCCGGCAGTTTGCGGATAGCGGGTAGGGAGCCGGCAGTTTGCGGATAGCGGGTAGGTAGCCGGCTCTTTGCTGATAGCGGGTAGGCAGCCGGTAGTTTGCGGATAGCGGGTAAGCAGCCAGCAGTTTGCGGATAGCGGGTTGTTAGCCGGCAGTTTGCTGATAGCGGGTTGCTAGCCGGCAGTTTGCGGATAGCGGGTAGGTAGACGGCAGTTTGCGGATAGCGGGTAGGTAGCCGGCAGTTTGCGGATAGTGGGTAGGTAGACGGCAGTTTGCTGATAGCGGTTAGGAAGCCGGCAGTTTGCGGATAGCGGTTAGGTAGCCGGCATATTGCAGATAGCGGGTAGACAGCCAGCAGTTTGCGGATAGCGGATAGGCAGCCGGCAGTTTGCGGATAGCGGGTAGACAGCCAGCAGTCTGCGGATAGCGTGTAGACAGCCGGCAGTTTACGGATAGCGGGTAGGCACCCGACAGTTTGCGAATAGCGGATAGACAGCTTTAAGGCTACGTATAGGGTATTTCCGTGCAATATAAATCGTGCCTGTGACAATATGATTATATGTCCGTCTTACTTGACCTCTGAGTAACGACAGTCCACCAGATCCGCCGACCACCCCGTGCTTCCGCATTCTCAAGACCACGATAGTAGGGAGAAGGTCAGACAATTCTCATCGCCAATTCTTCTATTATTCATACATACGTTCTTTGTTGCATCAACATCGTGTACCTCGTAAGAAGACCTGGACCAAGATAAGCTATAACAGAGTAGTTCTGTTCTAGGGGGTTTAAGGGGCAGAGTGTGCAAAAGGGGAAATAGGTTTAGTAGCCGATGTACGCGTGAGCACTCGTATTTATGTATCCAGGGACGCTCACGCGTTGACGTAGGCTAGAAAGTGAGTTACCATCTGCCGCTCAAGCTGACAAGTCGTATGCGATTTCATCCATGTAATATTCTACAGTTTTGATACGAATAAACTCAGATGGATTGTATGGTTTGACTTTGTCATTTATAGTCACCATCGACTTGTCTTGCGGTATGCAGTTGCTTTGAGTCTTCCCGCACTGTTAGAAAGTAAGCAGTAACAGGTGACGTTAAAATAAAAAGGCCATGACAGAACAATGTAAACTCTACGGAAACTTCAGCAACGATGAGAAAATGTCGTCTGTACGAACGACGTTCTATGTTCACATACCTGCTCCGCGGCGAAGGTGTAACGGACGCAGTTCGTAGTCCCGCATACCGCGTTCGAAACACAGCTGAGTGAGTAGTTTTATGAAATGGTATGTGTGCTGGTCGTTCAGAAAGCAATGGCAAACTATTGAACGTAAACTTTCCCAGGAATCACGAACAGCAAAAAATGTAAAGGATATGCAGCTATTTATTTTTCACTTCAGCTTTCCCCTTCTCATGCGCGTCAGAATAATTCGACCTGTTTATTGATGTGTGTAACCAGTTCTATTTGTGAATTTACCACCTTCAAGACATCTAACGCTCTTTCTGTCCGTCCACGACGAATGTATTAAGTGTGGCTTACAAGATTCCGTGCCACACAAAAAAGGAGGTTTGGACCAATTACAAATTGATGGCGAAAATGGGATGTTGAGGTTTTTCTCAGTTATGACTTGAGATCTGTTAAAATTTAACATGAAGGAGACATGCGTTATATATCAAATTAAAGGGGATTGCTCAAGGGAAATAAAAACTATGTAAGCTAATGGCAGATACGGGAAGTGACTTAAGACGTTTAATCATCCCATATAACTTAGTTCAGGAACCTATGCAACAGTAAGTGTGCGCGTGAGCATATGCCTTAACAGGACGCCTGATGCGCTAACATCCACATGCACTAATGTGTATACTTGCAACTGTATACGGAATGGGCGATTATAAATATCTCCACATGGTTGAGAGACAATTTGACTTACTGGGGCGGGAGTCAAGTTTACTTTGGTGCACTTGACCCTGCTCACTTGATCCTGGTTCGTCGTTTGGTTACAACAACGAGTACGACAAGACATGCAATTTGATATTGTCACGATAAAACAAAGACAATGGACAATGAGAGTCGGCGGCATGACACATTCACATGGACATTGTTATTTTCAAGTAAGCAGCTGTAATGTCCGTGCAGCTAATTATAATAGCAGGAATACCATTATTACAAGGGCTCTCAAAATGTGTGATGGCACTGTTCATTTTTGGTGGCCCCTGCGGGGTCACGCCGCCTGTTTCGTCCTCAGACCGAGCTATGGAGTTCGTGCTCTGTGGACAGCTGCTCTGCGGAGAAAGATGGAGCTAGTTAGTATCCAGCCTGGTGTAGTAAATCGTCCTTCAGCCTTCTATCCACAAGTTAAAAAGAAAAAAGGAAAAAAAACAAACTTTCTGCATTCGTCTTGAGAAGCTGTGCCCCCCCTCCCCCCCCCCCCCCGCATATCCTTTACAGGACATCGCTGTCACCATCAGTATCTTTCAGCTGATAGTTGATTTCTTGGCAAGATTACGCTCATTTGTTTGTCAATGCTTTCTGAGCGACCGGCTCACATACCCCGTAAGTCACGGCCGCTGCCAGAACCCCTACAGATTCTCGCCGTACGTCACGCGGATAGTTGGTAGTCGGTTGTTTGTGGATAGTTGGTAATCTTTTGTTTGTGGATAGTTTGTAGTCGGATGTTTGTGGATAGTTGGTAGTCGGCTGTCTGTGGATAGTTGGTCGTCGGCTGTCTGTGGATAGTTGGTCGTCGGCTGTCTGTGGATAGTTGGTCGTCGGCTGTCTGTGGATAGTTGGTCGTCGGTTGTTTGTGGATAGTTGGTAGTCGGTTGTTTGTGGATAGTTGGTAGTCGGTTGTTTGTGGATAGTTGGTAGTCGGTTGTTTGTGGATAGTTGGTAGTCGGTTGTTTGTGGATAGTTGGTCGTCGGCTGTCTGTGGATAGTTGGTCGTCGGCTGTTTGTGGATAGTTGGTAGTCGGCTGTTTGTGGATAGTTGGTCGTCGGCTGTTTGTGGATAGTTGGTAGTCGGTTGTTTGTGGATAGTTGGTAGTCGGTTGTTTGTGGATAGTTGGTAGTCGGTTGTTTGTGGATAGTTGGTAGTCGGCTGTTTGTGTATAGTTGGTAGTCGGCTTTTTGAGGATAGTTGGCAGTCGGTTGTTTGTGGATAGTTGGTTGTTTGTGGATAGTTGGTAGTTGGTTGTTTGTGGATAGTTGGTAGGCGGTAGTTTTTTGATAGCTGGTAGGCGGTTGTTTGTGGGTAGCCGGTAGGCGGTTGTTGGTGGGTAGCTGGTATGCGGTAGTTTGTGGGTAGCCGGTAGGCGGTTGTTGGTGGGTAGCTGGTAGGCGGTAGTTTGTGGGTAGTTGGTATTCACACAGTAACTTAAAAGAATGTCCTTCCACACACCATACATTATTTCTAATGAAAACTGTTTTTAATCACCTACATGACTGTAGATAACTTCTTTAAGCATAAAAAGATGAGTTACAATGCATTATGCATTATTTTTATGAAAACTTTGAAAATGCCTTAAAGATTATATCATTATTTATTATAACGTAATGCCTGTAAATAACTATAGACAAAGAGTTTATAAATCTTTGAAAACGATGCAACAATATGACTATAAAGTATATAGAAATTTTATTAAAAGTTATGCCCCTTGAAATAACTTTTCTAGAGTTAAGTCTCCTTAAGGAGCGGCTGGCCGAGAGGCTAGAACGCCGGACTCTCATTCGGGAGGCCCGGGTTCGATCCCTCGGTAAGGTATCGGATTTTTTTCTGTCGGGGGCAAAAAGAAAATCCTAACCTGCACAGTTCGCGGCGACTGCACTAGCCAGGCGGCCTTTATTCCTCAGGCTCAAAGACCCCTCTGCCATACACCGCAAGGTACTATATTGGCAGTAAATGACAGTTTAGTCTCCTTGCTATATAGAAATTATAATGAAAAATGAAATATTACATTTTAGTAAGTAAGTAGCCGATTTTACACTAAAAAACTGTGACAGAAAGTTGCACAGGAATGAAAAGAAGACGTGTAGAAAATTTCATCTCAATCGGACGGACCGTTCGCGAACGCATAAAGAACGGACGGACATACACACATCGCCTTTTATAGATATAGATATCAGGTAACGGTTTACTTTTAATAGTCCGTGCCGTGTGGCGTTGGCGATCATGTCTGTCCCTTGCCTACTGTCTTGTGTTCTGCCAATCTTTTGGTTTCCTCTGGGTACTATTTTACTGACTGTCGATCGTCTGGCCACTATTTTACCGATAGTCGATCGTCTGACCACTATTTTACTGACAGTCGATCGTCTGACCACTATTTTACTGACAGTCCAGCGTCTGGGTACTATTTTACTGACAGTCCAGCGTCTGGCCGCTATTTTACCGACAGTCGATCGTCTGACCACTATTTTACTGACAGTCCAGCGTCAGCGTACTATTTTACTGACAGTCCATCGTCTGGGTACTATTTCACTGACTGTCCAGCTTCTGGCCACTATTTTACTGACAGTCCAGCGTTTCGATACTATTTTACTGACATTCCAGCGTCTGGCCACTATTTTACTGACAGTCCATCATCTGGGTACTATTTTACTGACAGTCCAGCTTCTGGCCACTATTTTACTGACAGTCCAGCATTTGGGTACTATTTTACTGACAGTCAAGCGTCTAGGTACTATTTTACTGACAGTTACATTATTACAGTATTTATCTGCATACTTTGGTACCATTATGACGCCAGTTGCAACTTTTCTGTAAATGAAAAAAGCCTGTGTGGAAAATGCTCTCACCTAATACACGTATTCACAAACAGCAATCTTGCCGTACATGACGCTGTGTGTGTTGGACTTCCTGGTAAATGATAAAATCCTATCGCACTACACAAACAAACAAGATGTAAACATTTGAGATCATGGATGTTTTCCTACTGCAACATACAAATGTGATTCTTGTATTATTTCGCAATATTCTTTATTTTCGTCGTTCATCTGCAGGCGCCCTTATGAATTAATTCAAAGAAAGCAGCAGTCAACTTAGGTTTGTTGACACCTCCATTGAGTTTGTCCTCAAATGGAGTGGGTGTTACCTGACATAGTTCTCTCTGTTATGTTTAAGTTGGACACTCTTGCAACAAATGTTTAGCCATTTCGAATTCCTTGGACTGCCAGAATAACTAACAGTGATTCTCTGAAAGAGACATAGAAACTAGAACACAATATACAATAAGAAAGAGACAGACAGCTTTCTTTGGTCATGTGATGAGAAGAGAGACACTGGAAAATATCGTGATAACGTAAAAGATCAATGTGAACTCAGAAAGCATGCTGAGTAGGGTGAGGACAGGCAAGCTTTGTGCAGAGTGGCTTGCTTCGCAAGTCACGGGTGACAAGTATCGTCTGGATCTTTTCTCCGGTGCATACTGGTGTGCTGGGGAATGAACAGGCGAACTTGGTGGAGTATTGATGCATAATAAGGCAGACGTGGTTGCGGCCTTGTGGGAGCACGTGTACAGTTCGGAGGAGCAAATGGATCCCCATGGTCTGGCAAGAATGCGACAGCGAGGGGTGACGAGGGGATCTGGCCGATGCTCTACGCTTAGAGGAAAGTCGAGACGGACATATAATCAGATTACTACTGGTACTATTAGTTTTGGAACTCTTCGTTGGCTGCTGAGGATGGGGACGGAGCGCTTACGGGAATGCCCCGAATGCTGTGATGTCGGTTCCTAAATCAATCAATCAATCAATCAAGATCAATGTGAAGAGAGGCAGAGACAGACCAAGAAAAATGATGCTGGTTAGATTGACACGGCGGCATGGGTCAGACGGTGGCATGGAGGAATATTATCAGCAGAGTTGATCCAGAAAACTAAAGACCGAGATCTGTGGAGAGCCATGATTGTCTACGCCAGCTGGCAGGGCACTTGATGACATCAGTTATTTGAACTTAACATGTTAAAGATAGATTCTCAGAATACTGTGGTTCATGAAGAAAAATACTGACACTGCAAGATCCGAACATGCAAGAAAAAAGGTTCATATACAGTGTCGTGTCTCTGAAATAAGCACCTTGGTCATCTTAAACATTTCATTGATAAAGACAGAACGGATAGAGAGAATGGTGCTGCTGGGAGTAGTAACCACAGAGATCTGTCCGGCACTCAAAACTCCGAGGACAGACCAAACGAACACAACCGACTGGTACTGCTATCATTTGTGCTGGGACTTTTCTCTGGCTGTTGCAGATGAGGACGGAGTACGTATGGGAAGAGTTTTCTGCGTGCTGTGATGTCAGCGGGTATTTGGAGAACTTTGAGCCAGGCCATTTTACTACAAGGAGGGATGACGACTGTCGAGCTCGTCTTCTCTTCTCCATGTTCAGAAACTAGCTGGGAGGTATATTAGGATGTAACCATGTGGGAAATTAGCACAACTTTGGTCTATCTACGCAATGTTTTCTCACACATTTAAGGCACAGAAGTTATAGAGAGATTGGGACTAAATTATCACCATCATATTATCATGTGCCATGTCGATAAGCGTAGGCGGTCATGTTTCACCATCTCACTCGATCACCAGAGTCGTGGATCAGTTCTGTGTTCTTGTCTCGACCATACCACGTGGCTAAGTCATCCATATATGAACTTCTCTGCCTTCCCCTTGCTCTATTCTCCTCAATCTTGACAGTTGTCACAAGTTCTCCAATTTATTTCTTTTCATAAATCTCAAATAATTGTGACTGTACGTCTAATTTCTCTGAATACGAGGTTGGAATTCCAGTGTCTGGATATCAAGAAATTGCCTTGAAAGCAAATGCGGCAGGTGTGACATTGTTCACCGATCGATACCCTCAGGTTAATACACATATACTCTCCCCCATGTGTTATCGGGAAGCTAAGACGAAGCAAAGAGTAGTAATACTGTAACCAGCCATGCATGTCGTGAGAGGTGACACGGGGGAGGGGGGGGGGAGGGTTCAACTCCGGGCCTTAGATGAACGCAAAAATAGTAATAGTAACACAGCATAGCAACACCCTGTAACTTGCCTGCCACTCATGTCGAAATAAGCGACGAAGGAGGATTGAGCACAACGCTGCTTCCCAACTCCCAAGAAAGATACGTTACCATGCAAAATTCAACATTAATGAAATAGTCTATATTAACGGTTTGGGGTGAGTTGGTAGAGGGCCTATACCCCAGTGGTACTGGGCGAAATATGAAGGCCTTACACACAACATGGAGGGTAGGCAATCGCCCGTTAGCGCCCATTTTGTTTTTATTTACTAATTCAATGTTTCCTTTAGATTGTGTGCTGTCTCTGAGGGAAATCATCAAAATCGAAACGCCCTATTCGTTGTGGTTAAACTTCTTTTTTACATATTTGTCAACGTTATTATAATAATTTTTTTGTGTTGTTTTTCCCCGATCCAAGTCCACGTTGTGATTTTTGTTAGCCGGGGTTGAGTTCATTGTAAGTTAATTGTCAAACTGTCATTTACTGCCTAGATAGTACCTTGCGGTGTATTGCGGGGCGGGGGGGGGGGGTGTCTTGAGCCTAAGGAATTAAGGCCGCCTGGCTAGTGCAGTCGCCACGAACTGTGCAGGTTGGAGCTTTCTTTTGCCCCCGACAGAAAAAAAACAACACACACACCTTACCGAGGATTCGAATCCGGGCTATGCCGTTGGGTTCACGACTGCATTTATCTCGTAAACTCCCTGAGGTCGTCGCTGGAGCTAAGAAGTTCGTGTTTTGTGTGACGCTTTCGGCAGGTCGTCTTGTGGAAAACGTGACCCATATGGGACAAACCCCTGTGCGAAGGTCAGCATGGCCGATTGTATAAGATTACGCATTGTTAAACGTCGGGTGTGCTGATGCCGAGGTAAGGTGTTCAACCCCTACACTTGACAGTTGAATTGTAATCTCGTCCTTGACTTGGCGTCGTAAATTACAAGTACCTCTGAAGTCGGAGTGGGTTCGCCTGATGGCGAGGGACACTGGTAATAGGGAAAGCTAATCAACTCACAAATTTCAGTCCAGTGCTACTAGAAGTAGTGTTAAGGACTACGATTGAGTTCAAAGTGAGTGAGCGCACAATGAAAGAAATAAAATAAACTGTGCAATGAAGTCGATATTCTTGCC
This sequence comes from Cepaea nemoralis, assembly GCA_014155875.1. NCBI lineage: Eukaryota > Metazoa > Mollusca > Gastropoda > Stylommatophora > Helicidae > Cepaea > Cepaea nemoralis. The sequence continues at coordinate 168,097 of JACEFZ010005169.1, read as the reverse complement.
TTGCCTGTGAGGTTTGTATATTATTTTGTTTGTTTGTCCCTCACAGGAGCCATACATATCTGTTTTCATTTGATATCCCCAACACGCTTACTGGTATGAAAACTACTAATTCCTGTTTGATACTATATTTTTATTAGGAAATAAAACACTGCCGCACAACACTACCGCTAACAATTTATAATGTAGTTCTACCCGGTCTTTCATACCACACGTAGCCTAAACGATACGGACTTTCATATCACGCGTACCCTAAACTACCCAGGCTTTCATATCACCATACTCAAAACTACCTGAAATATGCGCAATCCACATACTGGTCCTAAAATATGCATACATGTTATAAAACAGTGGTTCTCAACCGGTGGGGAATTCCCCACAGGGGGGAATTTTAGGGTTTCCAGGGGAGGGGGGGGGGGGAATGAAGACCATTTCAAGATCGCGTTAATACAAGAACCGATTACTTGATATTGTTTTTCCCTTCATACTTTACAGTTATGTATGTCTCATCCTTCTAAAATTCATATTATAAAGTAAGTAGACCGACAAATCATGTTTTATGTGGATGTCTAGACTTGTTTTAGTACATGCCATTAAATTAACCTCCCATTTTTAAGTATACTGTGTAGGGGTGGGGGGATTTTTAGATAGGAAATATAAAAGGGGGGGGGGGGGGAGGGAATGACGTTCTGAAAATATGGTGAAGGGGGGCACGGGCCAAAAAAGGTTGAAAACCACTGTTATACAAGAACCGACAAAGGGGAAGAAACTGTTTCCTGTACTCGTTTCATGGGGAGATAATGCTCCTACTTATAGTCCCCTTTTCATATCACGAGCTGTCAATTTTTATATTGAAGTGTCGAGAGAAGCGATTTTAAACATCCTAGAGCTAGTTTGTTGACTGTGTAAGTTTAAATTCATCGCGGCTGGGGTAAGTCATAATAAAACTAAACGTTGTTCTGTACACAATCTGAAACCCTTTGGTGTTCAGTTACAATCTACCACATTGTTATCTTAAGTGATCTGGTACATTTTTATATTTTAAGTAATCTACCACCTTCTTATATTTTTACGTAATCTGCCACATTCTTACATTTGAAGTAAACTGCCACATTCTTAAACTCAAGTAAACTGCTACATACTTATATTTTAAATAAACTTATACATTCTTATATTTCAAGTAAACTGTTAACATTCTTATATTTCAAGTAAATTTATAACATTCTTATATTTCAAGTAAACTGCAACATTCTTATATTTCTAGTAAACTGCTACATTCTTATATTTCAAGTGAACTGCCACATTCTTATGTTTCTAGTAAACTGCCACATTCTTATATTTCAAGTAAACTGCTACATTCTTATATTTCAAGTAAACTGCTACATTCTTACATTTCAAGTAAACTGCTACATTCTTATATTTCAAGTAAACTGCCACATTCTTATATTTCAAGTAAACTGCTACATTCTTATATTTCAAGTAAACTGCTACAAAAATTTTTAAGTACACTGCTACCATTCTTATATTTCAAGTAAACTGCTACATTCTTATATTTCACGTAAACTGCTACATTCTTATATTTCAAGTAAACTGCCACATTCTTATATTTTCAAGTAACCTGCTACATTCTTATATTCAAGTAAACTGCACATTCTTATATTTCAAGTAAACTGCCACATTCTTATATTTCAAAGTAAACGCTACATTCTTATATTTAAGTAAACTGCAACATCTTATATTTTTCAAGTAAACTGCCACATTCTTATATTTCAAGTAAACAGCTACATTCTATATTTCAAGTAAACTGCCACCTTCTTCTTTTTCAAGTAACTGCTACATTCTTATATTTCAAGTACACTCTACATTCTTTATTTCAAGTAAACTGCTACATTCTTATATTTCAAGTAAATTGCTACATTCTTATATTTCAAGTAAACTGCTACATTCTTATATTTCAAGTATCTGCTACATTCTTATATTTCAAGTAAACTGCCACATTCTTATATTTCAAGTAAACTGCTACATTCTTATATTTCAAGTAAAATAAATTCTTATATTTCAAGTAAACTGTCTGCTTCCTATATTTCAAGTAAACTGCTACATTCTTATATTTCAAGTAATCAGCTACATTCTTATATTTCAAGTAAACTGTTACATTCTTATATTTCAAGTAATCTGCTACATTCTTATATTTTAAGTAAACTGCTACATTATTATATTTTAAGTAAACTGCTACATTCTTATATTTCAAGTAAACTGCTACATTCTTATATTTCAAGTAAACTGCTACATTCTTATATTTCAAGTAAACTGCCACATTCTTATATTTCAAGTAAACTGCCACATTCTTATATTTCAAGTAAACTGCCACATTCTTATATTTCAAGTAAACAGCTACATTCTATATTTCAAGTAAACTGCCACATTCTTATATTTCAAGTAAACTGCTACATTCTTATATTTCAAGTAAACTGCTACATTCTTATATTTCAAGTAAACTGCTACATTCTTATATTTCAAGTAAATTGCTACATTCTTATATTTCAATTAAACTGCTACATTCTTATATTTCAAGTAAACTGCTACATTCTTATATTTCAAGTAAACTGCCACATTCTTATATTTCAAGTAAACTGCTACATTCTTATATTTCAAGTAAACTGCTAAGTTCTTATATTTCAAGTAAACTGCTGCATTCTTATATTTCAAGTAAACTGCTACATTCTTATATTTCAAGTAAACTGTTACATTCTTATATTTTAAGTAATCTGCTACATTCTTATATTTCAAGTAAATTGTTAACAGCAGTATATTAAGATATGATCGTTACAAAGTGTGCCCGTCCCTTGCAGCACAATTGCGATCAGCCTCTGACTGATTATCTAAGCAATTTCACGTTGAGTAGTTTGCCATTGTCTGAACCAGACGTCAACGTGTAAGGCCAGCTTCTTGGTGAGTGGAATGAACCCACTAGCCACTGTCAGCGAACACAGCGCTGTAAACCTTTCGGCCGTGGTGACATCTCTTGGTCAGTACAGAGTAAAATAACATGGCCAAAATGCAAAATTGACGTTTGTGAAAATGTGTGTAGAAAATAACAAGTAAACTGCTAATATCATAAGTATGCTGTTGAGATTTTAAGTAGACCGTTTACATTTGTAAGGTAGACTGTTTTTTCCCGCGTTTCCATCCTGTTTCAGGATATTGCGGTCAACATCCAGCATCTTTCAGCTGTATGTTGATTCCTAGGCTAGATTACGCTCATCAGCACGCCACGACTTTCTGAGCGACCGGCTCCATACTCTCATAAGTCACTGGCGCGACTCGAACCACTTCTAATTCTCGTGCGCTCACGTCAACCACTAGAGTATTCGGGGTGACGGAGAAAGCTGCTAACTCCTCAGCCAGGGAGGACGGCAAGCAGACCGTTAGCATTTTTGAAATAAACCGTTAGTATTTTTAAGAAATATTTTTAATGTAGACCATTAACGTTTTAAGTAGGTCATTAACATATTAACATGTAAAGTAAATTGTTTTAAGAGCAGCTGGGACATGGTGGTTAGAGCACTTAAGTATTAAGAGAGAGGTCACATGAGGAGTGGCAAGACGTACCGCCATTTTAGCTACATAAGAAACAATACAAAACTCTGAAATGTTGATACAACTGGAAAGCTTATAGAATGAGCGGTAAAGATAGACAACGAAAGATGATTCTTGAACATCTTTTACTATGAAATTGTCAAGGCACAGAAAGGTATCAGTGCACGAGATGATAACTATTCTTAGCGGTAGTACGATGTGTAGAAGCATGATCGCTTACAAACGTCGCCATAGCACATGATTATGAAGATCATGATGATGCATAGTGTACACTTAGCTGAAGGGGTTACGAACCGCGGTCGAAACACACCTGCGAGCGATTTGGTAGCAGACCGCTAATCGTTGCTTTGTATGAAAATTGTATAAGTGCCGGTCATTCAGAAAGCAAAGGCAAACTACCGAACGTAAACTGGCCAAGAAATCACGAACAGCCAAAAAAGCTGGTGTTGACTGCGACGTGCTGTAAATGATATGCAAAAAATAAATAAGGTAAACACAGATGACATTCTCGGTAGCGTAATGGTTACACATTCGCCTACCGACCCGGTAGTTATGGGTTTAAGCCGCAACTGGGCGAGTTCCAGTTTAAAAATTCGGTCTGGGCTCCCAAGTCGAACGAGCATTAAATAATACGATTGTCGTGGGAAGTAGGGGCGGTCGGGGTGATACTGAGGATAGCACCCACCGAGTGCCGGTTGTCCTTAGCAAACATAGCACCGTTATGTCTGATGGGAATGAAAGGGCGCTAGGGTTATTTAACATATCCAGGGCCTAACAAAGAGTAGCTTTCAATCAAACAATGGATGGCGAAAAATGGGAAGTAAAACCGTGTCACGGGGCTGACACAACGGCTTTGTTATAGTAGCAGACCGCCCGTGTGTTGCCGGGGTCCCATACGGGGGAGCAAAGAATAGTAACACTGTTGCCTACCATGCACGTCGTAAGAGGCGACTACGGAGGCTATGGTTCCGTCGCCCTGCTACTGAGTGAGTGCGTGGCGCGACACTGTGAGCTGTGAATTTCGCGTGGATTGCTTTGGCATCTGTCCGCGATTATTTTTCGCGTGAACTGCATGTTCGGAACAATGACGGCCGGCTGTTGCTGGATTGACTGGTTTCCCTTTTCGGTTAACGTGTGCATTTTTCAGGAGACTCCTGGGAGTCGTCGCTGCAGCTATGGAGTTTGTGCTTTGTGCAGCGCTTTCGGTGGGTCGCCCTGCAGAAAGAGACCGAACCATATGGGATGAAACCCCGGTCAATGAAGTCTTTCTGGTGACTGCTGTTTTCATCGACGATGAACTGTATTTTTCGTGGAGGACTTTGGCGTTGGCATTCTGGCGACGGCATTATGCACAGTGTACCCGTGCGGGCTTTTGGCTTGCCGACACTCCTGTCTATTCCATTGTTCACATGGGGCAGTGAGGAGCATTTTGTGATATTCACTGGCACAGGAACGGAGCAATATGGGGACGACACGTTGCTGTGAATTTCGAACCTCGACTAACTAACTAAATAACTATAGTAGCAGACATGTTGTATTAAATCACAATGAGAACGTTTCGGCGATATATAAGCCAATGTTAGATAAAGGAAGACGCTTACGACGATCAATCATCCCGTGACACTAAACCCGCTAATTTCTCAACAGATGAGGTCGGATAGAGACAGCATTACCTGTACAATTACTGGGCTAGAGAGGCACGAGAAAACAGAGATAAACCTGGCAACAAATAAAATAATAAATACCAACTTTAAATATCAGACAACAGTGGATTGGGGAATCATGATCGTCGATATCTTCCCCAGATAAGGCGCTTCAAAAATAGTTTGCAGACAACTAACAGACCTACAGCATATTTCTGTCAATCGACAATGATAAACCGGATGTTTTATTAATAACAAAATCATTGGTCGTAATAGGGATTTGAACACAATGATCACTTAGCCAGCTGGCCGTCGTGCTAACCACTTTTTCATCTTCACTGGTAGGAATATACACGCCCCGCCCATTTTTTCCCCCAACATACTTTTGCATTGCTCGTCCTAATTTACAAGAAAGAATCCCTACGTCTAATTGACTGTCTACCTCTAACTGACTGTCTACGTGTAATTTTTATTAGTCTAAACTTACTAGTTTTAAGTTCTTTCCGACTCTTAGTAGTATTACAGCACCTCCCCACCGTCTGTATTCTAACGTAATACTCTAAATGATCCACATCATTGTATAAACTGCATCTGCGTATGTATGATTCCATGGCTCGAGACACTGACATTCAATCGGGCATGTGTCCTTAGTGACTCAATGAGTATGCTCAGGAGGATAGAGATGGGGTGGGTCCGGAGAGAATGGTTGCTGTCTCTGGAGCGGTCTCGGCTGGCAAAGATTAGTTTCATCTTCGTGCCAGGGCATGCGGGTGTTAGGGAATGAGCAGGCTGACAGGCTTGCAGGTAGGGCTACTGTGGAAGGCGGACGAGTCATGGACCAGGCAGACATTCTGAATGCTCTACGAGAAGTAAGTCGTTTACGAGAACCAAGCGATGACTGGAATCTACAACCATGGTCAGGCTGCGAGAACAGCAAGTTAAAAGATGTGTGGCCAAACAAGAACACTACGCTGGGAGCCACAGAAGAATAATACACCAACACAGAACTGGTGTCGTTAGCCGCTACACGCTGCGGGATTTGCTGAGGAGGGTATCCGAGCGCTTGTGGACTGAATGGTTCGATGTGCAATGAGAATGATCTGTCGACTAACTAACTAACTAACTAACTAACTAACCACCTCTTAAAGTAACCAGCTTTCTACATGGTTATCCGTATCAATCAAATGGTATGCAAGACAACGAGCGCCGGTAGGTTGGCCAACATGGGTATCGTAGAGATGAGAAAAGCAATGGATGGGCCAGCCATCAGCGCTATAAGAGATGCTGGAGGAACAGATGACTAATAAAACTTCAGAATCTGCTTCCTTATCCAGAGTGGAGAGAAGGGAGTGAAGCGGAGAGCCGCCACGCACGAACATGTCATTAGCACAAGTTATTTAATAAAGAAAGAGAACTGGTTCTATCAGTCGGTACACACTGGCTTGAGCTGTTATGAGATCTGAGCACCAATGGACATGCACCATGTAGTTCTGCTATGATCCTCACCACTCACTAACAATATGGCGTTTTGTTTGGGTATTTCTATATTGCTAGGAGTTGTATGTGTACTTATTAAATCATGTCTTACAGATTCTAAATGAAACATGCGACTAACCAGAGCAAACGTTCTGACCATTAGACTGCTAGCTGAATTTACAATCTTTATGGTTGGCTCAGAGCCAGTGTCCATGTATGTTAAACTGGAGCCGACAGGTTTTAATTATCTATATGTCAATTTCTACAACGACACATTTAAAAGGTAGGTTCTTAGCTGTGTCCATAATAAATATATGTTGCGTTTGTTACGAAATGTGAACAAAGTTACGGTATGGCTGACAAGCTGAATTACCCACTGAAGAAATGAGTTAAGGGAAAAAACAGTGCCTTGATTTAAAAAAAAAAAATATGTGTAATTGTTCTATTGAAAGATGCAAACATTGATAGCGATTTTCTATTAAAAGATGAAAACATTGATTGGCGATGTTCTACCGAAAGATGCCAAAATGGGCGATATTCTATTGAAAGAGATGCAAACATGGGTAATGTTATAGTAAAAGATCCAAAAATTGATAATGATGTTCTAATAAAAGATGAAAATATTGATAATTATGTTCTACTGACAGATGCAAACATAGCTAATATTCTATTTAACGATGCAAACATGGATAATGTTCTATTGAAATATGCAAATTATTGATACTATATTGAAAGATGCAAACATGGGTATTGTTCTTTTGAAAAAGATGCAAACATAGGCATTGTTCTATTGAAAGATGCAAACATAGGTATTGATTTTATATCTATAGATGCAAACATAGGTATTGATTTTATATCTAAAGATGCAAAAATAGGTAATGATTTTATATCTAAAAATGCAAACATGGGTAATGATTTTATATCTAAAGATGCAAACATGGATAACGATTTTATATCTAAAGATGCAAACATGGGTAATGATTTTATATCTAAAGATGTAAACATGGGTAATGATTTTATATCTAAAGATGCAAACATGGGTAATCATTTTATATCTGAAGATGCAAACATGGGTAATGATTTTACATCTAACAATGTAAACATGGGTAATGATTTTATATCTAAAGATACAAACATGGGAAATGATTTCATATCTAAAGATGTAATCATGGGTAATGATTTTATATCTAAAGATGTAAACATGGGTAATGATTTTATATCTAAAGATGCAAACATGGGTAATGATTTTATACCTAACAATGTAAACATGGGTAATGATTTTATATCTAAAGATGCAAACATGGGTAATTATTTTATATCTAAAGATGCAAACATGGGTAATGATTTTATATCTAAAGATGCAAACATGGGTAATGATTTTATATCTAAAGATGTAAACATGGGTAATGATTTTATATCTAAAGATGCAAACATGGGTAATGATTGTATATCTAAAGATGCAAACATGGGTAATGATTTTATATCTAAAGATGTAAACATGGGTAATGATATTCTTTTGAAAGATGCAAACATAGGTAATGATGTTCTATTGGAAGAGTTAAACATGGGTAACTAAGTGTATATGAAACAATAACCGAATACATTGTAAACATGGGCATGTGAATTACAAATAAAAAGACAAAGGGAATATTTACACGTGTACCAAGAGAAGCAATCTATCGGGAGATAATATTGACTCACGGACCATTTCCCAGTCACTACAGAACATCGAAGCTTTGACTGATGTGACAGAATGATTGTTACAATTGTGGACAGGCGGATAAACTTCAATGCATCGGGGTTTATCCCATATGGTTTGGTCTCATTTCGCAGGGAGGCCTCACGAAAACGTCGCACAAGAAATGAACTTCGTAGCTCCAGCGACGACCCCACACACATACACACACACGCACGCATACACACACACACACACAAAAGTATCGTGGACCAGGATGAAACATACTGACAGTCTATACAATCCGAACAGAAACCTGGCTCTAACAGCACCATATCTCAGAGACTGAAATATATTGTCTATATTTAAGCGTCACAGTCGCTTGGAAAAACCTGCTGGAATGTCTTGTTCATGGAAGTTCACAAATAAACACCCAGAGTATTGTTTGACACTCATAGAAGGAGAAGAAGGAAGAAGAAGAAATTAGAGGACGACCTGAACAACATAAATTTGAAAGCTTTTAGTTACCGATTGGGATCTAACCTGTCACGTCCAAATGATGACGGCGTCTCGCTGCAGGACGCATGACCAACTCATTCATTCGTTCAGTAGCATGTCCTTTGCAGTACTTTTCCGAAGAAATTTCATGCGAAGAGTATGTAATGTGATAGTTCCATCACATTTTGAAGGCCGAGAGCTAAGAGAAATGTGTGTCTAGTCTTTCCTCACTTTAACAAGCAGGAGTTAACCCGGGCACGACGCTGCTTATGGCATTACATGCATATCTTTCAAGAAAGATTAATGTTGGGTGTGAATGGATCTTTGCTGCCTACATCTAATATGTATTGCATCTTTCACGCGCTGTTCTTACTTCTCTACAGGCTGTACGATTGTATGACGGATGCAGATAATGGACAGTGTAATGTACATGCCGAGTATCAGAGTTATGGAACACCGCACCAAGGGATAAACTGGAAGGCCATAAATGTCCAATCTCGTCAGACAGCTCATTTGGATCAGAGTTATTTCACTTGTCTTATTAGTCAGAGTAGAAATTTACTCCAATGTACAAGAAATAACACAAGACAGTGTGGGAAAGAGTGTGATTCGTTCCGTCTTCAAGGTTCATCGATCTGTGACAATCAATGTGTATATTTAATGTGGACATATTCAGATGAACTTTTACTTAGTACGACAGGCAGCTTCGAAAACTGTGACCCAGTGTGTACAACTACAGCTGTGTACATTCCAAGTGTTCACAACACAAAACCCAGCTCACACCCAAGCGTGACATCTAAGCTACCATCAGACCACACGTCAGAAGCTACAACCAACATCAACAACAATATCGCCAACACTAGTTCTACAAAAAGTCCGCCTGCTAAGCAATTCCCCATAATTATTGGGGTAGTCTGTAGCCTAGTTGTCGTAATTATTGTTGTTGTTGTTGGTATTATGTACAGACGAAAGAAACTGATCAAGAGACACACTGATAACAATGGAATTAGTACACCCCAGACAGACGCTAAGTACAACGGAGGTCACGGCCAAGGTAGTTTGTCCAGTACAAGGAATGTTTTAAATAAACCCGATGTTTTATATCAACATTACCACATTCGGGTCATGGGGGAGAGAGAAATGAGGAGTCAGAAGATGGCTATTATACTATTGACAAGGACATGGAATTAAACAGATATGAGAACGGACTGAATACAGTTTCTCCCGGAACCTTTCACATTCATGGAGGATATGCTCTAGGCTCTCATGAGTTAAAGCGCTACCAGAATGCACTAGTACTGTCGTCGCCGACCCTCCTGATTCAGGAGCAAGATGATAATTCTCAAATACCCCACACTCACGAAGGAGACTATTCCGTTATATCTGATAACGATAGCGATAAATACAGCAATTCAGTAAATGAGGAAAGGAATGTGGACGGCGGGTACACTCTGGCCAAGGATGTGAGCATAGTTGATGTGATCGATGTCAGTTCACAACCCAAGAATGTATACTCCAGGTTTGGGAACGACGACACTATCAGAAACAACCCTTACGATATGTTGCTACAACCTCACGAGATCCTGGATTCCAGAAAGACTTCTACGGGTGTCACTCCAATGAAAAGAACTGTCGATGATGATGCAGCAGTAGCTAATACTACTGTTGAGTTAGTAGAGAATGACAGTCGCAGTCAGGCGCCCAAAACTTTATCAGACATGGCTAGAGACACAACTATTGTGTTTCCGGGATATTCTACAGTTAATAAGACGAAAACATGATCAGCCACGAAAGGATCAACACTGACATTGTCTATTACACCAGCCGGACTCACTAAGTCTCCAGTCACGGCTGCGGTATAGGAAACCATGTGTGTATTAGCCGAGCGGAGTTAAGCCATGATTCAGTTGTAAATATAATGGATTTAATTCCCTTAATGTTGCGTCTAGGCAGTTTTAATATAATAGCAATGCTTCTTTTAGACCATGCCGTATGGCGTTCGACGATGTCTGTTCACAGCCTTCTGTTTCGCGAGCTGCTAATTTATGATACAGGTATTCCTCCATGGCATGACGTCAAAATGTCCACCATCTTCACTTGGTCTCCCCCTGCCTGTTCCTTTCAACTTTCCGTTCATGACGACAGACTCCAGCTTTCCCCTTTCTCATGACATGCACAAAGAATGTGGACTGTCATCATCTGATGCTAGTAAGTAAGTCTCCATTTTGAGTTACATTCTTTCAAGATGTCTTCATTAATCTATTATATCTGTCTACATTGTTCTATAAAATATATATCTCTGTAGCTTCCACATAATGCCTCACTTGTATGATAATTATCCACACATCCACACATTATTCCGTACATCGGGATTTGCTCAATTACAGAAACAAAATATCACGTTGCTGACACAAAACTTCAGCAAACAAACCACCACAACAGAGCAAAAAAAAAAAAAAAAAAACAAGACGAATATTACATTAAAATTGATTTATTAACGCAATTATTCTGAAATCATGTATGAAATAAGCAAATTCAATGGGATGAAATATGTGGCACTTAATTCAATGTATAAGGGAAGTGAGGAAGAATATAGATTCAGTTGATATATCCACAATGTATGAATTTGTGAGTGCTAATGGTTTCTCAGTGTGTTCGAGTGGGTGAATGATACTGTGCATGTACGTGGGACTAATAGTATGCATATACATGTGACTGTAATAAGTTGGTTGCATGCCATTCACAGGACGTTGCAGTCAACACCAGCATTCTTTTCTCTTGTGATCTCTTGGCAAGTTTACGTTCAGTAATTTGCCATTGCTTTCTGAACGACCGGGACCCATACCATTTCGTAAAAACCAACGCAAGGCGATCTGCTGCGAAATCCCCTGCAGCTGTGTTTCGAACGCGAGTACACGGGATTAAGAACTGCATCCGTAACTTCTTCGCCACGGAGGCCGGCTGTGACTGTAATAGAAAGTGGTATAACAGCAAAGAAACAAGAATGAATGACAAAGCAAGTTGCGTAAAGAGTCTGACAAACATGTCTAACTGGGTTAATGAAGATCCCTGCTCTATACTGTGAAGAAGTACATCTCTGAGGTTGCGGTCCCTCCAGATGACAGTAGGAGTGCCTGAGAACACACCTTAGTGCTGAGATAGCACTGACAGTGGCTGCATGGCGGAAGAGGGTGGTCTTAGCACCGATATTATGGAAAAGAAAGTGGAACTGATGTTTAGGCGTGGAGGGAAAAGCATCTGTGCGGATAATGAGCTGAGAGCGATGGAAAGCAAAGCTGACATTAATCCAAAATTTGGGCTCTATGGCGAATGCTGGTATAATCGTCGGAGATACAGAAGCTACTTACGCAGTGTGCGAACAAAGGCGGGGGTTGGTCAGTTTGTAGTAAACCGACGTGGTGGGATCAAACGATCCTAGGGAGAATAAGCTCAACAGTTGGTGAAGAGGAGGAAATAAGGAATTTAATACTTGAGTGGAAATGGAAACATGTCTACGAAATTCGAGTTCTGATAATGGTATATCCATGACACTAAATTCGTCATCTATGTACCTTCTGTACTGTTCATGGACTGACCACATATGCCGTGTAAGGTGCGGCCCGAGGAACAGGGCATAACCATGGTCAATTGTTGTTCCAGTGGGAACCGTGCTTATTTAATAAAAGTAATGGTCAGAGAAGTCAGAGAATTTAGAGTTAGAACCAGTTCAGACAGACGTACGATTGGTTCAGAAGCGATGATCGCATTACGTCTATGGCGAGAAAAAACAGCAATGCCAAGAGGCCATTATTTTGAGGGATGAGGATATACACTGAGGCATCAATGTTCACTTAATTTGATGCCGGCTACCTAAGGTGAAATATAATGGACTGAAAACGTACCTATGGCTTGCTTTGTGTCCTCCGGTTATGCTGAAAGATGGAGTACCAAAAGCTGACAAATGGAGTAAAAACGGGTATGATCGGTGTGATACGCATCTGCTAATACTATAGCCCTGCCTGGGTTGTTCGATGTGTTTATTTTAGCATGTAACAATTTTGAACACCTGTCGTGAATGTACAAGAGGGGTTATTGGAGAAGACGCGTTTGCTATAATGAGAGTGGTCGCCGCCAATTTGATTTTGTGATTATAAAGAACAGTGACATCTAAAAGGCGCGGTTGGTAGAAATACAATGAATGAATCGCACACCAAAAAAAAAAAAAAATAAAGAAAAACAAAGAAAAACGAGAAGTTAACGATAAGCTTTACTAGAACACGACCACAAGTAACCAAATGAACTTTGCGGCCAAAGCCTTCGTCAGCACACAACAAACATATCGTTACACCTATATAAAAATATAAATATAAAATTTGTCTATTTCCTCGTTGTGGACTGGGCACGTATTTCATGAAATCCTCGTGTGTGATTCCAACTAAGCGACTGAAACGGAAGTGGAGGCAGAAGAAAGTACCATCCTGAAGTTGCCTAAGTGTGAAATATCCTGACGCCAGACAAGTGCTGTCCCTCCTGTATCACAACTGCCCTATCTGTGTGAGAAAGTTTAATGCCGCCATGGCGACGTCGCAGCTGCTGCACTGCTTGATGTTCTGGCTAAGATTGGAAAGCCAGAGACGTTTGACACTGGATTTTCGGTGTACAGACCAAGCGCTTGGTCTAGCCTGCACTCGTGTTTGCATTACTTTAATGATCTACCTCATTACACTTTCAATCATTCGAAGTTTCGCATTGTTATTAATTTTGTTGCGGTGTCTTAATTTTACATTATTTTAATATTCTCTACTTAATGACAGTCGTCACAGTCGTCGTCGTCACAGTCGTCGTCGTCACGGTCTTCGTCGTCACAGTCGTCGTCGTCACAGTCACCACAGTCGTCACAGTCGTCACAGTCGTCGTCGTCGTCACAGTCGTCGTCGTCATCACAGTCGTCGTCGTGGTCGTCAGTTTTCACAGTCGTCGTCGTCACAGTCGTCGTCGTCACAGTCGTCGTCGTCACAGTCGTCGTCGTCACAGTCGTCATCGTCACAGTCGTCACAGTCGTCACAGTCGTCACAGTCGTCGCCGTCACAGTCATCGTCGTCACAGTCGTCGTCGTCGTCACAGTCGTCGTCGTCACAGTCGTCGTCGTCACAGTCGCCGTCGTCACAGTCGCCGTCGTCACAGTCGCCGTCGTCAAAGTCGTCACAGTCGTCAAAGTCGTCACAGTCGTCGTCGTCACAGTCGTCGTCGTCACAGTCGTCGTCGTCACAGTCGTCGTCGTCACAGTCGTCACAGTCGTCGTCGTCACAGTCGTCGTCACAGTCGTCACCGTCACTGTCACCGTCACAGTCGTCACCGTCACAGTCGTCGTCGTCACAGTCGTCGTCGTCACAGTCGTCGTCTTCACAGTCGTCACAGTCGTCGTCTTCACAGTCGTCAAAGTCGTCGTCGTCACAGTCTTCGTCGTCACAGTCGTCACAGTCGTCGTCATAGTCGTCACAGTCGTCGTCTTGTTTGTGGCGGAATGGCCCGGGGCGAACGAAATGCCCAATATATTGAATGAGGATTTAAAGCAGCCATGAGCAAGACGTGACGATTCCCACGGTGAGCCCAGCACCAGGGAGCTATGAGTCGGCTCTGCAATTATGGAAGCCACCCAGGATGGTGGAAAATGTCATGGACCGTCCCTGCCTTTCTTTGAGGGATGATCGTGAAGTCTTCGACTGTTCCAACTTGACTAGCTGGAATGTGGACGGTACCACAAAAGTGAGAGTCTCCCAGGAATGCTAACCTGTCAAAAATGCACGCTAAAAGTCAGATGTGTTGGCCTAAGGGTTTAGACCCAAGGGTGCATAACGAGACACACCGCAATCACATATGAAAAAAACACTCCGGATGAACGCAAAGAAGAAGAAGTTTCTGAATTCTGTGACTCACCTTATCACATATCAGTGAGGTGGCTCAGCTGCGGTAAAGTCCTATTTCGTTTTCACAAGCTCCGAAATGAAATAGATGTTTTTCTCACTGAAAAAGATAAAAGCTGATCCACAGCTGTCAACTCCTACTCGGCTGTCAAAGTTGTCATTTTTGGTCGACATCACATCCCACATGAAAGAACTGAACTTGAAACTTCAGGGAAAGAATAACCTCGTCTGTGACCTCTACAGAATCAAAGGATTTCGGAAAAAATATGTCATTGTTTTAAGCACAACTGGAAGGAGAAAACTTCTAATTTTCACTGTTTCAAAGCGTTTTGCGCTACAATCGCCGAAGATGTCATCCTCGATTTTCCGAGAGAAAAAAAAAGTCCGTGACTTCAAGAAGGATATTTTTGGAGAGATTTCAGATCTTGACAGAAATGACATTCTTCTGTTCCAGAATCCGTTTAATTGTAACCTTGATGATGTGCCAGTTGAACTACAGTTGGAGCTCAATGATTTTCAATCAAATGACTTGTTGAAAGAGGAAAACTTATTGAATGTTATCGCTGCTTACCTGATGTCGGGTTTCCGATACTGAAGAAATTTGCCGCTGGTATGGCATCAATGCTTAGAACAACTTATTTCTGTGAGCAAACATTTACAAAAATGAAGTATGTGAAGTCAAAAACATCGAACGAGATTGACTGATGAACATTTGAAAATAGTTCTCTTGTTTGGATGCAGCTATTCCAAACCACACATTGATGATATTTTGAAAGCCAAACGTTAATTTCACAAATCTGAAACTTCAGCTGCTTAGTTTGTGAGATTCGGATATGTGCACACTAGGTCCGATGTTACTATCTTTTTGCTAACGTCCCCTTCTTTGATAAATTGTTTTAGTAAATAAATATGTTGGTTGTCTTTGTTTTTTGTGCATTGCACGCCACTCACCCATGATTAACATGGAATGCTAAACTTAGTTTTTCGTCTTTTCCCCCCAGAGCTTTCGTTCTGGATTGCAAGTATTGTTCAGAATGATTATGCAGTCCGCGTTCGTCATTTTATCAGTTATCCGGCCCACTGTGAAAAAAATTTGGTGAACCCTGGTCTAGAGAATGCAGCAGCAGGGGATGAGCAGAGGATCTGGTAGACTGTCGTCACTCAGAGGTCAAGCAAGACGGACATAATCAGATTGTAACGGGGACAATTATTATTAAACATCTATGCTAGCTGTTGGAGATCAAGGCTGAGCGCTTAAGGAAATGCTCCGAGAGCAATGCCTCAACTCAATCTTGACTCAACTCAACTCAACCTCTTCCTACAGACCAGTGTTTCCCAACCTTTTTTGTGCTATGCCCCACCGAAGCCTTTCTAAAATTCTTATTCTCCCCCTCCAACCACCCCCCCCCCCCCCCCCCCCCAAACATATGCATCATTTTTAATATTCAAAAATTGAAATGTTCATTAAAGAAACTTGAATTTTTTGTTGTTGTTTAGAAGGGCTCACGGTTCCCAGAGGGGCCAGATCCCCCTCCCTCAGGTCCCGCGTCCCTGTGTGTCGGTTGTGTTTTGAGTGAATTTTTTTTGGGTTTTGTTTGGCGGTTACCCCAGACAAGCTGGTTCCCCCGCCTCCCCCTTTTTTGTGTGGATCTTTGTCTCACTGTGAGCTATTGCCAACAGTGGCCAATCCCGGCCCCCGAACAGACCAGGCGCACTACTGGGGGGAGAGCAGCAAATGCACGCGAACCTAGCCAAAGGATCGATAGGTTTTAGGAAGAAATCACTAGGAAATTATTGAGCAAACACAGTAAGTAAATTTTCAAAACATATAATGGAGAACTGAAATTCAAGTACAAAATAATTTTAATGAAAGATTTTTCTACATTATTTTAATTATTAGCAATTATTTAAAATTAGTGAGATCCTTGCGCTTGATGCTTGCTGCAAAGAGATTTTATGTCAGGTTCCAATTTAGTTAACTTCAATCTCAAGTCTGCCCATTTTGTTATATCCAGCCGATTTCTTCCATTTTCGAACTGCCCCTCTTAACAATCGAATTGCCCCCCTGTGGGGCTCACGCCCCACGTTGGGAAACACTGCTAAAGACCATGCCGTGTAGCTTCGGTAACCGTGTCTACCCTTAGTCTTCTTTCTCGTGTATTGCCAATCATATCCAATACCGATGTTCCACAATGTCATGATGTCAAACTATCCAGCAGCATCTTCTCTCTTGGTCTCCCACTGTTTCTCCTCCCCTACAGCGTTCAATACGTGACGACATACTCCAGCTTTTAGCTTCTCTTACATGTCTAAATAACATGACTTTTCTGATGTGAGTAACTAGTTCTGTTTGTGAAAGATATCGCTCTCTTTCTGTCCTTACAAAAGGAAAGGCTGAAAGGTCGACAGCGTCGATTTCATTGCACCGGGTTTTTATCCCATATTGCCCAGTCTCTTTCCGCAGCGCCGAAAGCAACGCACAAAGCACGAACTCTGTAGCTACAGTGACGGCCTCAAGATTCTCCGAAAAAATGCACTCGTGAACCGAAGGACGCGGCCCGGAATCGAACCCACAACCTACTATCTGTCCAAGGCGAATGTAATTAAGTGTGGCTGAACAGATTCAGCCCAGAAAATGAGTTAACGATAGCCAAGACACCTTTTAAACAACATCCAAGAAGATTCTTCACATGGGTCCCTGTTATCAGTTATTAGAAGCAGATCTGAAATTAAAACTCAAAAAGCTTACCCGAGGACCAAGGCCACTTCGTTTTGATCTCACAAACATACCAGATGCATACAACTGTCACGAGCTCGCCATGAGTTAACCAGCTAATAATACCGACGTTTGCGTGGCGTATATTTTCTAGGCCACAACAGTCGTACTAACAGAGTAAACACAGCTGCACAGGTTACATCGTGTCAGCCCATAAACACATTTGGTGGTGAGTGAGAAGGTATGGATACATCGAGTTGGCAGTTCATTAACAGTTAGAATCACATATGATTGTCGGCTTAGGATATGGAATGGTTCCGTTTGTCATCTATACTGCCGGACATCAGACGGAAATGGCTGCTGGGATTGTCACCACGGAACAGAAGATTGACAGTTTATCAACAGGTCGGAAGTGCCCGACTAGGGAGAAAACAGTGCATCTGTCAATTCTTGGTTTCCGGCACATCGAGAGGATTGACGGGGTTATTTGCAACTCTTTGTTGTAACTCGACAGAAACTCGCTGGCTTGTTTGAGAATCTAAACTATTACTGACAACTTTGACAGGACTAAAGCCAGGAAAATGGATTCTTGACAAGGGATGATCTGCCACGGTGCCACCTGTGTGGGGGCATAAAGGATAACGTCACGTGGCCAACTTTGGTAGTTTGCCATATAAACCCGAGTTGGGATCAACTAGGGGGGACTTGAAAAATGCTCTAGTCAGAGTGCCAGGGCACTGCAGTGCTTAGTGGAAATAATATCTACCGTGTGTTAATTAGTGACTTAATTTTGCACGTGCCTATAATGGCAGATGTAGATATGATTGATAGGACTGCAGTAGTGCCATTTAAGGTTCCCTACCAGATCCAAGGAAACTCTACAAGTTTTGGGAAAGAATTAAAAAACCCATTCTGAAGAACACCAGTTCAAGAGTCAATAAAGTTGCATACAGAAACGTAACTTACGCTAGAAGGAAATTGATTCATCAAAGAGAGTGATGCATACTGATGCACCACACAGCATCAGACAGTAGTAACGAACCGAGAACCGGCTAAGAGTACCTAGTGTTAGTACAGTAACAATTAACATTAGTAATTAGCACTTATGGACTGAATGGTTCGATGTGCAACGAGGATGATCTGTCGACTAACTAACTAACTAACTAACTGCGTACACACTACAAAAGACTTGTGCAGTTTGTTAAGGAACGTTAGGAACGGACATTGTGTAGAGTGCAACCGGTCCATGATTAACTGTTAATACCACCGGTGTCTATTTCGGATGTTCATGAAATTGGATTACCAGAGGTCTACAGAGGCAAAGCAGTATCCGGCAAGATGGTTTCGGCAACGGGTGAGAAGTACATGTTCTGACGTACCGTGCTGTGGTCTATCTTTGCTGGGATCAGCTGACTGGGTTGCTGTCTGAGAGTCAGAGTCTACACACTTTATAGAACACGTCACACATTTTCTTCACATACACGTCTCATATACGTTACACTTTTATTTTAATAAATTACTCTTTATTAATTTCTAGAAGCAAGAGTTGTTGAGTATGTTGCGTTGGGGAAGTATGAGAAGGGGGCATAGTACGACAGTGTGAGAGTGATAGGAAAAGGTGTCCATAGGCTGATGGAGTGTGTTGGACGGAAGCTGGTGGATTCTCCAGAATATTGAGAGGAAAAAAAATATTATAATGTGGGTGTCGGATCTCCTCACTCCAGGGACGACACTTTAAAGGAGGACACGACATTATTGGGGGCTCGTAAACGTGATCTTTGGACAGCGGGATCTCTCGTAAACGTGATCCTTTGGACAGCGGGATCTCTCGTAAACGGGATCTTTGGACAGCGGGATCTCCCGTAAACGGAATCCTTGGACAGCGAGATCTCCTGCAAGCAGGAACCTTTGACAGTGGGATCTTCTGACAACGGGGTCTTTTGACACGGGATCCTTAGTTATAAGAGGGAGATATCATTTTGGAGAATCCAGCTAGAGTGAATGTGGATAGGGGTTAGGACTAATATCTTACCTGTTCACACTTCACACGTCTGCATAGGTCTGTGGTCCTGATTCTACTCTTGTCACTGCGTGAATGTGCTGTGTGTGGTATATCTAGATTTATAGTACTTGTTCATATATCTGTATAGTAATTTGCAGTTATATTGTACTAGACCTGCTAGCTTACCTCTCTGTATAATGGCCACCCCTAAACTTAGCACAGCTAGAATTAAAGGCAAGGGGGGAAGAAATGGGATTGGCGGGGTCTGCTCTAACGGATTACATACAGGAAGTGGAGAGAGAGTATCGTCAAGCAGAACGGGAAGATCGAAAGGCCGAGTTGGAATTGAGAAGGATGGAATTGGAAGCTGAGCAAGCAGCTAGGAAATTGGAAGCTGAGCAAGCAGCTAGGAAATTTGAAGCTGAGCAAGCAGCTAGGAAATTAGAAGCTGAACAGGAAGCACAGAAAAGGGAGCACGAGTACCGGATGAGGGAACTCGAGTTGAAGAGTCAATCTAATGGAGAAACTGAGGGAGCAGTTGGAGGTTCCTCCATCCCAGGATCAACACCAGTAGGTGGACATGGGTACCATGCTATGAAGTTTCCTTTAGCGGTCTACGAGGAGGACAAAGAGAAGATTGACCAGTACCTTCAACGCTTCGAGGCTATGTCTGTTGCTATGGGTTTGGAGCGTAACAAATGGAATCTTAAGCTATCCCAGGGATTACGCGGGACGGGATACGAGGTTTATACTCGCCTGCCACCAGGACATGAGAACAATTATGATGAGTTAAAGACGGCTCTGCTGAAACGATTCGAGGTTACGTCACATACCTACCGGAAAAAATTTCGAGCAGCGAAACGAGAACCGGGAGAGTTGTTTGCCGCCTACAGTTTGCGTCTTAAATCTTATCTCCATAAGTGGATGGATTTGGCTGGGTTCGCACATGACTATGAGAGTCTGGAAGAGCTCATGGTGGTCGACCAGCTGAAGAAGCAAATGTCTAAACCTCTCAGGACGTTCCTGGGAGAACAAGGAGCGGAACGTATTGACCTCGTGAATAAATTAGCAGAACGGTTCGTCGAGGTACATGGGGAGGCAGGGGAAAACCTTTCCACCAACACCAAAAGTCAAGAGAAACATGACAAGAAGAAAGCCAAAAACTCAGGAACCAAAAAGTGGGAACCTTATGGGCAAAAATCAGAGGATAGTTCAGAGAAGAAGAAGGAGGGAAGCAAGAGCACTTCAAGCTCTACACCTAAACGACCGTGGTCGGAGAAGTGGTGTTCAATTTGTAAGTCACCCTCTCACAATACGAGGGACTGCAAATCGAAGGCTAAGAACCCTCACTTTGCAGCATGTCAAGTGACTTCCAAGGAGGTTGTCACGGAAAATGCCAAGGTCAACAAGGAAGCTCGCCACCAGGAGAGCTCATTCAAGTCCGACAATAGAAAATCTAGGACAGGGAAATGGTGCAACCAATGTCAGTCAAACACGCACAATGCTATTGACTGCAGGGGAAAGTCAGGAGACACTCAATTCGTCGTGTGCTCAGGGAAACCTAAGGTGGAGCCCACCGAACAGGTCGAGGCCGAGGAAGAGACTCCAGACCAGGAAAAACCACCTGTAGTGGAATTGGTAGAGGTTAACGGTCGTCAAGTGGAGTGTTTATACGACACAGGACTGGACGGGGAGGCCGTGATTTCTGCGGATCTAGTACATCCAGAACAATTCACAGGTGAAACCTTGGATATACAGCCTGCACAGAAGAGTGCTGTAGTCATGAAGTTGCCCATTGCTAATGTGGAGATTCGGTCACGGTACGTCACCGGCACCATCAAGGCCGCTGTATTGACCGATCCCATTTTTCCAGTCATCCTAGGTTGCCGGTATGTCTTTCTGGGAATGCCCAGGGAGCCAATTCATACGGGAGCAATGCAGACTCGCTCTCAGACGAAAACGGAAGAGGCAGACGCAATTGTGACTAACCCAATGCCGGGGGAGCTACGAACTGCCCAGAGTGAGGATGATACTTTACGTCCTTGCTACAAAAAGCTGCAGAAAAGTGCTGATCCACCAGGACGGGGGCAGTACTACATGAAGAATAGGATACTCTACAGGAGAGCAGGAAGGGGAGACAACCTATACGGTCAGTTGGTCGTCCCGAAAGCTCATCGGTCCCAGATTCTTCATATGGGGCATACCATCTCCTTTAGTGGACACATGGGTATTGCCGCCACTATGCAGCGGATTTCCTGCCACTACTATTGGCCGGGAATGACAGATGATGTGCGTCGGTATGTGAAGTCATGCCCTGAGTGCCAGAGGGTGGCACCGAAACACTGGACAGCACCGGTGATGTTGGGTGAGATGCCCATCATGAACTCTCCTTTCGAGAGGGTAGCCATCGATATCGTGGGTCCACTTCCCAGGACTAGGAAGAGGAACATGTATATACTCACAATGGTGGATTGCTGTACAATGTGGGGTGAAGCCATACCGTTGACCACGATTGACTCGAAAAGAGTGGCGGACGCACTGATGGAGGCCTTTACCAGATTAGGCTTTCCGGATCAAATTCTGACGGATAATGGATCTCAGTTTTGTGGAAAACTCATGGAGGAGGTATTTAGGGTGTTTCACTCTAACCACATACATACCAGCCCTTACCACCCTCAAGCCAATGGACAAGTAGAGCGTTTCAACGGCACGTTGATGACAATGCTCAGGAAACTAGCGCAGGAAAAACCTGATAGGTGGGATGAATATATCCCAGCAGCACTCTTTGCCTATCGGGAAGTTCCTCATGGCTCAACAGGACTACCACCCGCTACGTTGCTGTTTGGTCGTCCAATCAAAGGACCGTTGGAAGCCATGTTGAGGAGTTGGACTGAAGAGGGGACGTCAGAAGAAGTGATCTCATCCTATCAATACGTGGAGGAACTGAAAGAAAAACTCCACAAGGGATGGACTCTGGCAAATCAAAACTTGAAAAAGGCCAGGAAAAGACATGCGGCTTACTACAACCGTAGGTCTAAAGAAAGATCTCTAGAGGTAGGAGATAAAGTCTTGTTGCTTACTCCCAACGGGAAACAACAAACTGGAGATAGGTTGGCAAGGACCATTTCCCGTGGAAAGGGTGATATCCAGAACCAACTATCAGATCCGGATCCGGGGAAAGTCGAAGATTTTCCATATCAATCTCTTGCGGAAATACGAAGAGAGACCCGGAGACAAGGCAGCTCACCTCATGGCAATGGCAGTTGCAGTGGAGACAGAAGTGGGAACCAGCGAGGGCAGGGAATATCCCTTGGTACACCAGGAAACCTATAGGGATGTGCAAGTGAACCCTGATCTGACCTCCCAGGAGAGGGAAAGGATAACCCAGGTTCTCAAGTCTCATAAGGAGATACTGACTGATAAACCTGGACGAACGAGGTTGGTTGAGTTCGAGATGACTTTGACCACACAGGAGCCTGTTCGCCAAAAGGTTTACCCAGTGCCATTCTCTAAAGAAAAGGCCCTGGAGGAGGAAATAAAAAAACTGCTGGAGGATGACGTGATTGCACCATCCACATCCCCATACAATGCGGGGGTAGTTTTGTTACGCAAACCAAGTGGAGAACACAGGTTGTGTATAGATTACCGACTGCTGAACAGTCATACACAGTTTCAGGTGGAACCTTTGCCGAATCCAACTCAGTTATTCGCTAGGCTCCATAAGGCTCGGTACTTTTCAAAGGTGGATCTGAGTCGGGGGTACTATCAGATACCAGTCAAACCGGAGATTCGACCACTGTTAGCTTTCAGTACACCCAGTGGACACTACGAATTCAAGGTCATGCCCTTTGGACTCAGCAATGCACCTAGTGTGTTTACACGCATGATGAGGACTTTACTAGATCCGTTACAGGATCCGTCCATCATCTCATTCATGGATGATATTCTGATTTCCAGTGACAGCTTGGATGACCACTTACAATCCTTGGAGAGAGTGTTTAATAGACTCAAGGAAGCAGGGCTTACTGCTCGTCCAACCAAGTGCATGATTGGTTACCAGACTCTGGAATTTCTAGGTCACACCATCACTCCAGGACACATTGTCCCAGAAGAGAAGAACCTGGAGAAAATCAGAAATGCACCAAGGCCAAAAACGAAGAAGGATGTGCGATCTTTTCTCTCGTTGTGTGGGTTCTACCACAAATTTATCCCACATTTCACTGAACTGGGAGCTCCGTTGACGGAAACCTTGAAAAAGGGATTACCGGATCAAATCATTTGGACACCAGAATGTGAGAATGCCTATAGTCAGTTAAAGGAGGCCTTGGTCAGCAAACCTGTATTACAGCTCCCTGACCTTTCCAAACCATTTGTGTTGAGAACGGATGCGAGTGCGATTGGAATTGGAGCCGCTTTGTTACAGGAAGGAAAAGACGATGCTTCGGTTTTGAAACCTGTGGCATACGCAAGTAAGAAACTTCTACAGGCGGAGAGGAATTATTCAACCGTCGAGAGAGAGTGCTTGTCCCTCGTATGGGCAGTGCAAAAATTTCAGCCATATTTGTATGGAGTTAAGTTTCGGGTTCAGTCGGATCATCAGCCCCTGATGTTCCTGGCTACTTCTCAGAAGCTCAACGCACGTTTGATGCGGTGGTCGTTGTTACTTCAACCGTATAATTTCACAGTAGAGTACATTCCTGGGAAGGAGAATGTTGGAGCGGATTTCTTGTCAAGACACCCAGCTCCTGAAGAAGAGGAATGAATCATCTGGATTTAACTCATGGTGGAGAAGAGTGAGATGGACTACTCTCTTAAGAGGGGGCCTATGTCACGAGCGCCATGAGTTAACCAGCTAATAATACCGACGTTTGCGTGGCGTATATTTTCTAGGCCACAACAGTCGTACTAACAGAGTAAACACAGCTGCACAGGTTACATCGTGTCAGCCCATAAACACATTTGGTGGTGAGTGAGAAGGAATGGATACATCGAGTTGGCAGTTCATTAACAGTTAGAATCACATATGATTGTCGGCTTAGGATATGGAATGGTTCCGTTTGTCATCTATACTGCCGGACATCAGACGGAAATGGCTGCTGGGATTGTCACCACGGAACAGAAGATTGACAGTTTATCAACAGGTCGGAAGTGCCCGACTAGGGAGAAAACAGTGCATCTGTCAATTCTTGGTTTCCGGCACATCGAGAGGATTGACGGGGTTATTTGCAACTCTTTGTTGTAACTCGACAGAAACTCGCTGGCTTGTTTGAGAATCTAAACTATTACTGACAACTTTGACAGGACTAAAGCCAGGAAAATGGATTCTTGACAAGGGATGATCTGCCACGGTGCCACCTGTGTGGGGGCATAAAGGATAACGTCACGTGGCCAACTTTGGTAGTTTGCCATATAAACCCGAGTTGGGATCAACTAGGGGGGACTTGAAAAATGCTCTAGTCAGAGTGCCAGGGCACTGCAGTGCTTAGTGGAAATAATATCTACCGTGTGTTAATTAGTGACTTAATTTTGCACGTGCCTATAATGGCAGATGTAGATATGATTGATAGGACTGCAGTAGTGCCATTTAAGGTTCCCTACCAGATCCAAGGAAACTCTACAAGTTTTGGGAAAGAATTAAAAAACCCATTCTGAAGAACACCAGTTCAAGAGTCAATAAAGTTGCATACAGAAACGTAACTTACGCTAGAAGGAAATTGATTCATCAAAGAGAGTGATGCATACTGATGCACCACACAGCATCAGACAGTAGTAACGAACCGAGAACCGGCTAAGAGTACCTAGTGTTAGTACAGTAACAATTAACATTAGTAATTAGCACTTATGGACTGAATGGTTCGATGTGCAACGAGGATGATCTGTCGACTAACTAACTAACTAACTAACTGCGTACACACTACAAAAGACTTGTGCAGTTTGTTAAGGAACGTTAGGAACGGACATTGTGTAGAGTGCAACCGGTCCATGATTAACTGTTAATACCACCGGTGTCTATTTCGGATGTTCATGAAATTGGATTACCAGAGGTCTACAGAGGCAAAGCAGTATCCGGCAAGATGGTTTCGGCAACGGGTGAGAAGTACATGTTCTGACGTACCGTGCTGTGGTCTATCTTTGCTGGGATCAGCTGACTGGGTTGCTGTCTGAGAGTCAGAGTCTACACACTTTATAGAACACGTCACACATTTTCTTCACATACACGTCTCATATACGTTACACTTTTATTTTAATAAATTACTCTTTATTAATTTCTAGAAGCAAGAGTTGTTGAGTATGTTGCGTTGGGGAAGTATGAGAAGGGGGCATAGTACGACAGTGTGAGAGTGATAGGAAAAGGTGTCCATAGGCTGATGGAGTGTGTTGGACGGAAGCTGGTGGATTCTCCAGAATATTGAGAGGAAAAAAAAATATTATAATGTGGGTGTTGGATCTCCTCACTCTAGGGACGACACTTTAAAGGAGGACACGACAACAACGTAGAAGTGAAGAATCGTTTTGTGGTCTTGATGTCTATAAGGAGATAACACCTGTGAATTGGCAGTACAAGCTAGAGATATCTTGATAATATCAAGCAAAGATTTAATTCCGATCAAGACTAAGCAAAATAAGCCATTTATTACTTCGGGCACAATAGAATTAATAAAACAACGAAGGGAACTGAAAGAGAAACGGGGAGAAAGCGATAAGTCATACAAATACACTACTACTAATACACATAGACCTGCTGGTTCACGAGGGATTAGCAATTCTCAAAAGTTATACATTTGTATCACCCTCACAAAAGCTATCGGAATTTACATACATGCCTGAACCAAACAGCGCACACTGAACCAGTCCAGGAATGACAAGAACCCGAAGCTAACTTCTTTCTTTTTTAAGCATCATTACAGAGTGCGTGTTTCAGCAGAAACTGACCATGATGCTTGTGAGCGTTCAGTCCCTAGAAACAGAAATATTCGTGTTCTGCGTTAACAGTTAGGAGTAGACCTAACCTCAGATAACTCCCAGATAATATTTTCCAGGATTTGTCTGGGAAGAAAGCTGCAAGAAAGGAAAACTGGATTTAATCAGTTCATGTTGTAGCCCAGTGGTTCTCAACCTTTTTTGGCCCATGCATCTCTTCACATGTTCAGAATGTCATTCCCCTCTTTCGTATTTCGTCCCTATATCCCCCCCATCCCCCGGGGCCCCCTTACACGGTATAAATAAAATTGGAAGCTCCGTAAAGTGGAATATCCATAAAGTATGGAGAGAAAACAATATCAAGCAAGTCGTTTCTTGTATTAAGGCGATCTTGAAATATCTTAATCTCTCCCCCCCCCCCCCCCCCCCCCCCCCCCCCCCCCCCCCCCGCCCTGGAAAACCCTAAACAACCCCCCCCCCCTGATGGAATTTCGCGCTGGTCGAGAACCACATGCTATTTATAGGATTAACACATGACATCTCAAATGCAAGGACCTATCAAGAGGTGACCATAATTTACATAATATCGTGAGTTGCGTAGCTTACAGGACGTCGCAGTTAACACCAGCATATTTTGGCTCTGTATGATTAAGGTTACGTTCAGTAGTTTGCATTACTTTCTGAACGACCGGCATCACACCATTGTATAAAAACTAATGCAAGGCGGTCTGCATCCAAATTTCCCGCGGTATGTGGCTCGGAACGCTGACGAAGAAGAAGAATGTGGGATAAAGAATTGCGTCTGTAAAGCCTTCGCCACGGAGATATATAAACCAGGAGCCGTACAACACTTGAGCGAGTTAGATACGGCACTCGCTTACTCGCCCGATAATTTTGGGTTCAAACCCACATTGAGGTGGGGGGTGGCGTTGTTTTCCTGACCAAGTATGTATGGATTCCATCCAATCTCACGGCTGATTTTAAAGTACCTCATGGCTGATTTTAAAATACCTCACGGCTGATCTGAAGTACCTCACGGCTGATCTGAAGTACCTCACGGCTGATCTGAAGTACCTCACGGCTGATCTAAAGTACCTCACGGCTGATCTAAAGTACCTCACGGCTGATTTTAAAGTACCTGATGGCTGATCTGAAGTACCTCACGGCTGATCTGAAGTACCTCATGGCTTTTTTTGGACATGTTATGAGAAGAAATGGACTGGAGAACTTAGTGACAACTGGCAAGATCGAAGGGAATAGACCAAGAGGAAGACCGAGAGGAAAATACCTGGATGGCTTGGCCACATGGCATGGACGAGACAGCAACACTGAGCTGATCCACGACTCTGGTGATCGGGTGAAATGGCGAGTCATGACCGCCCACGCTTTCCGGCATGACACATGATTGTTTGATCGACCTGGAAGTGCCTCACGGCAGACCTGGAAGTGCCTAATAGTTGTTTTGAAGTACCTAACCGCTGATTTGAAAGTACCTCGCGGCTGATCTGAAAGTGCCTCACGGCTGATCTGGGTGTCTGAGTATGAACTCAGAATCCGACGGATTGATATTCATGTGTTTTGATCCTTCGAACGGCTTGTATCTGTGATAGCGCCAAACCGATGCACCTTGGTGTCTACAACATTCCGATGCACCTTAGTTTGGTCTATCAAAGCCGTATTTGTCCTGGCCACCACCGGAACTCGGCTTAACAAAGGAATCGGAAGCCAGTTTTGTTTTAGCAGTCCTTTGTGCTGATGAGAGATGCGGGCAGCATGGCCTTCAGTTCAGTGCTGTTCTGTTGTTGTCAGGTGTGGGAACAATTCCCTGAGTTGATCTGTGTCAACTAATGTTGTGACAAAACTGAGCGGCTGACTAGTTAGTGTCAGCAGGCCTGGGTTCTTGGTGGGATAGTAAATTGTGTCACAACTCTTTGTTTATGTCGCGTCTTGGGGTTTATGTTGCGTAACTTATGTTTTTGTAGTGCCTTATTGTCTGTGCAGTGTTGCTTGTGTCAAGGTTCTTTATTGTGTCAGTCTAACCAGCTATTGTTTGGAACACCTGTGTTGTGGTACTTGGTGTACCCTGCTGTCTTAAGTGATGTTGATTGGTTGGGGTTACCCACTGTTGTTTGGTATATACAGTTGTCTATTGTAATGCAATTGTTGTACATGCAATGTGCTGTTAGAAGAAATAAATAAAGAGCTTGTTTATTTGTCCTTGATTTGTTTGTTTAGTCTCTCTTAGTTTTTACAACCACTATTTCTACCACAGTCTAACACCTTAGTTCATTGCTTCCTGTGTGAACATCTATAAAATAGTTTCTGCCCCTGTCCGAGATTTCGTATATCTTCTTACCTAATTACTATCATCTTTTTTTGTTGGTTGAGGCGGTGTGAGGTTCTCTCTCTTTTCACTATTTTTCTTCTTTGGCCGTAACGAAGTCAGAACTACTCTTTACCTCTTAGCACCGTAGTGAAGGAAGCACCAGTCTTCATGATTGTCTCCCTTTGTCTTTTACCATCGACTACATATCTATTGAGGCGACATTTGTGTACAGATGTTGCTCCCGATAAAGTTCTCAATCATTATCTCCATCGGAACTATGGCAGAGCTATTCTTCCGTTCTTCAAGCTGAGAATCTAGCGGCGTGTGCACAGCCAGTTTTGAAATATCACATCTGGGCAGTCATCATCTCGTGCCATGCCGGGTGGCGCCGCCGTTCATGACTCTCAACAGATTTCAGTCTTTGGTTGTCTGGATCAATTATGCTGATGATATTCCTCCATGTCACCGTTTCAATTCATCCAGCATCATTTCTCTTGTCGGCCTCTGCCTCTGTTCTCCTTGATCTTTTCAGTTTTCACGATGTTCTACTATGCCTCTCTTCTCATCACATTACCAAATAAAGGTGCTTGTCTCTTTCTTATTGTTGTATGTAATGCTCTAGTTTCATTAGACTCTTTCAGGCAGTCGTTAGTTACTTTGACAGTCCAAGGAATTCGCAACATTCGTCCCCGGAACCACATCTCTGTTGCTTCCAAGTTCTAATTTATTCATTTACATACCAAGACTCACTGCTCTACAGCAAAACTGGTTCTATATAGCACTTCAGCACTCTCTTTCTTACATTCAATGATAGTGTGTTATTGCGTAAAATACTCTTGTGACACTTTGGGCAGCGGCAAACTGAAATTTCACATCTGGGTAGTGTTAAGTTGAACTACTCGCTATAGTGAAGGTTGCCTTTTATCAAGATGAAAAACATACTGAACAATTAAAAGGTCTCAATTGCAACGAGAAACAGAAAGTTGAAGTGATACATGGAACCTGTCCTTTTGAATAGTTGGGAAGCGTGGACAACCAGACAAGCCGAGAAACATCCGATCGCATTGGAGATATGATTCCTGAGGAAAGTGCAAAGAATACCATCGACAGACCGAAACACAAATGAGCAAGATCTACAAGAGGCGTATGAAAACCGCGAACCGATTACAGGAATCAGAAGTAGACAGTGAAGATATCATGGGCACTGAGAGAGGAGGAACTAGAAGACTTAGTGACAGCTGGCAAGACGAGGGGAAGAGAAAATGTTGAAGGCAGAGAAATAAGTATCTGAGTGTTTGCCCACATGGCATAATCAAGGTCATACAAAAAAAAACAAACAGTTGAGTTGATCTGATAAACAGCATCACTGCACTCATGATATTTCCACATGCACTCCGTCCCCTCGCTCAACAGCCAGCAAAGAGTCATACTGGTAATGGTCCCATCTGATTTAAAGTTCTCCTGGTCTTCCCAGGAGGAAAAATAAAAGCTAATCCACGATTCTGGTTATCATGCAAGCTGGCGAAACATACCCGCCCACTCTAATAGGCATGGCGCATTTATAATATTGAAATTTATAATAGGCGTGGCGTACGCACGCAAGCACGTCCTTAAAATGGACAATGCAGCGTGTCAGACATGACCCAGTATAGGATGACAACACTTGGACAAGTGCTCATCTGTTGCATTTAGCTATCTGTCCACTTTAACTGTGATGTTTAGTTGAAACTCTCGCAATTTCCTGACATTTTTTCAACGATAATAAAGTGCAGACGGCAGAGCACCCTAGCAGCAATCGTGGACGTATGCTAATGTTATAGAATTCATAGGACTTCTAACTACTCAAATGTAATTCTTGTTTATGCTATTTAAAAGGTAATGCATTTTTATTTATATAATTAACTGTTACTTAACAACCGCGGGTGGTATAGTGGTTTGTGCCAATTGCCTGCTGCAACAATGGCCTGGGTTGATTTCTCAAACGGTGACAAGGTGTTCTTTTGTGGTCGATCCAGACTTACAAACAATTTTCATATTTGTTTGGACAATAAAGGCAGAAGGTCATGGTCACCACCCATCGTTAAAACGTGACATAGAATATATGAAGGCCTCACAACAGTCATCATCACGTGCCTTGCAATATTGCGTATGCGACCACGTCTATCCAGATGTGGTCTCTTCGTTTCCGGGATAAATTGTTTTTTTTGGTGTTCGCTCTTTGTGAACTTAAGCACAGTCCAAAGCCTAGTTCTTACACATGCTCCTACTACTGGTGCACTAGACTGAGTTTTACGTGTGGATTATCTTTCTCTATTACCAGTGTCCCTGGCCATCAGGCTAACCTACTATGAGTAACGAATTTATGTCCCAAAGTCAAAACGAGAATTCAACTTTAGTCCAACTGACCGGTGTAAGGGTTGAACTCGCTACCTCGGCATCAGCACTCCGGAAGTGTAAGAGCTAGCGCTATTATCCATTCGGCCACGCTGATCTAGATCAATTCTATTGAAGATACTGCTCCAGGCCACCGACTCAGTCCATCCAGCATCATTTCTCTTTGTCTGCTCCTGCTTCTGCTACCACTAATCTTTTCAGTCGCCACGATGTTATCTAACGCTTCTCATACAACCAAAGGATACTATCTCCTCGCCATTCTTGTTTTAATGAAGGTCTACTTTCATTAGCTTCCTTCAGGGAGACGTTAGTTACTCTGGCAGTCTTAAGAATTTGCATTATTCGCCTAAGAAACCACATCTCCGCTGTTACCAATTGTATCTTACGTTGTTCGTTCACTTTAATTGCCATACAGCACAGCAGGTTTCAACAGAACAGGTTTCAGCACAACAGAGATCCAACACACCAGGTTCCAGCACAACAGGGCTCCCACACAACAGGGCTCCGACACAACAGGGCTCCGACACAACAGGGCTCCGACACAACAGGGTACCTACACAACAGATTCCAACAGAACAGGTTCAAAATGAACAGGTTCAAAATGACATGCCTTTGGTCTTTTTTCTGACATTCAGCGAAAAATACATAATGAAGATTTTCATAATCTTAACTGGAACGCAGCGGTGTTTCCAAGGCACCAGGGCAGGGTTATATACTGGCCAAGACCTATTGATGCGTCCTCGTCGAGCGTCCTGGGCAACAGGTACATTCGGGGTCCTGGCTAAAGTCAATAGGATCGCCGATTCCTCCGAAGTCGGAGATATCTGCCTGTACGGCGGGGAACCACCAGTCTGCACACCAATAAGCCAGACATGGGACAACGGTTACTCACGCAAACCTCAGGTCCTGTATGACATCACACTGATGTTGGACAACAGGATGCCTTCATCCGACATACAGGACTTCGCGTTGGAACTCAAGCCAACGAACACAAGCAAGCATAATCTTAACTGCAGTTTTTGCTAGGCCTGTTTTTATCATGGCTCCCTGGTGGTGTTATTGTCCCCACCCGCACCTTATGCATTTCATTTGAATGTATTGACTTATTTAAAGATGTTCCTTCTATTATATTATCGTCTCCTGGGGTCTTTGTTTTTAATAACCATTGCTTCTTGATATTCATAATGCACCCTTTGTTCTGTCTGCTGTTGCAGTAAAAGATTAGCAGATATCAGCCTGTCTGTGAAGACACAGTGAAAACAGTTCAACCATTTCAGCACTTAAGCCAAAGAAAAATGTTAGTTAGTCGGCAGATCATCCTCATTGCAAATCGAACCATTCAGTCCATAAGTGCTCGGATCAACTCCTCAGCAAATCCCGCAGCGTGTAGCGGCTAACGACACCAGTTCTGTGTGGTTTTATCAATCTTCTTTGGCTTCTATGCGTAGTGTTCTTGTTTGGCCACACCTATTTTAATCTGCTGTTCTCGCAGTCTGACCATGGTTGTAGATTCTCAGTCATCACTTGGTTCTCGCAAAAGTCTTACTTCTCGTAGTGCATTCAGAATGTCAGCCTGGTCCATGGCGCGTCCGCCCTCTATATTAGCCATACCTGCGAGCTTGTCAGCCCGCTCACTTCCTTGTACTCCCGCATGCCCTGGCACGAAGATGAAACCAATCTTTGCCAGCCGAGACCGCTCCAGAGACAGCAACCACTCTCTTCGGATCCAACCCGTCTCTATCCTCTTGAGCACGCTCATCAAATCGCTAAGGACACATGCCCTAGTGAATGTCTGTGTCTCGAGCCATGGTATTGCTTTACTTACTGCCATGACTTCCATAGTCAGGCTAATTGTGGTCTCAACAAAAGCACCAGAGTCCTCCTCTACAATTCTCCCTCAGGCCTCAGCTGTAAAGGCCCATGAGCTTCTCACATGTCGGACGAAAGACTCATCTGTGTAAATGACAGCATCACCGTCTAACGAATTCTCGAAAATCAACGCTTGTACTTCCGCCTCCACAGCAGCCGGATTGTCTTGTCTGCATTTCCTGTCCAAATGGATGCAAACTGAAAAGGACGTACAGAAATATGTTGGCACTTGTAACCACTCCTCGCCAGGTTCTAGGCCCTCTAGTGAACACACCTGTTGAAGAATATCTTCCGCTTGACCCATACAAGACCTTCCTCTTTTTAACCTGCTGCCCTTCACCTTCCTAATTTCACTTTGCAGTGGATGTTGTGTGTTTGCGTTGACTCTGAGGTAGTCACGTACTCTGCAAATTTGTTGGAAAATCAAGAAGGTATCGCTTAGCCCTGCATGCTGTATCTCTTGTACATCCAAGAATACTTCGCATAGTTTTGTTTTGTGTCCTTTCCATCCTTTCTATCTGCTTATGGCTGAGAGTCAGGATTGACCATTGCCCCAGCATCAGCACACCAAGTACTTATGCATTTGAGTTCGGTTTGCTAAACATCGTCGGCATATGACAATGTCCTCCCTGGTCCAGTGATCTGCTCGCTGGTGATTCTCACTGTGTAGGCGTTGAACAGCACCAGTCTGGTTGCTCTGCTCTAGATAGCGATTGAAGAGGGCATTGCCCTTGCCCTCGTCAGTCCTCTGCCAGATGAGGTCAGCATCTTGGAGGCAAAAGAAAAATGTTCAGACGAAACTACTTTGTTGTATCTATTTTAATTACTCTTTCTTGTATCTATTTTAGTTTGCTCCATGGCGAAGGAGTGACGGACGCAGTTTTTAATCTCGCATACCCGCGTTCGGAATACAGCTGCGGGCGAATTGGCAGCAGACCGCCTTGCTTTGGTCTTGTACGAAATTGTATTGGTGCAGGCCGTTCAGAAAGAAATGGCAAACTACTAAACGTTAACGTGTCTAGTGATCACAACAACAAAAATTTCTGGTGTTGACTAAAGTGTATGCAACTAACAATAACTCTTTCTTTTCTGTTTACAAAATTATTCTTTCTTTACTTATATATATTACTCGTTCTTGTATCTATTCAATTAAATTACTTTCTTGTATCTATTTAAATAAATTAATCTTTCTTGTATCTATTTAAATAAATTAATAAATTAATCTTTCTTGTATCTATTTAAATAAATTACTCTTTCTTGTATTTATGTAATTAAATTACTCGTTCTTGTATCTGTGTCATTAAATATTCTTCTATCTATTTACGAGGGGCGTTCAGAAAGAAATGCACCACATCGATTTTCGCAACTAATAATAAAGACAAACGCATATGGTTTTGCACATTTCAAATATGGAATGCGCCGATTGTGTGCACCAAATTGCAACCCAACCGGCCAAATAATATGGCAACTTATGGTCTCTACAATTCAGCCTAATCTCTGAGCTATGGAGAGGTATAGGGTGTAATTTTAATGATTGTGGGGATTTTGAAAATATTGTCGTTCCAAGTTTTTTATTCACCATCTGTGGAGTTCTTGCTATATGAAAGGTAAACACACAGCTTGGAACTGCAATATTTTCAAAATCCCCACAGTCATTAAAAATACACCCTATACCTCTCCATAGCTCAGAGATTAGGCTGAATTGTAGAGACCATAAGTTGCCATATTATTTGGCCGGTTGGGTTGCAATTTGGTGCACACAATCGGCGCATTCCATATTTGAAATGTGCAAAACCATATGCGTTTGTCTTTATTATTAGTTGTCTGGCTGTAGTTATGCCTTTGTTATTTGAAGTACAATGAAACAAACTATCGTCTATGAAGACAGCAAAGTACCAATGTATGTCTGGATATTAATAATAATTAGTTTGTTGCAGGCCATCTTCCAGAATTGTGTCAGGGACTTTCGTTCAAGTATTGTTTGAAAGAGCACCTAGAATGAGGACATTGGTAATGCTAGTCTCCACCTGGTGCCTTTTGCTCTACAGTGTGCGTGGAGTCCTGGCAAATTACGATTTCAACTCAGGTGTCACCCTCGGCATTAATCGATGTTCTGTATACTTTAGACCGAGATCTCTACAGGAGTAAGTATGCATGAATAAAATTCAGGCAATAGTAATTAAGTTGACTAGTAAACCAGTGTTCTCTTGTTTTGTGGATTATTCAAAGGCATTTGACTGCGTACAACATCAGAAACTTTGGGAAATCATGAGGAATATAGGCTTTCCATCACACGCAGTACAGCTCATAAATATGCTCTATCTAGACCAGGGGTCACCAAACTTTTTTCACGGCGGGCCGGATAACTGACAAAATGACGAGCGCGGACCGTATACTCATTCTGTACAATACTTGCGCCGTCTCCGTGGCGAAGGTCTTACTGACGCGGTTCGTAATCCCGTATACCCGCGTTCGAAACACAGCTGCGCTCGATTTTGCAGCAGACCGCGTTGCGCTGGTTTTTTACGCTATAGTATGGGCGCCGGTCGTTCATAAACAATGGCAAACTAGTGAACGTAAACTTGACAGGACATCAATAACAGCACAAAATGCTGTTGTTGACTGCAAAAATCCTGTAAAAGATATGCAAATAACTTTATAATAATACTCGCTAGCCAGAACGAAAGCTTTGGGGAATAAAGACGAATAACTAAGTTAATCACGGGTGAATAGCGTGCAATTCACAAAAAACAAAGACAACTAACATATTTATTTACTAAAAAGTTATCAAATAAGGCGACGTTAGGAAAAAGATAGATACATCAGACCTAGTGTGAATATATCCGAATCTCACATAGTAAGTAGCAGAAAAGTTTAGTGAGATTTGTGAAAATGATATTTAGCTTTCAAGATAGCATCAATGTTTGGTTTGGAATAGTTGCATCCAATCAAGAGAATTGCTTTCAAATGTTCATCAGTCAATCTCGTTCGATGTGTTGACTTCACATAATTCATTTTTGAAAATGTTTGCTCACAGACATAGTTGTTCCAACCACTGATGCCATACCGATGAACAGAATGTGCAAATCTTCCAACTGAATCCTGATCTGTCCCATGAGACTCTTCCTCACTCCAGCCATGTTTTTCATCCATCAACTGTAACACCTCGAAGCTGATTCTACTGAAGGTTATAGTCTTGCAAAGCTTTCTGCACTTCCATGAAAATGTCTTTTCCAGTTGTTGTTCCATTCATGCTGCAAACGGATGACAACTCTTCCGTTATCTGAAAGTCCTAATTGACACCACGAATGAACACGAGAAGTTGTGACGTACTCGAGAGATCAGTAGACTCACCCAGCGCCAGAGAATACCACAACAAGTTCCTAGCTTTCTCGCGTATCTGTAGCACTATGTTCTCTCCAAGTTCTTCTGTTCTTCGCACAACTGAACTTGCCGAAAGGCTGATAGTTCCAAACAAATCGGCTTTCTCAGGACACAAGTCATTTGCTGCTTCTATCATACACTCTTTGATGAAGTTGCCATCAGTAAACGGTTTTCCTCGTTCTGCCATCTTATGCATTATTTTGTAACTTGTACGAGTGACAGATTCATTTTCAGCAAACTTTCTCGTGAAGAGATTTCTTGTGTTTCTAAACCACGTTTTGTGGACTGATATTTCTCAGAGCGTAACTTTCCAGAAAACTGTGAATATGTTGATAGATGTTTTGTTTCGTAGTGACGCCGAAGATTTACGCTTTTAAAACATCAACACTTTCGCTGCATATTACGCAACTGGTTTTCTGGTCCTTTGTTTCCACAAAGAAGTACTTTACTACCTATTCTTCATTGAAAACGTGACACTCGGCGTCCACTTCTCTTTTCTTAGTAGCCATAATGAAGGGTGAAGTACACGGGATCTGAAAATGAAAAAGACATTGCATTAGAAATATAATTAAAATCATATTGAGACACAAGAAATGCAGAGAACTAGGGATCACTGGTGAAGCTACGGCTCACCAAAGGTACATATACAATTTATAGGTAACTTTGGTATTAGAATATATCTCATTAATGAGGTTTGCAAACTATATAAATAGAGCCGGACTAAATAAACAGCCTAGAGCAGAGGTTTTTCAACCTGGGTTCCGCGAATGGCAGCCAGGGGTTCCGCCAAAACAGACCGAAATCGCCTAAATGCAACATTTCTGCCCACCTGGTTCATTACATAAGGTAGGACAATCACTTCGCACAGAGTTCCTTGAGCAACGTAAACACTTGCGTAATTATATGTTCCAGCAGAAAGGTTGTAAAACAATGGCCTAGAGACCAGCTCGATTAACACCTTGACCGGGAAATTCTTCTGAGCTGGGGATAATATTTTCATAACAACACGAGGCTTCTATGACATTTCTATGCTACGTTTGCTACTTTATTGCTTCTATTCACACTTGTAGTTCACTTACATATCACTGTCAAACAAAAAAATCCTTGTTACGTACCTGCAAAATGGATGACTGCCAAAAAGAAGTAAATATTTGTGGAGCATCGGACATGTGTTGACAGCCTCACGCATCTAGGGCAGGGAAAGATGGGCGCGCGCGCGTGTGTGCGTGTATGTGTGTGTTGCCATGGACACCATGTTAACGCCAGAGCGTAGGCGGCGCTACCACGAACCGGGGAAGAACTTGGGATGGCGCGAAATAAACAAACATTACAATAAACAAGAAAATCTAGATATAATAGTTTATAATTAAAATGGTAAATTTAAGACACAAAGCAGCCAAGAGGTCTCTGCACGTGTGAAGATCTCCTATTATTATAAACATAATATTTACATTTAAATTGTATCACAACGTCTCGTGTTCCATTCGTTATGTCAAGAAAGTTCGAGTGCCGTCGGCGGGCCGGATGAAATGATGTCGCGGGGCGGATCCGGCCCGAGGGCCGTAGTTTGGTGACCCCTGATCTAGACCAACAAGCAGCGGTTAGAACTGATGGCGAGACATTAGATTGGTTTGACAGCAAGCAAAGAGTCCGTCAGGGCTGTGTGCTGTCACCCTATTTGTTTAACCTGTACGCCGAAAATATAATGATCAGTGTCAGAGATGATATAACCAGGGAGTAATATGATGCCCTAAATATCGGTGGTCATGAAATACCAGAGATTCGATATGCTGATGATTTAGTATTACTATCCACATAGCAGAATTTTATAGAAGACCTAATAACCTCAACCCAATGAAATAGTTAAAATCACAATTTATATATTAACATAGCATTAACAAAGATAATGCATACAGATAAAACTACTATGGAGAAAGAAATATATGTTAATGAGGAAAGATTGGAGATGGTGGAAAATTTAGAATATCTTGGGTCGTTGATTACCAACAACGGTGACACAATGAAAGGAGTTAAACGATGACTATTAATTGCTCTTCATAGACTAAAACAAATGAATAAATTACACATTTCCCTCGAATGAGGACCGCAGAAGAAGAATGGCAAACCTGCTGAAACAAAGAAAGTTTTCATAATCCGCAAATACTCCAGATGATAAATTGACTCTTCTACCACTTAGAGTAATTACGATTTAAATTTGGTCCATCTTATTGAGAAATCAAAATTAAAACAAAAACTCCAATTTACATATTTTCCATTTCGCTGAGAAACGACAATAAGGAACTACAGTTTCATCTCGTAAGGAACTACATTTAGGAACTGCAATTTAAATATGTTGCATTCCGAAGAGGAACTACAGTAAGGAACTAACATTTTAAATAGGTTACATGTCGAAGTGGAACTACACTAAGGAACTACAATTTTAAATAAGTTACATATTGTAGAGGAACTACAGTAAGGAACTACAATGTAAATACGTTGCGTATCGAAGAGGAACTACAGTAAGAAATTACAAGGAACTACAACTGTCATAGCTTTAGGCTCGATTATATGACTGGGTTGACTCGATTATACGACTGGGTTGACTCGATTATACGACTGGGTTGACTCGATTATACGACTGGGTTGACTCGATTATACGACTGGATTGACTCGATTATACGACTGTGTTGACATGATTATACGACTGGGTTGACTCGATTATACGACTGGGTTGACTCGATTATACGACTGGGTTGACTCGATTATACGACTGGGTTGACTCGATTATACGACTGGGTTGACATGATTATACGACTGCGTTGACTCGATTATACGACTGGGTTGACATGATTATACGACTGGGTTGACTCGATTATACGACTGGGTTGACATGATTATAAGACTGCGTTGACTCGATTATACGACTGGGTTGACATGATTATACGACTGGGTTGACTCGATTATACGACTGGGTTGACTCGATTATACGACTGGGTTGACATGATTATACGTGTGTAAAAGACTGGCTGAAATGGCTCCTGTAGCATGTAAACACCGCCTGTGCGACCCCTGATGTGAAAGGTAAACAGTAAACACACTTGCAAACACACACATCCTTGTTTATTTTATTGTGGTAAATCTGTTACTGTGACAAAGCGAAGCACACGTTTTTAATGAACTGTCAAAATGTGTTGTAATACTGTCAGAAAAAAACAAATTAGCACAATTCGTATGTGTGATAAACAGCACAGTCTCTTTCCAACGTTGCAAACCTGCATCACGGAACCAAACGGGAAACCTCCCTTAAAAGTACAGACAACCCCCTCAAGGGTCGCGGTAACGTATAGTGGTAGTCATCGTAAATCAACGCCATTGAGTACTTCGGTTGTTCCGTTAGATAATTATTCCAAATTCAAGAAATATTATAATTACATTCTATGAGTTCCAGATCTTATTAAGGAAAAGAACTGAATAAGATTCATCTCTCAGGATTTTCAAGTTTCTGTAATTTAACTATGGGATTCCACATCAGCATTGACGCAAAAATAAGGATACACAATTTCCAATGTAGCAGGATGCAAATTTCCAATGATCCTTCTTTTAAATGGATAAACTGTTCCTCACTGTAAATTTGCTCGTCGATGACAATCTATTGCATTTCTATCTAGGTCTTTAAGTTTGAATCAGTCAACATGCTTCACTAACTGTCCTCCTTTACGCTTAAATCCTCTCCTATCTACTTTAGTTAGTTAACGGCCTGTCATTCCAGATGTTGGCATCGGTCACCGGGTCTTCTGTCCTTATCCCGATGAAATCCCAGCACTCACTGACTTTGTTGTCATCTCGCTTGATCCTGTCATCGTCGAATGCTGTCATACCTAGTTACTACACATTCTTTCTACGTAACGATATTGTCGTTTGGTGCGTTCTCATGCACCGGGGAAAAGGGTTTTTCTTCTGACAGTTTATAAGTAAATACATCATTTTGCATGTCCCTACTAATTCATCAAGTCAGGATAATCCTACTATATAAACGTCGTCTTCTAGCCCATACTGTTATATCATGTAACACTATTAGAACGGCTTTCGAGAGAACTAGACAAATAGCAGCGAACCAAGATGTGAATAAAAGACGCTTGAAACGTTCATACATTGAGAATCAAACCCAGAGAACAGTAATAAAGACATCTATCTGGAATCCACATGGCAAAAGATGCAGAAGAAGACATAAACACACATGGGGACGAGAAGTAGATACGGAATTAAATATTGAAAGGACATAGAGTTGCATCAGATAGCTGAGGATAGAACGGCTTGGAATGAGTTGGTTATGGGCCTAGTCACCCAATAAAGCGTACATTAAAACAAACAATGCAATTAAAACGATGAAACATAAACGATGGTACGTTTGTGACATGTAGTACTATATAATAATACAGCACGTGTATGTGTGTGTCTTATGGTACTATTAAAACGACGATAGAGCACATCTCATATGTTTTGCAGGTTCCATGGATGTCTTTGTGCTGGATTCCAGACATGTAAAATACTGCCTCGCTATTGGAGCTGGAGTACAGAAAGCCACTCTCAAAAGATCGAAGCTTATGGTACAAATACAGACGAGGAAGGTTCTTCAAACATTCAGTATGTGTGTGATGCAACATGCACACATAAACAGTTGTTAAGCAAGGTAGATCCAATCACCTGCCATCGAGTTAAACCCGATGAAAGTGAAAGCAAGTGTAAGGAGGCACCTGAATGTAATAAGATTTGTTTCACGGAGAAATCATATTGCCAAAGATGTATTGATATAAGGTGGAGCAACCCTGGTGAGATTAAAGTGTCCACGGGATATCATGATATTCTTCAGCGAGGGCAGTGTCCGAGGGAATGTGCGGCTACATTACGATCATCTTCGGTGGATTTGAGTGCAATATTCTCAAATGAAAGCGTATTAAGTAATGCAACATCACCGAGTGCAGTGTTTCCAAGAACCACATTCACGGAAGAATCCGAAAATGCATCCGCTAATGGTGCAGACGTTCATGTGATCATAATTCCCCTTGTCTTGGCTATATCAGTGATTGCCATAGCCGCTACAACCCTATGTATTATATACCGACGGGGATGTAAACTAATAGACACGGAGCTCTACACAGATATCTACGTTACGCCCCTGGATGTCACTTACGACAGTAGTGAGTCCCTAGCGCAGGGAAGAGCTGGTGGCAACGGTCGTGTTTCTGATGAAGGATTACACTCGTCTGCATTAGACAGAAGCAGCCATATTTACTTAGGTATGGAAAATGAATACGTGGTAGTTTCATTCCCAGATTCGCGCAGACGAGGTCCTGTTCAAACATCAGAAATGTACGCAGGTGCTTGTCTTAAAACTTCAGTAAATGAAAATGCAGAAGGAGATGACGTTTACGCAGACCTGGGAAAGACTGCAAGAACAACAAAAGCTTCAAGCAAAGATCACTATGCCAACAACTACCGAAAACTACCAAACAATTCATCCACTACAGCGACAACTTCTCCAATAGTTACAGATGGAGGCTTCGCAAAGGACAATCACCTCTCCCAAGCGTCTTCAAATGAATCAAACTATTCAACAATAAACGACTGCGCAGAAAGAACTGATCATACTTTAAAACACTGTAGCTCCAAATGCGAGAATGCCTCGTTTGTTTGTAATGATGTGGAAGGGGCATACAAAATCATGAGACCAACAGCTACAAATGTGAGTGACAATACTAAGAAATCACATGATTCGAGCGGTTCCGGTACACAATTATTGAGCAACATGGTCTACACAAGACTTCGAGAAAATCCCGAACAAGTATCAAATGTGTACGATGATCTGGTCACAGAATCAGATGATGCCACTTTCAAATCTGCTTTCTTAAGTTCGAGTTTGGACTGTGAAGACGAATACATCTCTGTAATGTGTCCCTCGCATAAGAAGCAATGTTCCGAAGAAGACTATGCAAACAAAGCGATGGTTAGCGACACGAGGAGACTAAATGGTATCTACAGCAACTGGGCAATGAATGAAGACAAGACATTAGAACCAGCGACTCCGTACGTCGTCTACACAGATCCTGAAGTCGAACACGCACAGTCTCTAGTCTGCTTGTCACAGGCATGATGCACTCACCAATAAGCATTTGCTAGCCAATCGTTGCGCAACTGTGATAGGCAGCAGCAGGAACAACAGCGGCGATGTATGTTCATGTGACGACAGCGAATAACGTCGACTTGAAGATAATAATGACGACTTGAGAATAACGCTTGCTTGAAAATAATGCCTCAAGTCTCAAAATCAGTACCAAGTGCGGGCAAGATAAATCAATATCTTGCTTTATTTTAATTCATTTTATTTATTTTATTGTATTTTATTGTCTAGTTTAGTCAATAGTCAAGTCTTGTCAAAAAGTGGTCTAGTCAAACAGTCAAGACTTGTCAAACAGTCAAGTCTAGTCAAACAGTGACGTCTAGTCAAACAGTCAAGTCTAGTCACACAGTCAAGTCTAGTCAAACAGTCAAGTCTAGTCAAACAGTCAAGTCTAGTCAACAGTCAAGTCTTGTCAAAAAGTCAAGTGTGTCAAACGGTCAAGTCTTGTCAAATAGTTAATTCTTAAATTGTCTAGTCTGGTCACATAGTCTAGTCTAGTCAAATAGTCTAGTCTAGTCAAATAGTCTAGTCAAATCGTAGTATTTTCTTTTGGAAATATATAAATCTTGAATCATCTCTATAGCAATCGGTATATATATACCTCATAAGCTCTACCAAAGAAGTTTGATGAACTGGATTGCGAGGAACATCACACAACTAGTTTTGAGTCATGTGACTAAAACAATTATAAGGCGAATAATAAGAAATAAAATAAAACCAGAAATCGGAGATGATAAATGTTTGTTTGTTATCAAGGTCCACTAGGAAAGCATTGT
Source organism: Cepaea nemoralis (assembly GCA_014155875.1). NCBI lineage: Eukaryota > Metazoa > Mollusca > Gastropoda > Stylommatophora > Helicidae > Cepaea > Cepaea nemoralis. The sequence continues at coordinate 124,718 of JACEFZ010005169.1, read as the reverse complement.
CGTCACTAAGGGAAGCATCGGGATCCCTAAGGAAAGCATCGGTGTTCCGAAAGATAGCATCGGTGTTCCAAAGTAAAGCAGCGTGTTCCAAAGACAAATATCGGGGTCTCTAAGGAGGGAAAGCATCGGGGTCCCTAAGGAGGGAAAGCATCAGGGTTCCAAAGAAAAGCATCAGGGTTCCAAAGAAAAGCATCGGGGTCCCCAAGGACACCATCGGGGTCACTAAGGACATCATCGGGGTTCATAAGGACAGCATCATGATCCCAAAGGAAATCATCGGGGTCCCTAATGAAAGTATCGGGCTGCCTAATGAAAGTATCGGAGTCCCTAAGGAAAGCATCGGTGTCCTTAAGGAAGGTATCCGGGCCACCCCCTCCCCCCCCCCAAAAAAAAGCAGATAATAGTAACACTAACTTCCGTTGCATTTTGTAAGAGACAACCAAGGAGAGTAAGCATGGAACTGGGTACTTCTTCTCGTAGAAAACAAGCTGCAGATTGCAACCAATTATGAATAAGCCTACTAAGGGCTTCACTTGAGGAGTTCAGTGCCCTATTTTCACGGGTGAGATGAGAGGAAGAAGAGCAATTATGGTCACTGGAGTCTACCTACCCACCCGCTAAAATGTGCACTCGACATTTGTCTAAGAAAGCGGTGAACAATATAAATTGGTTAACCTAACCCAACACATACCGGCTCCGTGGCCGATGAGTTAGCAGCTTTCTCCGCTAACTCCGAATACTCTCGTCACGTAGAATTAGCAGTGGTTCGAATCGCAAAAGTGACTTATGAGAGTATGGAGCCGGTCGCTCAGAAAGTCGTGGAGTGCTGATGAGCGTAATCTAGCCTAGGAATCAACATACAGCTGAAAGATGCTGGTGTTGACCGCAATATCCTAAAACAGGATGGAAACGCGGAAAAAAAAAAAAAACAAACAAAAAAACCCAACACATGATACTATTATTATTAGCTTTCCCTGTTACCAGTGTCCGACTTCTGAGGTATTTGTAATTTACATCCCCAAGTCAAGGACGAGAAGTCAACATTTTAGTCCAGCTGACCGGTGTAGGTTTGAACCCGCAACCTCGCTATGAGCAAACCGGAATATTAAGAGCGAGCGCTTTTATCAATTCTGTCATGTCGACCTTCAAATGACTTAAGGTCCAGCATTACTGAATTGCTTTACTCAACGTCTAACCATTCTAACCTTACATTCGCTGTGTTCTGTTCCCCTTGGATATATCCATACACTTGACGTCTGTAAAAACATTCAATTAAGCATTTAACATTGGCAGCGACCAATGTCATGCAAGTAAAATTAACGTGGTTCAAGCTGGATTTAGACAAGGAAGAGGTACAAGAGATCTCTATTATTAAACGTATGTTAAATATGTGATCTCTTGTACTCAACATGAATTTAATAATAGAGAAGTGTAGAGAATTAAATGTAAACCTATTCTCATGTTTTGTACATTATTCAAATAGATTTGACTGTGCACAGCATCAGCAACTTTAAATCATGAGGAAAATGGCATGTAGTACAACTCATAAAAAATGATATATTTAGACCAACAAGCAGCGGTTAGAATAGATGGCGAGACATCAGATTGGTTTGACATCAAGCAGGGATGTGTGCTGTCCCCTTATTTGTTTAACCTGAACGCCGAAAATATAATGAGAAATGTAAGAGATGATATAAATAGGGAGCTATATGATGCCCTAAATATCGATGGTCATGACATACTAGAGATTTGGTATGCTGATGATACAGTATTATTATCCACAACACAGAATGGCATAGAAAACCTAATAGCCTCAACCCAATTGAATAGTGAAAATCACAACTTATATCTAGCCTAGGAAAGACAAAGATAATGCATACAGATAAAACTACTATGGAGAAAGAAATATATGTTAATGGGGAAACATTGGAAGCGGTGGAATATGTCGATATCTAGGGTCATTAATTACCAACATTGATGACACAAAAGAAATTACAAGACGAATATCTATTACTCGTCAAAACCTAAAGTAACTGAATATATTGTGGCGTGGGACAGATATACCTACAAAAAGTAGATATTTAAGAGTATGCATCTTTCTCATTGCAACATACGCATGTGAGACCTGGACATTTACTAATGAAGTGAGTAGCGCATACATGCCTTTGAATATAAATATTATAGACGGGTTCTAAGAATATCTTGGATACAGAATGTAACAAATGCATTCATACGACAAGAGCTGAATATTGAAGAAGGTTGGCAACTAAAGACGATAAAACAAAGAAAATTGAAATATTGTGGTCACTTGAAACGTCACGAAAGTTTGGAGAGAACAACAATGGAGGGGTATATGCCAGGCAAGAGTGGGAGAAGAAGGGAGTCTCCGTGGCGAAGTGTTCAAACCGTCTGACTTAGGCTCCCAAGGTTGTGGGTTCGATTCCAGGCCGCGTCCTTCGAGTGCAATTTTTCAGAGACTCCCGAGGGTCGTCGCTGGAGCTAGGGAGTTCGTGCTTTGTGCGACGCTTTCCGCGCTGCGGAAAGAGACAGCCATAAGGGATAAAATCCCGGTGCAACGAAGTCGACCCTGTCGATTTTTAAGCGACTTTTTTTTTTTTAAAAGAAGAGTGGAAGAGGAAGGCTAAAGAGAAGATAGGTGCAGGATGAAGCGGGTGGTCTCCAGATGGGTGCACTGGACGCGGGCCATCTAAAATGCATGTTAAATATTTTTTCAGACTAATGTGAAAATAATGTACAAAGATTCAGTTACTTGTAAAATACATGTTAAATATTCCTTGTAACATAATCACTCATATTAAAGCACACTGATTTTAATGCACACTGATTTTAATGCACGTCTTCATCAGTCTTTAATGTCATTCGTCTTTGCCACAGAACTCTTGTTCTACTGAAATATGTTTTATTGAAATATGTATGACGTCTAAATGTCAGTTCTCATCTGCTACTGCGAACACTGTCACCATCGCAGTAAGACAAACCTCCCACTAGTCTGTTACAATAGTCACAGAAACATTGTGCTATTATTGGCGCCTTGCCGTCTTGACAGACGAATAATTTGTTACATTGTGCTTTTTTTTTTGGTTTGTTTTAAAGGCATAACTACAAGCAATGGCGGTCCAGGTAAGTCCAGGTACGGAATTATACTTCTCCATGGCATAACGCCTGGGCTGAATTGTAGAGACCATGTGTTGCCCATGCAGCATGATCCCTCTCTGTCCCTGCCTAGTTTATTCCAGAGGAAAGTTAACACCAATATGTCTGGAACATGACAAGCTGCAGAAGTTAACGGATCAATAAAATAATGTTATAACTGTTTGTTAGAGCTTCGATCCCAGACCAGTTGCCGATCAAGGCTTAGGATCTGTTCTGCCTTGACATTGTCATGCACCAGAAAAAGGCTTGTTCCCTTCCAGTTGAACTCTTCTGCTTGAAGCTTTGGCACAGTGATGGGGGTGGGAGGGGGGAGGGGGGGGGGGTAACAATCTCATCAATATCATCATGTGCCATATCGGTAAGTGTGGGCTGTCATGTTTTGCCATCACTCAATCACCAGAGTCGTGGATAGCTCAGTATTCTTGTCTGGACAGTACAACGTGTCCAAGCCATCCAGGTATTTACTTCTCTGCCCTCCCTTGTTCTCTTCCCCTAGAACAATCCCCCGACTTTGTAAATAGAACAGTAGGCCGAATAGGCCCCTGATAAATTTCAAAGTAGAACCTACCCACAGTATAGTAAGTGTGGTGCTAGTATACACACAACTGGAGCCCCGTCAATGCCGAGTTCGTGTACTGTGTTGAGATTCTCCTGAATACAAAGAACATAACTACTAAGCTAGAAACGCACGCAAATACAGACAAACATGTCGTCCAAAATCTTCAACAAGAAATAACAAAATGGCGGGAAAACTGACAAGTTCTCGTCGAAACGTCGGCTGGATTCTATGCGTGTCTATTCATATAACAAACTTCCTAGCTATATATTTGTGGTCATTGTTGTTCGGCATTAGCTTCACATCATTCACCGCCTTTGTCGATACGATTCGAGATTCTGAGCACAGCCACTAGTGTGGAAGACATGCCTACGTGTCAATATGGTAGTAAATCGTTTATATAAAACTAAAGCACATGAAATATGAATTTTGCACCATTCTCTTTTAATCTGTGAAATAAACCGCAATTCTTCATGCTATATTTTCCAGTCTTATTTATTGTTGTGTGTATATCTTGTAAATAGTGCGCATATCAATGCTTTGTGAATATCGATTCTATATCGCCTATATGATGTTTATAAGTATATAGTTTTGTTCTATATGTTGTGTTAATGTTGTCTGTTTTGTGAATATCTTGTCAATATATTGTGTTGTCAATATTGTGCACATATCTTGTGTATAGTTTGTACATATCTTATCTGTATTTTGTGTTATCTATATCTTGTGTGGATCTTAATAGTTACAGCTGATGATACCGTATTGATAGCAACAAGTAAGAATGACCTACAGGAAATGATATATACACTTGTTGTCATCATCATCATCATCAAGTGCCGTGCCGGCTGGCGTAGGCGTTCATGGCTCTCCATAGATCTCGGTCTTTGGTTTTCTGGATCAACTCTGCTGCTGATATTCCTCCATGCCACCGTCTCAATCCATCCAGCATCACTTCTCTTGGTCTACCTCTGCCTCTCTTCCCTTCGATCTTTCCAGTTGTTACGATGTTCTCCAATGCCTCTCTTCTCATCACGTGACCGAAGAAAGATGTTTGTCTCTGTCTTATTGTTGTATATAATGTTCTAGTTTCATTAGCCTGTTTCAGGCAGTCGTCGTTAGTTACTCTGGCAGTCCAAGGAATTCGCAACATTCGTCTCAGGAACCACATCTCTGTTGCTTCTAATTTCTTCTTAATTTGTTCATTTACGTTCCAAGATTCACTGCCATACAGCAAAACTGGTTCTACATAGCATTTCAGCACTCTCTTTCTTACATTCAGTGATAGTGACTTATTGCATAAGATACTCTTCATTTTCTGAAAAGCGGCTTTTGCCTGCCCTATTCTACTCCTAATCTCTGTTGTACATCTTCCATCTGATGTTATAAATGCCCCTAGGTATCTAAAATTATCAACTTGGTTAAGGATTTTCCCTTCTATTTCTATGTCACATTTTGGTGTCACCATTTTCTTTGATATTACCATTGTTACTGTTTTCTTGATATTCAAGGAGAGTCCTTTCCTTGCACTCTCTGTTACTACAACGTCTAATAATTGTTGTAGGTCTGTTGAATTATCCGCCACCAATACTGTGTCATCTGCATAGCGTATATTATTTATATTATAACCTCCAACTAGTATTCCTGGCATCTCTTTGATCTCTCTCATTATTACTTCGCTATACAGGGAGAAAAGATCTGGTGACAAGACACACCCTTGTCGTACTCCTAGCTTTATCTGTTCGTAACTACCCTCTTTATTTCCCATTTTAATTGCTGCTACTTGGTTCCAGTAAACATTCTTTATTATTCTTAAATCTTTTCCATCAATGTTGATATCTTCCAACATTTTAATCAGTTCATCATGTTTTACTTTATCAAATGCCTTAGTATAATCTATGAAGCACAAATATATGTCTCTCTGTTTCTCTATTGACCTTTCTATTAGTGTCCGTAATGTATAAATTGCATTGTTTGTGCCCTTTCCTTCCACAAATCCATACTGTTCTTCACTAATTTCCATTTTTATTTTCTTTTTGATTCTTCTCATTATGATTCTGAGTAGAAGCTTAGTGATATGGTTTATAAGGTTAATTGTACGAAAATCTTCACAATCAATTGCTCCTGGTCTTTTTGGTATAGCTATAAATAAAGATTTCAGCATATCACTGGGTAAATATCCACTGCTGTAAATATCATTCAACATTTTGGTTAATATATCTACTCCAAATTCTCCCAATACTTCTAATTCTTCTATTGTGATTTCATCTGGCCCAGCTGTTTTTCCTTTCTTCATACGTTTCATAGCGTCAGCGACTTCTTCTTTCAGAATAGGTGGACCTTCTAAGTTACTATCTTCTGTTAATTCTCCCCTTTCTCCTTCATATAATTCTCTTATATACTCATTCCACCTCTTCATTATAGCATCTTCCTCTAATATTATCTTTCCTGTTTTTGATTTCAAACACCCTGTAATTTATTCTTATTTTTCTTCCTGTAAGCTCACTGATTTGTCTGTGCATATTTTTGTATCTTTAATGGAATTTAATTCAATTTTTTTGCATTGCTCGTTTAACCAACTTTCTTTAGCCTTCCCACATTTATCTTTATTTCTTTATTTATCTTAGCGTATTCTTGTTTATCATTTTTACTCTGTTTTCTTTTGTCCATCAGTTTTAAGATATCTTCATTCATCCATTTTTCTTAGCTATTTTGCCTCTCTCCGGTAATACTTCTTTGCTAGTTTGATGAATGGAGTCCCTTAACATTTCCCATTGTTCATCTATACTCTGTATTTTAGTTATTGCATTGTACCTATTTTTCACAGTCACTCTGTATTGTTCTTGCATTTCTTTATCTATTTTCAGAACCTCTTTATTAAGTCTCATGTTCTTAACCATTTTTTTCCCTCTCTTTAATCTTACTTTTATTTGTCCACATAGTGGTACATGATCACTATTACAGTCAGCACCAGGCATTGTCTTTACATTAATTAAAGCATTTCTAAATCTTTTATTAATTAGTATGTAGTCAATTTGGTTGCGTGTTTTCTTATCAGGGCTTATCCATGTGTACAGTCGTCTTTTATGGTGTTTAAACCATGTGTTTCCAATTATCATCTCATTGATATTTGCCCATTCTATTAGCTTTTCCCCTCTTTCATTTCTTGTACCTAAACCATAATTCCCCACTACATCCTCCATTTTTCCCTTTCCTACTTTTGCATTAAAATCACCAAGTATTATTTTTATTTCTTGTGATCCAATTTGAGCCATCGCCATTTCTATTTCGTCGTAAAAGTGTTGTATTTCTTCATCACTACTGCTTGCTGTTGGTGCATATACTTGTATAATATTTATGTCTATTGGTTTGCCTTTGATTTTTACCATAATAACTCTATCTGAAATACACCAGTATCCATTAATTGACTTGGCTGTTTTTTCGTCTAATATTATTCCTACACCTTTTTCATGCGTATCCCCTCCAGAATAAATTATTGTATGATTGTCAGCTATAATTTTGCCCGATCCCTTCCATCTCATCTCACTAACGCCTAGTATATTCATTTTCATGCTATCCATCTCTCCTAGAACATTGGTCAACTTTCCTAGCTCATTTAATGTCCTAACATTCCATGTTCCTACTCTAAATTTATTTATTTTAGTTATGATTTTGCCATCAGTAGCTGGATGACGGTCTGGTGTCACCTGTGGCTCATGACTGTCCCTACCGGACACTTGTTGTAGAAAGGGAAATAATTAGGTCTTAGTTTGAATAATAAAAACACAGAAGTCATTGTGATATCAAAGCAGAATATTGTGCCTATATGTGCAATTAAGTATAGGACGTTATTTTGGGGTAAGTGAAGAAACTCAGATATCTAGGCACATGGATACCATCAGATGGAAGATGCATCAATGAGATAAATATCAGAATAGAACAAGCAAAAATTGCATTCTATCAAATGAAGAACTTTTTGTGCAATAAGCAGGGTTGTCCATGGGGCATAATTTACATTTGCGTGGTAATTTATGCATGTCCCATCCCATCCCGTCCCATGGGAAAGTCCCTGGGAATAACATTCCCATGGCCAAGCCTGGTAGGCTTGTCCATGGGACTTGCTTTTCTGTCCCGTCCAATGGTAATTTATGCCTGTCCCATCCCGTCCAATCCCTACACTATTCAGAAAACCCCCCTTTTTCCCCCATGGGATTCCCATGGCCAAGCCTGGCAATAGGTCACAGTCCTTGAAAATTAGAAAAAAGAGTTCTTCCATATTACATAGAACCAGTTATAACATACGGCTGCAAATTCTGGACAATAAGTAAACAGTCGAAAAAAAATCCCTGGAAGCCTTGGAGATGTGGTTTTATAGAAGAATGCTGAAAATCAATTGCACAGAAAGAAAGTGCAATTAGGACGTTTTAAGGGAAATTGAATCGCAAAGACAACATATCACACACATCAGAAAGAGGATATCATCGTTATTTGACCACGTTATGGGAAGACAAAATCTGGAACATATTGTGACAACCGGGAAGATTTGCGGAATGAGAGATACAGGAAGACAGTGTGAGAAGATTCTTGACAGTCTTGTGTCATGGTACTGAATGGAGTCAACACGCTAAATTACCCGTGGCGTCATAGACAGTAATGTTTAGAGATACATGATCTCCAGCCGGCAAGACTCCAGATGATGAAGGATGAGCATATCTTACTATTGTGCACACTGTGCTTATTGTATGTTTTGTCCGCTAAAGAGCGAACAAACGAACTGTATTTTCAAAGGGTAACAAACTGGGCACGTAGGCCCGTCTTACATTCGGCCCTTCCAATCACTCATCTATCGTTCATCAGTGCATAGTGCATTCACATAGAAAAAAAAAAAACATTGTCAAATGAATGTTGTAAACATAAACAATTCATGTTACCATGTTATGAGACAAATCCCCCACCCACCCATCCCCTATCCATCCACGTGTCCCCCACAAACATATCCACCACCCAACCACACACATACCCACAGACACATACATACCCCCATCCATCCCCCAACCCACACATCCCACACACTTCCCCACATACACCATCTCCCCACCCACACACACACATCTCCCATCTACCACACATCCCTCCAATCACATCACCCACCCACCCACATACAAACCCAGGCACACATGCATGCATCCACCCATCCATCACCCACCCACACATCCTCCACCCATCCCATAACTTACCAACACTCACCCATCCACATATCCTCCACCACCCACCCACAAACCCCAACCACTCAGTCAAACACACACCCCCCAACAACATATCCAACACCCACACACACACACAAAACCCGCACCCACCCACACATCCCCCCACCCACACAGTCTCACCCACCCACACATCCTCCACCCATCCCATAACCTACCAACACTCACCCATCCACATATCCTCCACCACCCACCCACAAACCCCAACCACTCAGTCAAACACACATCCAACAACAACATATCCAACACACACACACACACATCCCCCACCCACTCCCAACCTACACACACTCACCCTCCCACACATCCTTCACCCACCCAATCGCCAACCCCCTCACCCCCCCCCCCCCCCCCCCGATCTCCAATCCACAATCACACATCCCTTAACTACACATATCACCACCCATACACTCACACACACACACATCGCCGAACAAGTGCACTAGGGCAGTCCAGGCAATCCTTTCAGCGGACGAGAGTGCAGGCAGCCTTGCAACAGTCAAGACAAGGCCAGATGATATTACGGGAAGAGACATTGCAAAGATCGCCAACTTTAAACGATATGACACATAGTATTCTGATCTAGGGAGTGGCGATAGTTAAGTGGTGATCAACTGGTGGGGGAGGGGGTGGGGGGAGAGTGAGAATGTGTGTTAGAGTGAGAGTGTGTGTGAGAGAGAGTGAGAGTTGTGTGTGAGAGAGAGTGAGTGTGAGAGAGTGTGTGAGAGAGAATGTGTGAGTGTGTGTGTGAGAGAGAATGTGTGTGAGCGTGGGATCGCTTGTTTTGCTGCTCCATCAATTCAAGCGTGTACAGCAGCCAGATAGCTGTCTCCTTATTTAGTTATACGTGTACAGAAATGCTGCTGTTACTTCAGCTTTTAACAGGTGTTGACAGCTTGGGCTCTGAGCCCAAAGTGCCTCACAAAACTGCTCAGCTTCTCAGCCTGTGCGTATCCGCACCCCCCCCCCCCCCCCCCCGCCCCGCCCGTGTGACTTAATTTCGCCCATGGTACAATCTCCTGGTCAGTCGCGCATGTTAGTGTTACCAGGTACTGCAGGGTTAGGTAACTCCCCATCTTACCCTGTTATTCGTGATTGCATCCCTTGCTATGAGTTCACATGTCCTCGGTGTACTCGGGGCTCATGACAAAAAGACAGTGCATACTTTAACTGAAACTGGACACGAAGATTAAAAAGTACATGTCTCACAAAAGAACACGAATGACAACAAAGACGTATTATGGCAAACATTTTAAAACTGCAAAACACAGAAATATCTATTCTAATTTCAGATTAAGAGCCTTAGATGCCGAACTATGGATGCTCGCAAGCTCTACAGAAGACTATAAAACAAAACTAAAAACAACTTGCAGATAAAGGCAGATTCCAAGCGTATGAAAAAAAGAATACCATACCACACAACACATGAAGTGATCAGACTCAGCACACCAATACCTGAAGACGACCACTTCAGGTGGTAGGTGTAACATGGTAGTTATGGCAGTCAGAGGACAAGCGCGAACTTCCGGAACATGTTATTGCACGATATATCTAGCATTATGACTGTCGTAAACAGTCACATGTTACCGGTCCGATAAAAGAAGAATAAATCTTACTACGTAACTAACCAAGCGTATCGTAAGACACGACAAAGGAGCGTTGGCATGGAGCTGGCCTCTTCAACCGTAGAAAAATTTGTCTCTAAAATCCAACATATTTAAGCAGTGAGGGAGACAGAGGGTGTAACAAATAAAAATAGAATAAAGAAGGTTAGAGGAACATTTATAGCTCTAGGAAGATTAAGAAGTAAAACGAAATTAAGCTTAACACCAAATTAAGAATATTTAATTTTAACGTTTAATCGGTAATACTGTATGGATCTGAAATATGAAGAAAAACGAAAACGATTTCATTAAACTACGAACACTCACTGACTGGTGCCGACGAAAAAAGGAAGGAATAAAATGACCAATGTGGAGCTCATGGAGAGAACTAAACAAATTCCAGTGTCACAAGAGATGAAGAAAAGATGCTTGCACTAGATAGCACATACATTGAGAATATATGAGTATAGTAGGACATACACTGGGAATACACGATAATAGTATAACACTGGGAATACATAACTATAGTAGGACATACATTGAGAATACATGAGTATAGTAGGCCACACATTGGGAATACACGAGTATAGTAGGACACACATTGGGAATACATGAGTATAGTAGAACACACATTGGGAATACATGAGTATAGTAGGACATACATTGGGAATACATGAGTATAGTAGGACATACATTGGGAATACATGAGTATAGTAGGACATATATTGAGAATACATGCGTATAGTAGGACATACATTGGGAATGCATGAGTATAGTAGGACATACATTGGGAATGCATGAGTATTGTAGGACATACATTGGGAATGCATGAGTATTGTAGGACATACATTGGGAATGCATGAGTATTGTAGGACATACATTGGGAATACATGAGTATAGTAGGACATACATTGAGAATACATGAGTATAGTAGGACATACATTGGGAATGCATGAGTATTGTAGGACATACATTGGGAATGCATGAGTATAGTAGGACATACATTGGGAATACATGAGTATAGTAGGACATACATTGGGAATACATGAGTATAGTAGGACATACATTGGGAATACATGAATATAGTAGGACATACATTGGGAATACATGAGTATAGTAGGACATACATTGGGAATGCATGAGTATTGTAGGACATACATTGGGAATGCATGAGTATAGTAGGACATACATTGGGAATACATGAGTATAGTATAACAAAATCCGTTGGAGTCCACAGGGCAGACGAGACAGGATGACCTAAAATACAGAGATGAGAAGTAGAAACATAATACAGCGAGGACATTGACGGGGCTGTATGTGATAGCTAACGGATATGAGGGCTTGGGGTGACTGGAATGAAGGCCTTCGCCACAGGAGAACTAAAAAGACTGCTGTAAACTATCTTGGGAAATATATGTTGTGGTTTTTCAGTTCCTGTTCGCACTCAAATGCAGACAACAGTGTCCAACATATTTGCTTGAAGGTTTCCAGATCTTTAAGAAATGTTACCAGAGGGGCGTACAACTTGAACTTCTCTTTGCGCTGTTCTATTGCCCAGCCAGCTCACATGACATTTGGTTCACTATCTATGGAATACAGGGTAGCGTATATTCACCTGTTTCCTGACTTTGCAAAAAACTTTCATGTTATGGTTCTGATACGACAGTGTGATAAGTGTGGAGTTAAGTACCCCGTGTCTGATATTGCAGAAACAATGTAGTTAGTTAGCAGGAAGTGAGAGTTGCAGGTGTGTACCTGCCCTACTAGTTAACGCAACCAATAGTTAATGGGATGGGATACTAATGGCCAATGGGATGGCCTCTTTAGATAGAGGTTAGCAGCAAATATCTTGTGTAAGCGACCATGGATCAGCACAGTCGGTTCTCACAGAAAAGACGAGTTGATCTGGAACAGCTATGGGCTGAGTGGTCTCGAGGTATGGTATTCGCTTCTAGTGCTGGAGGTCTCGGGTTCAAGTCTCGGTGTGGGCCGGTATTTTTTCAATTGGACTTCTAATAACAAAATCTTCCCTGGTCTCTGGGTAGTGAGATCGTACGCCCATGTGTATTGTTGCACGCGTAAAAATTCCCTTTGCAGTTGGATATCGAATAAGAAAGAGTAGCCTAACGGCGCTGCCTGGGCAAATCTACCCAAAGTGTTTCAGGGTCCTCGCCGATACTAAGACTTCGTGCACTGAGCTGAGATTCTCCGGACTCAGGCTTTAGATAGGAGTAGAACAGAACACGTATGGGTTACACCCGTGTGCCGTGATGTTGATCCATCGACTAAACAACTAAATTAAACTAAACGGCGCCATGTAGTGTTCGACTCTTTAGGGCAAATGTTAGACCAGATAAACTTAGACGACAGAATGCAAGGGGAAACCACCGTTGGATATCTCTAGCACATTGAGATTCGAAAAAGTGACATCTGAGAAATATAACGAGGGGGGTGGGGGGGGGGGGGGGTGGGATAAGATGAATAAACAAGATGGATGGCTTGGTCACGTGGCTAATTCGAGACAAGAGAACATACTTGGTGATCCCGTGAGGTGACGAACCATGTCCACCCGCACTTATCTTCATGATACATTATAATGGATCATCGGTGGAGGAAGAAGTAGAGAGGAATATGAAGGAAGGAAAAAAAGGGGATGAAGGAGGAGTTCAGATAGGAGAGAAGTGGAAGAGAAAGTTGTGGACGACTAAAGAGGATAAAGAAGAGTAGTAAATTGGAAGAGAATGGAGAAGGAAGAGAATGGCGTTAAGAAATACAATGAGGATGACGTCTCAAGCTAACACTCAACATTAAATGTTGCTTAGAAATTCGGAAATATGCACACTAACATCTGTGTAAAAGCCTTGTATTCAGCCTTTCAGCAGCCTAATATCTTTGTACACGCCTGGTGTTCAGCCTTTCAGCAGCCTAAAATATGTGTACAAGCCTTGTGTTCAGTCATTCAATTTCTTTTCAAAGTCTTTCAATATTCTCACAGGTCTTGGCGTTTTTAACAAATCTCGCATTTTCTACAGAGATTAACACGTAAGGGCAGAACATTCCCTTTGTCTTTCTCCCTTTGCTCCTCAAATACCTCTGATGTTTAACTGGTGAATCTGACTACTGCTTGTTGCTCATGATATGATTCAATGAAGTGCAGCGAATTCACCTGCTGGAATCTGTAGCTCTAGGACGAGGGCCTTACTGAAGTCAAGGAAAAGAGTATATAAGAGCAATAACATGGCTCGAGACACAGACATTCACTAGGGCTTGTTTCCTTAGCGACTCAATGAACATGATCAAGAGGATAGAGGAGGGGTCGATCCGAAGAGAATGGTTGCTGCCTCTGGAGCGGTCTCGGCTGGCAAAGATTAGTTTCATCTTCGTGCCAGGTCATGCGGGAGTACAAGGAAATGAGCAGGCTGACAAGCTCGCAGGTGAGGCTACTGTGGAGGGCGGACGCGCCATGGACCAGGCTGACATTCTGAATGCTCTACGAGAAGTGAGACTTTTGCAAGAACCAAGTGATGACTGTGAATCTACAACAATGGCCAGACTGCGAGAGCAGCAAATTAAAAGAGGGGTGGCCAAACAAGAACACTACGCAGGAAGCCAAAGAAGATTGATAAACCAACACAGAACTGGCGTCGTTAGCCGCTACACGCTGCAGGATTTGCTGAGGAGGGGATCCGAGCACTTATGGACTGAATGGTCCGATGTGCAACGAGGATGATCTGTCGACTAACTAACTAAGGAAAAGAGTAAGATCTGCATTTACTTTCTGCATTTCTCAAAGATGGTTCTCATGTTGAGGATATGACAACCGACTCCTCCGCTCTGTCTGAAACCCGCCTATACTTCTTGTGATTCAAATTCTAATGTGTTTTTCACATCCTGTTCATGATGGTTAGCGGACGGATGCTGCTAGTATTACTCAGCGCGATGGTACGATAACTAGTGGACAATTACCCATATCCTTTCTGTGGGCGCTGTAGCGAGCCGGAGCTGTTGAAAGCCGGAGCTGTGGTGAGCCTGAGCTGTGACGAAGAACGAACGCAATTCGTAATCCCGCAAACCGCGTTCGAAACTCAGCAAGTGCGATTCTGAAGCAGACCGCCATGCGTTGATGTTCATACAAGTATAAGTGGCGGTCGTTCAGAAATCAATATCAAACTACTGAATGTACTCTTGCCAAGAAATCATAGCAAACAATGCTGCGGTTGACGGCTGCGTCCTGTAAAGGATATGCAACTAACATTTCTGCTTTGCCGCATGGATGTACATTGATCTCTTTGAAATTTTCAAAGTGCATGATATATATATATATATATATATATATATATATATATATATATATATATATATATATATATATATATATATATATATATATATATATATATATATATATATATATATATATATATATATATATATATGCTGTTGTGGAGCATTTTTGAAAAGCTTTAGACATCGCAGTAGTAAACATCCTGGTGTTAAATATGGCAACAGAAATTCCCACTTATTTATTTGGCCGTAGTTTATATCAGGTAACGGTTTACTTCTAATAGTCCATACCATGTGGCGTTGGCGGCCATGTCTGTCCCCAGCCTACTGTCTTGTGTTCTGCCAATCATTTGGTTTCCTCTGGGTACTATTTTACTGACAGTCGATCGTCTGGGTACTATTTTACTGACAGTCGATCGTCTGGGTACTATTTTACTGACAGTCGATCGTCTGGGTACTATTTTACTAACAGTCCAGCGTCTGGGTACTATTTTACTGACAGTCCAGCGTCTGGGTACTATTTTACTGACAGTCCAGCGTCTGGCCACTATTTTACTGACAGTCCAGCGTCTGGCCACTATTTTACTGACAGTCCTTCGTTTGGCCGCTGTTTGACTGGGTACTATTTTACTGACAGTCCAGCGTCTGGGTACTATTTTACTGACAGACCGCCGTCTGGGTACTATTTTACTGACAGTCCACCGTCTGGGTACTATTTTACTGACAGTCCAGCGTCTGGGTACTATTTTACTGACAGTCCACCGTCTGGGTACTATTTTACTGACAGTCCAGCGTCTGGGTACTATTTTACTGACAGTCCAGCGTCTGGGTACTATTTTACTGACAGTCCTTCGTTTGGCCACTGTTTGACTGGGTACTATTTTACTGACAGTCCAGCGTCTGGGTACTATTTTACTGACAGTCCAGCGTCTGGGTACTATTTCACTGACAGTCCACCGTCTGGGTACTATTTTACTGACAGTCCAGCGTCTGGCCACTATTTTACTGACAGTACTTCGTTTGGCCACTGTTTGACTGGGTACTATTTTACTGACAGTCCAGCGTCTGGGTACTATTTTACTGACAGTCCAGCGTCTGGGTACTATTTTACTGACAGTCCAGCGTCTGGGTACTATTTTACTGACAGTCCAGCGTCTGGCCACTATTTTACTGACAGTCCAGCGTCTGGCCACTATTTTACTGACAGTCCTTCGTTTGGCCACTGTTTGACTGGGTACTATTTTACTGACAGTCCAGCGTCTGGGTACTATTTTACTAACTGTCCAGCGTCTGGGTACTATTTTACTAACTGTCCAGTGCCTGGGTACTATTTTAGTAACTGTCCAGCGTCTGGGTACTACTTTACTGACAGTCCAGCGTCTGGGTACTATTTTACTAACT
The DNA here is from genome assembly GCA_014155875.1 of Cepaea nemoralis. NCBI lineage: Eukaryota > Metazoa > Mollusca > Gastropoda > Stylommatophora > Helicidae > Cepaea > Cepaea nemoralis. The sequence goes on along the minus strand of JACEFZ010005169.1, from coordinate 108,441 downwards.
GTCCAGCGTCTGGGTACTATTTTACTAACTGTCCAACGTCTGGGTACTATTTTACTAACTGTCCAGCGTCTGGGTACTATTTTACTAACTGTCCAGCGCCTGGGTACTATTTTACTAACTGTCCAGCGTCTGGGTACTACTTTACTGACAGTCCAGCGTCTGGGTACTATTTTACTAACTGTCCAGCGCCTGGGTACTATTTTACTAACTGTCCAGTGCCTGGGTACTATTTTACTAACTGTCCAGTGCCTGGGTACTATTTTACTAACTGTCCAGCATCTGGGTACTATTTTAATAACTGTCCAGCATCTGGGTACTATTTTACTAACTGTCCAGCATCTGGGTACTATTTTACTAACTGTCCAGCGTCTGGGTACTATTTTACTAACTGTCCAGTGCCTGGGTACTATTTTACTAACTGTCCAGCATCTGGGTACTATTTTACTAACTGTCCAGCATCTGGGTACTATTTTACTAACTGTCCAGCATCTGGGTACTATTTTACTAACTGTCCAGCATCTGGGTACTATTTTACTAACTGTCCAGCATCTGGGTACTATTTTACTAACTGTCCAGCATCTGGGTACTATTTTACTAGCTGTCCAGCGTCTGGGTACTATTTTACTAACTGTCCAGAGTCTGGGTACTATTTTACTAACTGTCCAGCGTCTGGGTACTATTTTACTAACTGTCCAGCATCTGGGTACTATTTTACTAACTGTTCAGCATCTGGGTACTATTTTACTAACTGTCCAGCGTCTGGGTACTATTTTACTAACTGTCCAGAGTCTGGGTACTATTTTACTAACTGTCCAGCGTCTGGGTACTATTTTACTAACTGTCCAGCGTCTGGGTACTATTTTACTAACTGTCCAGCGTCTGGGTACTATTTTACTAACTGTCCAGCGTCTGGGTACTGTGCTAACGCGGCTTCTATGGGTCTAGCAGCTTATGCCCATGTCTATATAACCTTTACGAATTATCATGCAAAGAATGAGGAAGAAGATACAACCTGAAATAGGGAAGGAACAATGTGGGTTTGTAGAAGGAAAGGGTACAGAAAATGCTGTGTATATGCTGCGAACAGTTATTGAACGTGCTATAGAAGTAAACAAGGATATACATCTTTGCTTTATTGACTACACAAAGGCTTTTGATAGAGTTAGACATGTCAACATGATGGATATGCTTGCATATCTACAAATTGATGGGAAAGACATTAGACTTATAAAATATATATATTGGAAACAACAAGCTAAGGATTGATAATGAAATGGGACAATATCAACCTATTAAGAGAGGTGTTAGGCAGGGATGTGTAATGTCTCCAGATCTTTTTTCCCTATACAGTGAAAATATTTTCAGAAATGTAGAAGACCTAAATGGAATCAGCATTGGAGGACGAAACATAAATAACATTAGATATGCAGATGATACAGTATTGATTGCAGACAATGCACAGGATCTGCAACAATTAGTAGACGCTGTGGTTGTACATAGTAAGCAGCTGGGGTTGGAATTAAATTGTAAAAAGACACAGGTTATGGTCGTCACTAGGAAGAACGAAGTACCACAATGTAATATACAAGTAAATGGGAATATTCTTCAACAAGTGAATCGGTACAATTATCTTGGAACAGTTATAACATCTGATGGCAGATGCCTTGAAGAGATTAGAACAAGAATCGCCAATGCGAAAGTACCCTTTAGCAAGATGAAAAACATTCTGACCAATAAAATGATGTCAACTGAAACGAGAAAAAGAGTGTTGAGGGGATACATAGAGCCTGTTCTTTTGTATGGATGTGAAACTTGGACAATGTGCAGTCAAGCAGAAAAACATCTGATGGCTGCAGAAATGTGGTTTCTGAGGAAAATGCAAAAAATACCATGGACAGATAGAAAAACCAATGACCAAGTACTACAGGAGACAAATGAAAATCGTAGATTGATTAGAGAAATTAGACGTAGACAGTCAAAATGTTTTGGACATGTTATGAGAAGAAATGGACTGGAGAACTTAGTGACAGCTGGCAAGATCGAAGGGAACAGACCAAGAGTAAGACCGAGAGGAAAATACCTGGATGGCTTGGCCACATGGCATGGACGAGACAGGAACACTGAGCTGATCCACTACTCTGGTGATCGAGTGAAATGGCGAATCATGACCGCCCACGCTTTCCGGCATGGCACATGATTGATTGATATGACCTTTAACTCTTTGCACTGTAGTAAATATACTCCATCAATCATCATCATACAATGACGTGTCCTGTGCGAAACTCTCCCCCCCCCCCCCCCCCCCCCCTACTCCATAAGTCTTCCGAACTGTCTTCTATAAACAATATGTCCTGACTGTGATTGTCTTCCCAACTGTCTTCTATAAAGCACATATTCTGGCTGTGTTTGTCGTCCGCGCTGTCTTCTATCAACCCCATGTCCTGCGTGGGATTGTCTTCCGAACTGCCTTCTGTAAAGCATATGTCCTGCCTGTGTTTGTCTTCCCAACTGTCTTCTATAAACCACATTATCCTGTCTGTGTTTGTCTTTGAATTGTCTTCTATAAACCACATGTCTTGTCTGTGTTTGTCTTCCCAACTGTCTTCTATAAACCACATGTCCTGCCTGTGTTTGTCTTCCCAATTGTCTTCTATAAACCACATGTCCTGCCTGTGTTTGTCTTCCCAACTATCTTCTATAAACCACATATCCTGCCTGTGTTTGTCTTCCTAACTGTCTTCTATAAACCACATGTCCTGCCTGTGTTTGTCTTCCCAAGAAGAAGCAACGGCTGCAGCAGGGTGTAACGGTATGAATTGGAAACAAATAGGTATATTAAGCTCCTGCGAAAAGAAACGTACTAAACACAAATACGGTTGCACATACCTTACAAGGAGATCCATCGTATACCGGAATACAATACAGGTGAAAATCCAAAATCAGAATCAATAAATAAATATATAAAATGAATAATAATATAAAATACACACAAAAGCGTACAAGACAACACACAAGACGGCCGACGTTTCGATTCTCAGAATCTTTGTCAAGGACAGGACAACACAGATAGATCAACGAAAAAAAAAAAAAAAAAAGCAAAAAGCAGCACTACACTGTTTCCATGTGGGAGCAGAAAAAGCCTTGTCTTCCCAACTGTCTTCTATAAAACACATGTCCTGCCTGTGTTTCTGTCATCTAAATTATCTACATACACTTAAGTCGTAGCCTTCTCTCCGTTCCCCAGTATACCTCCCACCCTCAATGGGCATATCCCGAGTACTGTAACCCTAATGTTGGATTGACAAATTATGCCTTCTGCCCACTAGTAGGAGAATAGAAAACATGCTTTAAAAATACTTCCATGTCCACTACAGGACGTTGCAATCAAGCTTATTTATTGGTGATATACTAGGTAATTTTAAGTTTAGAAGTTGGCCGCTGCTTTCTGAACGGCCGAGGCCTACTACCATAGAAATCAACGCAAAGCGGCCTGCTATAGAATCTCCCACGGTTGATTTACAGCTCTCGACCTGATGTTGGGGAAGTATGGAACTGCGTTTGATTATAAACCTGACACCACTTGCGTCGAACAAGCCATGCACACTCTAAACTCGAACAAACCATGCACACTCTAAACTCGAACAAGCCATGCACACTCTAATCTCGAACAAGCCATGCACACTCAACTCGAACAAGCCATGTACACTAAACTCGAACAAGCCATGCACACTCTAAACTCGAACAAGCCATGCACACTCTAAACTCGAACAAGCAATGCACACTCTAAACTCGAACAAACCATGTACAGTTAAAGAAACCATGTACAAGTTACAACCGAAGAAACCACGATCAAGTGAAAGTCGAACAAGTGAAAGTCGAACAAGTGAAAGTCGAACAAGTGAAAGTCGAACAACCCATGAACAAGTGAAAGTCGAACAAGTGAAAGTCGAACACGTGAAAGTTGAACAAACCATGAACAAGTGAAAGTCGAACAAGCCATGAATAAGTGAAAGTCGAATAAGTGAAAGTCGAACAAGTGAAAGTCGAACACGTGAAAGTCGAACAAGTGAAAGTCGAACAAGTGAAAGTCGAACAAGTGAAAGTCGAAAAAGTGAAAGTCAAACAAGCCATGAACAAGTGAAAGTCGAAAAAGTGAAAGTCAAACAAGCCATGAACAAGTGAAAGTCGAACAAGTGAAATTCGAACAAGTGAAAGTCAAACAAGCCATGAACAAGTGAAAGTCGGATAAGTGACAGTCAAACATGCCATGAACAAGTGAAAGTCGAACAAATCATGGACACGTTATCGTCGAACAACCCATGGACAAGTTGTCGAACACACCATGAACAAGTGAAAGTCGAACAAACCATGTACAAGTGAAAGTCGAACAAACATGGACAAGTTATCGTCGAACAAACCATGTACAAGTGAAAGTCGAACAAACCATGGACAAGTGAAAGTCGAACAAACCATGAATAAGTGAAAGTCGAACAAACCATGGACAAGTTATCATTGAACAAACCATGAATAAGTGAAAGTCGAACAAACCATGTACAAGGGAAAGTCGAACAAACATGGACAAGTTATCATCGAACACACCATGTACAAGTGAAAGTCGAACAAACCATGGACAAGTGAAAGTCGAACAAACCATGAATAAGTGAAAGTCAAACAAACCATGGACATGTGAAAGTCGAACAAACCATGGACAAGTTATCGTCGAACAAACCATGGACATGTGAAAGTCGAACAAACATGGACAAGTTATCGTCGAACACACCATGAACAAGTGAAAGTCGAACAAACCATGTACAAATGAAAGTCTACAAACCATGGACAAGTTATCGTCGAACCAACCATGTACAAGTGAAAGTCGAACAAACCATGGACAAGTTATCATTGAACAAACCATGAATAAGTGAAAGTCGAACAAACCATGTACAAGGGAAAGTCCAACAAACATGGACAGTTATATGGAAAGGAATTTTGTAAGGTAGCCACACAATGGAATCGGGCAAATGGTGCAAGTGAAATGAAAATTTATTTTGTCAACAAACAAGGGTCCATGACATCACTGACCCAGGGTTAGGGATAGCAAACAGATGTTTTAAATATAGAGGAACCATGAGTGATGGGTTCACGAAGGGTAGAGGCATCATCGACAGGATGTTTGATGCAAGAAAAGAACCACCTGATCGAGGGTCGGTACACAAATAGTTTGTGTGTTTGTGAAGTAGTAACAGACCTGCGGGTACACACATATAATGTTTTTTTGTATATGTTGATTACGATGCGATGTATTAGCTCATGCATTGGTGCACAAGATGGAAAGTGGATTGTATTGATGTGTGGGGAATACGGGAGTTTACTATGATTATTCGATACATTATTTAGTGTGGTAGCTAAAGTGAGATGGAGTCATACTTAGGGCTACCCATGCAATATGTCTTGGTCACATATTTGATAAGTATTAGTCTCCCAACATTTGAAAACGATGTTTTCTTTTGAGGAGGGGTAATGACATATGCCTGGGGTAATTGACATTGAGGTGAGTGACCTGTAGCGTGGCTATGAGAAAAATAACCAGCCATGAGAAATAATGGTGAGGGTGAGTGCAGACCCCCAGGGTGGATGGGGTGAGAGACAGTTTAGGTTTGCGTGAAGTCAGGAGACGTAAAGAGGAGATGAAGCTGAGACCGACTGAGGGTCCGATCGTTTTAGACAGTTGATGTTTGGACTCCGAGGTAGTCGGTGGTCTAAGAAGAGGAGCGGAGTTAGTTAGAGAACTCCGTGCTGTGTTGTGTTATTCTCCCAGTTTTGAATGGAGGCCTAAAACCCAGAGGGGGGTTGGATAGACAGTGGAGGACTAGACCCAGTGTGTGGGTTGTATTGTGTGAGGTCCAGCCGTGGATAGCAGCTGGATAACTGTCCTGTAAATTTGAGATTAATAAGGCCTTGAGAAGGCAGTGATGTGTGCGTGTTAAATTGTGAGGAGGATATATATATTCTGTGGATTATATATGGTTTTCTGAATATGGAAATATGTTACGTGTGTCCGTGTTTCTTCTGCATTAAAAGATTATGTGCGCTAACTCAATCTTGTTCACTGACTGGCGGGGGTGAGTTATATCTGAGACAGGTGGATAGCTCAACTTACACTCCGTATTGACATACAGGGAGCATTGTAACCTAGACAACGACCATCTCACTGGGTTCTCATTAAGAACATCGTGAGAATGATATTATACTTCCTAGGTACTTGAAACTCTTTACTTGTTTCAAGGGATGTTCATTTAGGTGAATCGTTGTTGCTATTTCTTCTTTAGTTACAGTTATTACCTCTGTTTTACTTGTGCTAATTTTCATATTATATTCCCTACACATTTCATTAGGCTATTCATGTGGTCTTGTAATTCAGCTTCTGATTTTGCTATTAGTGCTTGGTCATCTTCAAACAGGAGTTCTCTAATGGTTAGATTTGCAGATGGTTCTTCTTCCGTGTTCTCGTCATGCGGTGTTCTTGCGGTCTCTGTTTTGCTGGTTTCTTTACATATGTTGTCTATATATGTTATGAACAAGAGAGGGGGCAGGACACAACCTTGTCGTACTCCAGATCTTATGGTGATGGGTTCTGAGTGTCCTTCAGTTGCTCTGACTATGCATTCACGGTTGTTGTATAAGCTTCTACATAGGTTTGTTAGATGTGTACTCACTCAATAATGTTTAAGGATTTCCCACAGCTTGTTCCTATCTACTCTATCAAATGCCTTTTCTCACATGATCTTTAAAAGACATACACCTGTCGAATGTGATTTAGAAAGACAAGTCGATATAACAAGTAAAGAGACATATACACATTTTATTTACTGACAAGACCATCCTCGAGTAGAACGCCCCAACAGACTTCAAAACTCACAACCCATCTCATAAACACCCAACACAAACTAACGGTATGCGCATCCGCACCTTATTTCTAGAACCATCATCAATTCCGGAACAATTATTAACAATCCTATAATACTTAAAAATAAGAAAATGATATATCTACATTTCCGTGTCTTGATTATTTAAGAAACTATCACCTAATTTGCCGATGTCACAAATATCTGTCATAATTTAGTTGCCTTAGTTTCGCTGCCCTGTATTGCATAATAGTAAAGATGGATTAATTAATTGTGCAGTGTTTATTTAATGTTCTATTTTTGGTCTGCTTGTTTGGATTTTCGCGCTGCTTAGAAATATATGTTGGTATTTTCTTTAGACGCAATATTATTTGTTTCGTTGCGTCATATTATTCCAGCGCACATTCATAATTGCTGGTTTATTTTTGATAAATAATGAGAAGGTTTTAATGCAAAGATTGTTAAAACTATAAATGAGTAAATGAGGGGAATTTCAATGGAAAGATTGTTAGAATATGAGTCAGTATAAAGTAAAACCTTTCTTTCCTTGTGATAATTCACCATCAACATCATCATCATCATCATCATCATCATCATCATCATCATCATCATCATCATCATCATCATCATCATCATCATCATCATCATCATCATCATCATCATCATCATCATCATCATCATCCAGATTTGTCGTCAAGCGTCGTGGGGCGGAATAATTGGCGTTCCAGAGACCGATAGATGGCATTGGATATTGTCATTACATGTGAAACCAACGAAATTTCTCACGCATCTATCTGCATCGAAGGTTATGCTGACTCTCTTTTGGGATGAACGACGCGTTATATTAGAACACTAAATGCCGGGAGGAGAAACCGTCATCAGTGATAAGCATACAAATCTTCTCAGGAATGATCATCGATCGACGCGCAATCAAATCCAAATGGCATGGACTTCTGAGTAAAGGTGTCCTTTTGCAACATGACAATGCTAGATCTCATAATGCCCGTGCAACGGTTAAAACATCGAAGACCTCCACTATCAGTGTCTATCACATACCCCGTACTCGCCATACCTAGACCCAAGTGATTTTTACCTGTCTGGGAATCTCAAAGAGTCATTGGGAGGAAATACTTCTCCGTCCTATGAAAAGGTACAGCAGGTGGTGCATGAGTGGTTACACATGCGAACGAAAGAATTGTTTCTACAGGAATCTAAGCACGTTATCGGCGCATGAAGACTTGCATTGAACGCAGTGGTGACTACATCGAAAAATGATAAATATGTTCTTTACTTTTTCAGAGTATATTCACCTCCCAAAATAAAAGAATTTACGGTTTTCATTTGAATCCCCCATGTATCAGCGACTCATATGAACTCGTTTTCAAAATAGAAATATCCGCGACTCCATATGAACTCATTTTCAAAAGATGGGTATCGTCAAGACAATCGGAAATTATTTTCTAAAGGAAAGTGACAGCCGTTCTTTCTAAACTTATTTTGGAGAGAAAATGGCAACACCAAATGCATTCCACGAAGGAAACAGGAATGCCAGAAACGAGATGCGGAAAATGGGGATCATATTTTTCCGCTGACCGCCTCTCCTGCTCTTGATGTCCGCACATGTTGTGTTTGATGAAATCCTACAAGCGGCTAGATTCCAGCGGGTAATGGCATTGCCTTGTTCTCAGGAGTAATGTAAGTGATATACACAAGAGGAGATGATAAAAGGGGCGGTGGAGATGTTAAGTAATGATGAAGCACAAAGAGGAAGGGAAATAAGAGGGACGTACTCGCTATAAATGTGCACAAATAAGTATTAAATATTGAAGCATTATTATCAGGTTGTGTCAGGCTGATAAGCCATCTTACAAGATCACCACTGTCTGGATCAGGATAGTTCGTTCGTTCCTTTTTACGAATACCCCGTTTCTGCCTTCGATTTGTCTACTGGGCTATAATTGGGGCCTTTATGGGGTAGCTTGTAGTTTGTCTTTCGTAGATTGGGCTGCTTGTTGTCAGCTTCCCGGCTTCTGATGGGTTGATTGTGTTCGTTCCTTTCTTATTAGGTTTTTCATGTAATGACAGAGTCGCGCACTTGTTGAGGTCTGGAGTAATTGTGTAACCATTCCGTCATATGGTGCTGTTTCCTTCAGGGAGTTTTACCAGTTGTCGTCTCTCCTGGATTTTCCCCGTCTTGGTCTATCTGCGATTCGTCTGAATCTTCTCTGATACCTTGTACGTGTTGACCATTCGGTCCATGGGGTGACCAGCAGTTTCTTATCCCGACCCCCATCCACTCTTGGTCTTGGTCACTGTCGTTCTGGTTCTCTTCATTCAATTCTATTTCTACTTCTGTTGCTTCTTCTTCTGTCTGGGCCTTTGCATCTTTTACTTCTGGTGTGACATGAGTAGTTCTATTTGTTCTTTTTCTTCTTGGATCTGTATCACAGTTGGTTCTGTCTTTTCTCTCTCTCTCTTCTTGAATTTTTGATAGAGTTTCATCTGTCTCAGTCTTTATAGCAGCCATTCGAGCGACATCCTGCTCAGTCTTCTGCTGAACTTGCTTCAGTTCGTCCAGGATGTGCTGAACGGCCGTTATCTGTGTTTCTTGTGTTTTGTCATTTTCTTCCTCCATGCTTTTGAACTGTGATCTTAGGTCCTTCAGCTGGCCTTACAGTTGCGCTTTCTCACTGTTTGTAAGTCGATTGGTCGCCTTGTACTGCCTCCTAGCCTCTTTATATGGCAGGTTGGATTTTATGACGATCTTCATGGCTTCCGTGCTGTCTTGGCGGCAGGGGCAGCCGAGATACCTGGAGCCGTGGTTGCCGAGGAAGTTGGCGCACTTTCTGTTAGGGTTAGACCTTGTGAAGTCCTTGTCGGTCTTTGCTTGCTGGCACTGGCTGTATCGATGAATGTTTGGCACTAAAACCATTGCAGCACTCTCGGTATGTAGTGCTCTGGAACTTGGTCTTTCCTGTCCCATCTAATGACATGAGGGAAGTCCTCCGATGTTACGATGACAATTGTGGAGGGGATGCTATTCTTGCCGCTGATCCTCTCAGCACTGGTGATCTTGAGTTTCCGGCTCTCTCTCGTCAGCATCTCCCAGATATGGTCGTTGGTGAGATGTGTGTTGACTCGTTTAATGACCAATCGTTTACTTGTGCGGTGCCGGATGACTTCCAATAAGATGCCGAGTTGGAGTTGGATGACGGCTTTCTCTTCTTGTGCAGTATTCTGCATAAGTGCTGTGGTCTTTGGGTTGTTGTTGTTGTTTTTTTTTTTTTAATGCAGACCACTACTCCATCAGGTGTCTTGCGCGGCTGGTCGATGCTGTTTCTTTCCAGCTCTTTTTCCAACAGACTTAGTACCTTGTCCGTTGGTAGCGCCGACAGTTTGGCCTCCCACACGTTTGTTTCAACAGGATTTTGCCGATGAAGTCCTCCGTTGTGGTTTCCTGCAAGGTGGAGGTCTTTGGTGAGCTGCCTGACTGCTTCCCATTAGTGTTGCGGGCGTCTCCGCTGTTGCTGGCTTCAGTTGTAGTTGTAATCTCTGGCGTTGGTTTAGCGATGGGAGCGGCTTTAACTGGTGTAGAAGTGGTAGCTTCCTTTGATGTTATTTCAGGTTCTGGTGTTTCGCTGCAGCTCGCAGGCAGGTTTTCTTCTTGCATCTTCTTGATAGACTTGGAGGTTTCCACGCTGCTCATCTTGAATGTCGGGTGTCTTCTGGAGTTATTCTTGCCACCTGCCAAATTCTCCCACGTGTCAGGCTTTAGATTACGCGACTTGTCTCGATAGCTCGTCGAGTCGACTGTGTGTGAGGAAAGAATCCACAGGATCAGTTTGTGCTTTTGTTCAGGTTATGCTTAGGGGTCAGACCATCGAGACACTGATCGTTTTGTCTTCCCCTGTTATCTTCTCTTCAAGAGTAGGAGGAGAGGGAGGGGAAGAAAGGGCGAAGAAGAAGAAAAACAAGAAGAACAAGAACAAGAACAAGAACAAGAATGAGGACATATCACTTCATCAGGATGTTGGATGCC
>JACEFZ010005169.1:80000-92500 GCA_014155875.1 Cepaea nemoralis | reverse complement strand
CTGGCAAGATTGAGGGGACAAGAGGAAGAGAAAGGGCGGGGAGTGAATACATGGATGGTTGGCCACGGGACACAATCGGAACAAGAACACGATTTTGACTGGCTCCGGTGATCGTGTGAGACTGCGAACCATGACCGTCCCTCCCTTTTCGACACGGCACATGACAATGATGAGTGTCACATTGCTTTCTAAGCAGCCGAAGCGCATATCATTATGAAAATCAATACAAGGCAATCTGCTCCCATTTGTCCGGCAACTGACTCCGAACCCAGTAATATGCCCAGACTGTGGAACTGCTTGCAATATCCCTAAGCTTATCGGCGTGGCACATGATGATGAACAGGCTGTATCTACCACCCCCCCCCCACCCCGAGGGGGAGGGGGAGGGTAGTTTTCTATACTAACAAATTTGTCAGGGGGGCTGCCTTTTATTCTACATTTTATGATTTCCACATGCCATTTTAATAAGTACAATTTGCACACATCACCTCCAGTTTTTTTCGCCATTATCTGATTGGGCTAGTAGTCTGATCTCAGGAGGCGTGTGATATCAGTAAACTATTCTTGTTAAAATGCCCACTCCAATGCTGGGATTTGAACCCAGTACTTTCAAAATTAGGGAGCTTCTGTTGGATTATTTCTCCAGGACTTGCTGGTGTAATGGGACACGAGCAGGCGGACAGATTGGCTGGGTCTGCACCTCTGGGTGGGGTATTGGTGCTGGTAAGGTAGATGTGACCGTGACCTCCGGGGTCGTGTGTATAGTGCAGAAGAACAAATAGATCATCACGACCTGGAGAGAATGGTACTACAGGTAGTGACCAGAAGGTCTGACCGACACATCCAACTCTGACGAAAGGCCAGACGGACACATAATCAGACTACTACTGGTACTGCTAATATCGGGACTCTTCGATGGCTGTTGAAGATGAGGACGGAGCACTCGTGTGAAAGTGTCGAGTGCTGTGATGTCGTTTCTTGACTTATCTCAATTGAACCTTAGCCATTCAACCACTTCTGTAGGCTCCCATCCCTTCCCCCTCCCCTTCTCAAGCAGATGTGGCGCATAGGAAGACAAATCTCTTAAGTGACAATGTTGTAAAAGAAGAGCACAACTGTACTTTGTGCGACCTATTTTTTGACCTGTTTGTGTTGACCGGAATAGTTCAGACAGTAAGCCAGCGGAAATGGAATTCTACTAGAGAAAACACCAGTTTTCTCTACTAGAGAAAACACCAGTTTTGTCAACAAGCCACTCCTGGCTGGTCATAATGACGCTTTAAAGATGGTCATCAAACTTTGGACATGTACCAAGGAGGAGCAGCGTGCTATTATCCGTTTCTTTTCTTTTTTTTTTTTCTTTTTTTTTTCAAACTCAGTTAAGAGGTGAAACCTGTATAAATTCATCGGCGAATAAGGTCCAGTAGGGTGATGCATGCCAGTCAGTCCAGCAAATGTATGAGTGGGGTAGGATGTTTTGACAATCAAATCCAAATGGCGTCGACTTCTGAGTAAAGGTGTCCCTTTGCAACATGACAATACTCAACCCCATACTGCCCGTGCAACGGTGGAAACCAGCGACGACCTCCACTTTCAGGAGTGACTAGAGGGTCTGGTCGAAAAACCACAACTCCGAGGAGAGGCCTGACGGACATGATAATCAGACTGCTAATGGACCATTAGTATTGGGACTCTTCTCTGGCTGTTGAAGATGACGACGGAGCATGTATGGAAATGTGCCGAGTGCTGTGATGTTAGTTCTTGACTCGACAAAATTCTGTAATTAACCAATGGTTTATGATGTTTGTGAGCCCGTTCTCTTCCATGCTCGGGTCTTGCAGAACTTCTTATACACATTGTGAATTGTTTTTAAAAAATGAAACATGTAAATTCAGAAATCAAATTACTGCCCTAATGATTTCCCCACATTCCCTCACCCTTTCTGTCTAGAATTTTGAGACAGGAAGACGCCATGTTAAGTTCTGCCTGACCTAGTTAAGGAGTTGCTAACATTTCCGGTCCCATGATGCATCTGCTTTTCTGTGTTTTCCTGTCTCCTGGGTGACACCGTAGACACATTTTTGGGGGTCTGTCTTCTATTTCACGACACGAAGAAATAAATCACAAGGAATTACAGAGTAATTATTGTAAAGGGAATGATGGAATATTAGTTGAAACAGCCATTACGTAAACCCAGCGGAAGACTATTTGATACTAATTGTTAGTAATGTACGAAGATACATGCGTGGTTAGTTGTTAGTCGTTAGTCGCGGTTCCAACATCACGGCAAAGGGCCGTCCCATAATGCTCCGTTTCTGAGCTCGTTAATATCACATAACATGCTCCTTACTGTCCATGTGAAAAATAAAACAAATAGCAGTCCCGAAGAATCATCAGCACGCACTGGCATACATGCCACTGCAAGAATGCCAATACAACAGTCCGCCACTAAAATTACAGTTCATCGTTCACGGAAGTGACAGTTACTAGAAAACCAGCAGTTGCACAAACATTACTGCATAATGCAAAATGTATACAAAGCATAAGCACGCCGTTGCCAGAAGAAAAAACACTCAAGAGTCCTTAGCAGCTTAACAGCCTATCCGCTATACCGGACCAGAAGCTCAGATTCGATATTATTTGAATTATCCAGAAATTTATATATGGAACCGCTTGCGTATTACCGGGCCCCAGGGGAAATACCTGACGCTTGCCATACATGACGTAAAAGGCGACTAAGGAGGTTTTCACGTATAGTCAATGGGAACCTTAAAAGAGGTAAAGACTATTAGAAAACTAATCTGCCATGCATGTCGAAATAAGTGTTTATGGAGAGTTGAGTATGGGATATTGCTTGTCCTTTCTGTATATTGACTCTAGCTGCAAACTGCAGCCAACCAAGAACAAGTTTAAAGATATGGGAAACAGAATAACACAGCCAACGAAGGGAAAAAAGGGTTAAGAAAAGGGTCGCAGTCCCAAATAACATTCTTATCTCTCTGCTCTCATACATGATTTCATTCATAAATAACTTATGAAGCTAATCTTTGACAACGGCGACAACTACAGTTATAATATGCATTATAAACGATTGGAAAATGTGCTATAATCAATAATACATGACGCACTAAAACTAATCTTTGACATGACAGTTATAATAAGCTAATGTACATGTGTCATTCCGCAGTTAGGAGAGAGATTGTGATACTAGGAATCCCAGTGCAGTGGAAAGGCTATAAAAGATCGTCTTCATAAATTTCTCAATACCTCATTAAATATGAACATAGCGCAAACAAGCTTTTCTTATACTGTATCCGACGAACAATAAACCATAGCTCAAATGCAAATGTTTAGGGGAGTTCTTGGGGAAATTTGAGACCTAAAACATATCAGGAAAAGAGAATTCGAGACAGAAACGACAAATATGGGGAGGGCATGAGACAGTGCGAGACAGGTCGGCTGGGGGTGAGTTGACTGAGGTGGAGGAGAGGGGTGGGTGCAGGGAGTGGGGGTAGGAGTGGTTATGCCATGTGGGACTGGGGGAGTTAGGGGTGGGGGGGGGGGCAAAAGACGAGGAAGAAAATAGAGGCGAACACGTCTGAGGTGATATACTCAATATAAATAGGAGGGGACTTCAAGTTACAACTGTTAAATGTTGTTGTTGTTGTTGTTGTTGCTGTTGATGTTGTTGTTGTTGTTGTTGTTGTCGTTGTTGTTGCTGCTGCTTCTGCTGCTGTTGTTGTTGTTGTTGTTGTTGTTGTTGTTGTTGTTGTTGTTGTTGTTGTTGTTGTTGTTGTTGTTGTCTCCAGCCTAGAAAACGTGCTTGAATTCCTGTGGAAAAGAATTCTTTTGGTCGTGTGTGTAACCACTCTGGGGTCCCTACTCAGTGTGCCTGACCCGGTCGTGAACAGTCTGTCACAGAAGTCGCATCGCATTGAAACTGTCTACTCCACTCATACACTCGTTGGACTGACAGGCATGCATCGCCATACTGGACATTCATTCCACGAAGAATTTATATAGATTTCACCCTTTCACTGATTTAAAAAAAAAAATAACGAATAATAAAACGCTGCTCCTCTTTGGAACATGTCAAAAGTGGGACAGCCATCTTTACACTGTTCTTATGAAGTTACCGTGTTCGTTTTCACCATGAAGTCATGTGCTTGACATCCTTAAATACAATATTGACATGTTATAAGACAATGACATGGTTATTGTAATTTCTATCACAAATTTCAGGTTTTCATTTGAAGCACCCTCGTAACATAAGAGGAGACAATTCCACATTAATAAAAACATCCGGTAAATTTAATAATTTAATGTTATCCAGTTGATTAAAGGGGATACTATGAGTAATAGATTAAATATCCGTTAATTTTAGGGGAGACACTGTGGCAATAGCTGAAATATCCGATTATGTTAAGGGAAGACTGAGTGAAATATACCGTTAACTTAAGAGGAGACAATGTGATAATAGTTGAAATAGCCAGTTAACTTAAAGGTAAAGTTAAAGGTAGTTGCATATTCTTTACATGACGTCGCAGTCAACACCATCATTTTTTGCTGTTGTGATCTCTTGCTAAGTTACGTTCAGTAGTTTGCTATTGTTTCTGAACGACCGGCATCCATACCATTGCAAAAGAAACCAACGCAAGGCGGTCTGCTGCCAAATCGCCCACAGCTGTTTTTCAAACGCAGGTATGCGGGATTAAAATTTGCGTCCGTAACCTATTCGCCACGGAGCGGGCACTTAGGGAGATACAATGTGATAATAGCTGAAATATCAAATTAATTTAAGAAGAGACAATCTGATAATAGCTGAAATATCCAGTTAACATAAGGGAGACAATCTGATAATAGCAGAAATATCCATTTAATTTAAGGGGAGACAATTTGATAAAGGTCGGTTATCCAGTTAACTTAAGGGGAGACACTATGATAATAGCTGAAGTATTCAGTTAACAGAAAGGGAGATAATCTGATAATAGCCGATATATCCAGTTAACTTAAGGGGAGACAATCTGATAATAGCTGAAATATAGAGTTAACTTGAGTGGAGATAATCTGATAATAGCTGACATATCAAGTTAACTGAAGGGGAGACATTGTAATAATAGATGAAATATCCAATTAACTGAAGGAGAGACAATGTAATAATAGCTGAAGTATCCAGAAACTAACAGCTAGTTTTACCAAGCCATGGTGCTGTGGATAGAACGCCTGCATGCCGCACGGTGGTCATGTATTCCATACACCTTAAAGACGGGAATTACTTTCACTCACATGGGCTGGTGGGCGGACCCAGCCCAAGATGTAAAAATAAAAAAAGTTAAAAGCCCGTTTATACGCCTTAGAGAGAATAGGGCATCATGGTGCAAGACCCACATTTCTGCAGACCACTATGTGTGTGATATGTGTACACGCCCACCACCTTTACTTCCTAAACATTTCCTGGTACAGATAGCAGACTGGAACAACGTGGGAGCCCAGGACTGCCTTCAAACACGCATAACCCCAGAGGTCAGCAGGGGTCAATTACGCCACTACCACACAGCGTCTCCCAGCTTAAGATCAGGCCACTACCACACAGCGTCTCCCAGCTTGAGATCAGGCCACTGACACACAGCGTCTCCCAGCTTAATATCAGGCCACTACCACACAGCGTCTCCCAGCTTAAGATCAGGCTACTACCACACAGCGTCTCCCAGCTTAAGATCAGGCCACTACCACACAGTGTCTCCCAGCAGGCCACTACCACACAGCGTCTCCTAGCTTAAGATCAGGCCACTACCACACAGCGTCTCCCAGCTTAAGATCAGGCCACTACCACACAGCGTCTTCCAGCTTAAGATCAGGCAACTAACACACAGCGTCTCCCAGCTTAAGATCAGGCCACTACCACACAGTGTCTCCCAGCAGGCCACTACCACACAGCGTCTTCCAGCATAAGATCAGGCCACTACCACACAGTGTCTCCTAGCAGGCCACTACCACACAGCGTCGCCAAGCTTAAGATCAGGCCACTACCACTACCACACAGCGTCTCCTAGCTAAAGATCAGGCCACTACCACACAGCGTCTTCCAGCATAAGATCAGGCCACTACCACACAGTGTCTCCCAGCAGGCCACTACCACACAGCGTCTTCCAGCATAAGATCAGGCCACTACCACACAGTGTCTCCCAGCAGGCCACTATCACACAGCGTCTTCCAGCTTAAGATAAGGCCACTACCACAGTGTCTCCCAGCAGGCCACTACCACACAGCGTCGCCCAGCTTTAGATCAGGCAACTACCACACAGCGTCTCCCAGCTTAAGATCAGGCCACTACCACACAGTGTCTCCCAGCTGACTACTACCACACAGTGTCTCCCAGCTGACCACTAACACACAGCGTCTCCCAGCTTACGATTGATACCAGAAAACATCAGTGGAAGTAAAGGCGGCATTACGGACATTAACCGGATCATCCATCCAGTGCCAATTGTTTTTAAGGCGTTGTAAAGGCGAGAGGATCGGTTTCATCGCACCGGGTATATCCCATATGGCTCTGTCTTTTACCGCAGGGTGGTCTGCCCAAAGCGTCGCACAAAGCAGGAACTCTGTAGCTAAAGCGACGACTCCCGGGAGTCTCCGAGAAGATTTCACTCGTGAACCGAATAACGGAGTCCAAAATCGAACCCAAAACCTTCAGATCGCGAGCCAGGCGGCTTGGCCACTCTGCCACGGAGACCCAATAGGTATATAAAAATATAGGAGCAGCACCATATACCCTGTACTCCTCGTGGCTTCAAATCCAGTCCTGTACTTGTAATGTAATTGTTGGGGCACCCAGTGCCATTGTAATGTAATTGTTGGAGCACCCAGTGCCATTGTAATGTAATTGTGGAGGCACCCAGTGCCATTGTAATGTAATTGTTGGAGCACCCAGTGCCATTGTAATGTAATTGTCGAGGCACCCAGTGCCATTGTAATATAATTGTTGGAGCACCCAGTGCCATTGTAATGTAATTGTTGAGGCACCCAGTGTCATTGTAATGTAATTGTCGAGGCACCCAGTGCCATTGTAATATAATTGTTGGAGCACCCAGTGCCATTGTAATGTAATTGTTGAGGTACTCAGTGCGATTTTAATGTAATTGTTGAGGCACCCAGTTCCATTGTATTGAAGACACAGGTAGTCTGCAGCTGTTACCGCGATCCCTGGAATGTGTTATTAACTGTTGGAGACGAGTGTAATAGCTTT
Organism: Cepaea nemoralis; assembly: GCA_014155875.1. Classification (NCBI taxonomy): domain Eukaryota; kingdom Metazoa; phylum Mollusca; class Gastropoda; order Stylommatophora; family Helicidae; genus Cepaea; species Cepaea nemoralis. The sequence continues at coordinate 85,251 of JACEFZ010005169.1, read as the reverse complement.
CCTCTGCCTTCTTGGATAGGGTGTTGGGTGCGATAACGTTCCTCTGCCTTTTTTAATTAGTGTGTTGTGGAAATTTTTGGCATAGTGTTATTATCTCAAAAATGTCGATGTGTTTCATGCACTCAATTAACTTCTGTTTTGCCTGTAAGTATTACTTTTCTAAAAAATGGAAAGAATCTAGTTTCTTTTGTAAGAGCTTCCAGTTTTTTTTTTTTTAAATATGAATGTCTTTTCTTTTGTAAGAGTTTCATGGTATTATTTTAATAAGAGTGTCTTGTCTTTTGTAAGACTGTAGTGTCATGTTATTTTTGTTAGAGTGTTGTGTCTGTTATTAGAGTCTTGTGTCTTTTGTTAGAGTCTTTTGTCTGTTGTTAGAGTTTTGTGTCTCTTGTTACAGTTGTGTATCTGTTGTTAGAGTCTTGAGTCTATTATAAGTGTTGTGTGTCTTTTGTCTGTTGTTAGAGTCTTGTGTCTTTTGTAAGTGTTGTGTCTTTTGTATATTGTAAGAGTCGTGTGTGTTTTGTAAGAGTCACTTACTTTGTAAGAATCGCGTGTCTTTTATTAACGTTTAACTTCTTTTATACTGGTCTTGCGTCTTTTTAAAAGAAATGTCCTCTATAAGTCTCTCATATATGTTGTAACAGTGTCATATCTGTTGCTAGAGTGTCATGTCTGTTTGAACAGTGTCATAAATGTAGAAACAGTGTCATATATGTTATAAGAGTGTCATAGCTACTGTAATAGTATCAAATATGTTGTAACAGTGTCGTAGCTGTTGTAACAGTGTCATATCTGTTGTAACAGTGTTATGTATGCTGAATCTGTAACCCATATGCTGCAAATGTACCGTATATTGTGTAACCGTGCCATATATGTTATAACCGTGCCATATATATTGTAATGTAACCGTGCCATATATTTTGTAACCGTGCCATATATATTTTGTAGCCATGCCTTACCTTCTTTAAGATTGTCATGACTTGTGTTAGGTCTAAGTTATGATCTATGATTTGTCTTCTTCTTCACGCCATGTAGCAGCTTCCTCTGCCTTTTCTTTGACGTGTACAAGTCTTTGCTCAGCTCATAGAATCAACCAGGTTTTCAACGAACATTGATGGAAGACCCCGTTCCCGGAAGTAGAAGATGGCGTCGTAAACCATGAAAGTGGACACGGGACATGTTTTATTTTACTTGGCATTCTCTCGCTTTGAACTCTAGCAAAGTCCATACACATGCGACTGCTTCTAGTGCACTGGACTGATATTGTGCGTGCGGATTAGCTTTCCTCATTACCAGTGTCCCTAGTATCAGGTGAACCCACTCCGACTTCTGAGGTATTTGTAATTTACGTCCCCAAGTTAAGGATGAGACGTCAACATTTTACTTTAACTGACCGTGCAGGGGTTGAACCCGATACCTCGGCATCAGCACAGGAAAGCTTAAGAGCGAGCGCTTTTATCCATTTGGCCAAGCTGACCTCCATTGGACATTTAAGACATCTTGGGCATGAAAATGCATGAGGCAATGGAGCTAACTTGGGATCGAGATTCTTGTCCACAGTCCGATATGAGAGCCACATTCTACACTGAATCTCATCTACGATGACCTTCCACAAAATGCCACCCGTTTTCGCGTATAGACGCATTACTAAAGTCTCTATTCTATTGTATAATTGCTTGTTAGGGAAAGTACCAGTTACAATGTCGATTTTCTTATAGCAAGTCGTGTCCTAGTTAATCTTTCTGAGTTTTAATTGGGATAAGTCACGTCTCTTATAATTTCAGATGGAGTTTTTCTGTGTTTGTTGATACATTTATTCCAACTTTTTGTATTATCTTGTTCTCTCATTCTTCTATCACGACTGCGCAGTTACATTTCACATAGTATCATTATCAGTATCATTATCATCATAATCATCATCATCATCATCATCATCATGTGCCATGCCAGCTATCCTAGGTGCTTCTCCACAGATCTCCATGTTTGGTGCTCTGGATCATCTCTGTTGATGATATTCCTCCATGCTACCGTCTCATTATGGTTGCCGATCGTTCAGAAAGCAATGGCAAACTACTGAACGTAACCTTGCCCAGGAATCACGAACAGCCCAAAAAATGATGGTGTTGACTGCTACGTTCTGTAAGGGATATGCAACTAACTTTTGAACGTCTCATCCAACCAGCATTATTTCTCTTGTTGTGCCTCAACTTCTTTTCCCATGGATCTTTTCAACATATCCAGTTGTCACGATATTTTCCAATGCCTCTTATCTCATCACATGATCAAAGAAATATGTTTTATATATGTGATGGTTCTAACATTTCACATACCCACAAGAATCCAGAAACAGAACTTTTTTTTTTGTAATGCACTCAAGATAGAGAGAGAAAGCAATAGAAAATTCTTGATTGATTGTGTCATCGCATAAAAGGATGTCAGCAAACAAACAAACATGATGTTGGAGGTCACAACATGTGGAGATGCATGATCGCCCACGCCAGATGACATGGCACTTGATGATGAGAATGGTGATGACCTAGACTATACATATGCACCGAAGTAGTAACTAAAACAGTCCTCAAATAAATTGATATGATACAATGGCTGCTAAAGAAGTTATTTAAATGTAGGTTCTCTTTGCAAATACAGTCGCGACTTCTGTGGTCATTTCTGAGAAATATTATGAAACCAGCTATATGCTACCAATGCTAAACCCGGATAATGACAGAAGAAGAGAACAGAAACATTAAAACAACGGAAATGAGATTCATGAGAGGAATACTCAATGTATCAAGAAGAGATAAGATTAGAAATGAAGAAATCATGACTAAAGTGGGGATTATAGCAGCGGTAGATTTCATTAGAAAACAGCAAGTTAAATGGTTTGGCCATATAAAAAGGCTACCAACTAACAGTATACCACAGCAAGCAATGATGTACAGACCAAATTGAACCAGAAGAAGCGGCCGACCATGTAAACGATGGACAGAGAGAATAACAGAGGTCATGGGAATCTCGATACATGAAGCCCATAAACGGGCACACTTTTGCTATTTGTACTTCACCTCGACACCGCAAGGTACAAGATGAACATGATGAGATGAGATGATGATTATGGAACTATTTTTTAAACAAGTTACGCCAATGGAAAGAAAGTAATGAAAAATAAATAAAGTAATATTAACGAACGAACTGTATGTTAAGTGGTCAAGAATTGTACACGCAGGTCCGTCTAACAGTTTGCCCTATTTAGCTTTCTGCTTTCATACATTAATTCAATTTATCCATAAATTACTCATGAGCTCATCTTGGACAATAACACCAGCGTCAATATATGCGAGAAATTGAAATCAGATGTTAAATAGCAAATGCGCTTATATGTCAATTATAACTCATTCTGAAACATTAAAATATACCTATGTCCATAATACGACTTACCATTAATAGCAAATTTACACCAATCCTATGCTACCAATATCAAACTTGAACATTATCCAAATCACACTTACACAAAATCAACACCTGTGAGATGAGATGTTTGAGAAGCGCTGCCAACTTAATTATCTGAAACTGAATCAGAAATTATGTTGTCTGGCACACCGTGGGATCAACACCTTGTGCCACATTTATTGCAAGGCAGAAGATCAAATGGTTCGGCCATCTCCTTAGATTGCAACACCATCAACTACCAGCACTGGCCCTACATCATAGAAAATCTGATACGAGAACAAGAGGACGCCGAGAAGAAAATGGATTGACGACAACAAAGAATGTGTACACTCAAACCGAATGGCACTCTCCTGTGTCAACCATTGAACGCTAGAACGCCAATTATTCCTCTCTACGACGCTTGACTGCAAAAAAAAAAAGAAGATGATGATGATGATGATAATCAATATATGCATAACGACAAAACAAACTACTTACCCTCAAAATATTTAAAGAATTCAGGAACAAGAAATGGCAGCGAGGAACACACAGCACCAATTGAATTTTCTGTCCACAAAGTAATATCCAAAGATATCAAAAATGTTTACGACCGCGGGTAAAATTAGTCGCGACCAAGAACCTGCTGTCATCGTAGAGATCAACCCAGCTTGTCCTCACATTGGCTGAACATAAATATGATTAAAACGAAGCTAATTAGATATTTCAATGTCTGAGTACAAATTCTACATTCTCTAAAAACTGTCTTCAAATTCTAACTCGCGTTATCCTTAGAATTTCACTTCAAATTCTAACGAGATTTATAGTACTCAGATTTGTTTCTCACATTGAGTTAAGAGAATGAAATTATTTATAACTTCAGCAATGCTACGCTTGAAAAATTACCACATTGCAACCTTTATCATGACGAGGAGGGGAAAATAAATAAATTCCCTGGTGTAGTTAAGGGTGAGTTCTTCATCTGTCGCTCTTGAATATATGTAAGTGATAGCACCACGAACGCTGCCGTCGCGATGAACTCTCTCGTTGTCGGCTCCTCGCGTGAAAGCACGAGAGCCTCGGAGTACACAACACGGCGGTGCAGATGGGGCTCCGATTTATGGCTAGATGGATGGCTGGTGATTTCTGTAATCGATTTTACGTTTTATTTTGGACATAACTTGCGATTACTGTCAGTATCCTGTGTTCTACATATCGAAATGTTGTTTTAAATCCCCGTGCAATTAAGTTTGTAAGCTGTATGTTGTGGTATGTCAGCTGGACTTGGTTGTGGAATTTGTCTGGTATTGTTGTTTGTTAGTGGGGTTTTGTCCCCATCTTTCTACTTCGTGACACCTGGCACACACTTACACTCACTTATACACACTCACTTGCTCACACACTTACATCCTCACGCACACACACACACACACACACGCATACACGCACCGACACGTATTCATTTCCACACACTCACAAGCAATCACTCGCTCATTCCCACATACTCACTCACACGCAAAAAACATCCATTCACACGGACTCGCATTCACGCACTTTTATTACACAATCACACGCACACATTGACATCCACACACACTCACACACATAAAAGCACACATACATAGACTCACACACACTAACTCATGCATACCCCCCCCCCCCCCACACACATACACACACATTCACTCATGCATACACAATCACACACTCTCTCACTGACACATGCTCACATACACGCAAAACTCACACTCACATACACTCTCACCCATACACACTCACAGACATTAACACGCTCATTGACACTGACACTCACACACACACACAC
>JACEFZ010005169.1:0-77500 GCA_014155875.1 Cepaea nemoralis | reverse complement strand
AATATAATCAATGAGGTGCGCACGCGACTGATGGTTCCTGACGAGACTACGGACCTGGGAGGGTAGGCTGGACAAACATGGAGATATCGCCGTTGAGGTCAAGAGATGGGAGATAATGTTACCGCTGCAGATGGAAATAGTCAGCAGGCATATATTGGGATGGCTGCTCCATTGGGGAACTGACCACTCCTGGGAATTTCCTAAGTGCGATGACTTCGTTCGACAGAATACACAACGGCACATTACAATACAATACAATACAATACAATACAATACAATACAATACAATGCAATGCAATGCAATACAACACAACACAACACAACAATATAATATAATATAATATAATATAATATAATATAATATAATATAATATAATATAATATACATCTAAAGCTATACGAACTAATAATAAAAATCTGGAGGACAGAAGAATTACCCCATGACTGGAAAGAGTCATTATTGATACCTATCTTTAAGAAAGGAGACAAGTTCCAATGTGGAAATTATAGAGGAATATCACTACTGTCCACAAGCTATAAGATACTATCCGCAGTATTACTAAATAGACTAAAACCATATTCAGAAGACATATTAGGTGACTACCAGGCGGGTTTTAGACAAAACAGATCAACAATAGATCAGATATTTATCTTACGACAAATAGCCGAGAAACATTGGGAATATAAAAGAGATCTCCATAACATTTTTGTGGATTTTAAAAAGGCTTATGATAGTGTCCATAGGAATAGTCTATGGAAAGTTATGCAGGAATTTGGAATACCAAGGAAGTTAATTAACATGACCAAACTATGCATGGAAGATACTTATAATATAGTAACATATAAAGGCAGGAAATCAGACCCCTTCCAAATAACATCTGGCTTGAAACAGGGTGATGCACTATCGCCGCTACTCTTCAATCTGGCTCTAGAGAAAGTTGTAAGGAAGGTAAAGGAGGAATGTGATATTGGAGGAACATCCAGGCTGCTTGGTTATGCAGATGATATAGATATTATAGGGCAAAGTGAACAAAAGACATTAGAAATATTGACTCACTTAAAGGAAAAAGCCCAACAGATGGGGCTGGTTATCAACCAAGATAAGACAGAATATATGGTAATTTCAAGAGACGGAATGGCTAAAAACTCTGGCCACATACAAATAGATAATATGACCATTAAAAGAACGGAAACATACAAATACCTGGGTACAATCTTCAACTGCTCCAACATCATAAGGGAAGAAATACAAACTAGAATCAACTCTGGAAATAAGATATACTATGCACTACAACATCTACTAAAATCAAAGGCGCTATCTCGTAACACCAAAATCACAATATACAAAACACTGATCAGACCAGTTGTGCTGTATGGCTCTGAAACCTGGAGTACAACGAAAGGAGACGAAGCCTTGTTACAAACCTTTGAGAACAAAATTTTAAGACGCATCTTTGGATCCATTAGGGATACACAAAGTGGAGAGTGGAAAAGAAGAAGTAACAAAGACATTTATGATTTGTTTAAGTCCCCGCTAATCACTGGTATCATGAAGGCTAATAGACTACAATGGCTGGGGCATATAGAAAGAATGGAAGATAATAGGGAAACAAAACTCGCTTACACTCAGGAAATAAATGACCGTAGACCCCGAGGTAGACCAAGAAGGCGGTGGAGAGATAATATACATACAGACCTACAAGCACTTGGAATCAACGACTGGCAAGAGAAGGTCCACCAGAGAGACGAATGGAGACAGATTGTATTTGCAGCAAAGAACCTCAATGGCTCGGAATGCTGAAGAAGAAGAAGAAGATAATATAATATAACATAGTATAATATAATATAATATAATAATACACATCCATCCATCCATTATGTGCCATACCGGAAAGCAAGGGCGGTCATGACTCGCCATTTCACTCGATCACCAGAGTCGTGGATCAGCTCAGTGTTCCTGTCTCGACCATGCCATGTGACCAAGCCTTTCAGGTATTTACTTCTCGGTCTTCCCCCCCCCCCCCGGTCTGCTCCCTTAGATCTTGCCAGTTGTCACCAAGTTCTCCAATTCATTTCTTCTCATAACATGCCCAAACAATTTTGACTCTCTACATCTAACTTCTCTAATCAATTTACGATTTTCATTTGTTTCCTGAAGTACTTGGTCATTTGTTTTTCCGTCTGTCCGTGGAATTCTTTGCATTCTTCTCAGAAAAAAAACATTTCTACAACCATCAGATGTATTTCAACGTGACTGCTCATTGCCCAAGTTTCACATCCATACAAAAGTACAGGCTCTTTATAGCAACTTAACACTCTTTTTCTCGTTTCAATTGACATCATTTTATTGGTCAGTACGTTTTTCATTTTGCTAAAGGCTACTTTCGCCATGGCGATTCTTGTTATAGTCTCTTCGATGCATCTCCCATCAGATGTTATGACTGTTCCGAGATAAATGTACCGATTTACTTGTTGGAGAATATTCCCATTTACTTGTAAATTACATGGTGGTGCTTCTTTCTTCCTAGTGACAACCATAATATGTGTCTTTTTACAATTTAATTCTAACCCTAGTTGTTCGCTGTGTGCAACAACAGCATCTACTAATTGCTGCAGATCCTGCTCATTGTCTGCAGTTAATACTGTATCATCTGCATATCTAATGTTATTGATGTTTCGTCCTCCAATGATGATTCCATTTATATCTTCTACATTTCTGAAAATATTTTCACTGTATAGGGAAAAAAGATCTGGAGACATTACACGTCCCTGTCTCACACCTCTCTTAATAGGTTAATATTGTCCTACTTCATTATCAATCCTTATAACAGCTTGTTGTTTCCAATATATGTTTTTATTAAATCTAATGTCTTTCTCATCAATTTGTAGGTCTACAAGCATATCTACCATGTTGACATGTCTTACTCTATCGAAAGCCATTGTGTAGCAATAAAGCAAAGATGTATATCTTTGTTTACTTCTATAGCACTTTCAATAACTGATCGCAGCATATACACAGCATTTACTGTACCCTTTCCTTCTACACACCCACATTGTTCTTCCCCTATTTCAGGTTGTATTTTCTTTCTCACTCTTTGCAAGATAACTCGTAGCAAAATCTTCGTGATGTGACTCATTATACTAATTGTTCTATGTTGATCACATTCCAAGGCTCCTGATTTCTTTGGGATTGCAATAAATACAGAATTACATAATTCAGAAGGTATATCTCCGGTATCATATAAAGTGTTCAGCAGTCTGGTGACTTGATCAATTCCATATTCGTCTATAGCTTTAATCATTTCTGTTGTGATGTTATCTGAACCTGAGGACTTGCCAGCTTTCATATGTGTAAGAACATTCTGAACCTCCATCTTCAAAATTGGCGGTCCTTCATTATTACTTCGAATATCATACTGCTCATCTCTGTTATTATCATAAAGGTTTTTCACATAATCTGACCATTCATGTAGAATCTGATCTTTTTCTATTATGATTTATCCATCTTTAGTTTTTAGATAGCCTGCTGATGTTCTTGTTATTTTATTAGTAAGTTCCTGAATTCTTTTTTTCACTAATTTGGAATTTTGACTGTTGTGTTGTTTTTCAAATTCTACGTAAATTTTCTCAAGCCATGCTTCTTTTGCCTCCTTACATAATATTCTGACTTGTCTGTGAATTTCTTCATATTTGGCAGGATTATTTTTGTTGAGTCTTCTTGTCTCCATTAGCTGCATAATTTCTTCAGTCATCCATTTCTTACGACCCACCTTCTTTAATTTTGGAATAGTTGTTTCTGCTGCCAAACTGATTGAATTCTTCAACATTTCCCATTGATCATCCACATCCTGAAATAGAATCTCTAGATCAGACAATATATCAAATCTGTTCTGTACTTCTATGTTGAATTTGTTGTGTATTTCCGTGTCATTCCTCAATGTACACAGATCATATTTAGTGTTTCCTGTCATATACTTGGCTTTCTTTAACTTTACACTCAATGTACCTGAAAGTAATCTGTGGTCACTATAACAGTCAGCACTGGGAACTGTTTTTGCAGTTGTTAACGCATTTCGAAACCTTCTGCTAATAAAATTATAGTCAGTCTGGTTTCTAATCCTGCTATCAGGACCCCTCCATGTCCATAATTTTTTAGGGTATTGTTTAAACCAGGTGTTTCCTACAGTCATTTCCTGCTTTTTTGACCACTCTGCAAGTCCGTATCCTCTTTCGTTTCTCTCTCCCAAATCATTGTTTCCTACTGTGTATCTATCACCTTGATTTCCTACCTTTGCACTGAAGTCCCCTGTCTTGATGTTTATTTAATTTTCTGTCTTTCTATTTCTTGTTTGATGTTATCTAATTTGTCGTCGTCGTTTAACGTCCTAACATTCCATGCTGTTAATTTTAATGTCTCTGTCCTTGTCTTGCAGTGATCTGTAGTTAGACGAATCATAATAAACTAGGCACTTAAAGAAGGTAGTTTGCCGTTGCTTTCCTTCTTTGGCGGTGACCATACTGGCTGGGGCCGCAGCCATTGTCTCGTGAAAGAGATCTTCTGCCTACCGTCGCGAAACTTGAGACCATAACCAACAACTATCTGTCGGCTGCCCTCAAAGTTTCATTAACCAACTGCCTTCCGTGGCTTCTTGTGAACACTTCCACTAAACGAATACGAAATAACACCATATAATCCACAGGAAAACACTAAACACAGCGTCTCCCGAAGAATGAACGTTATTGAAAAGTATCTGTTTCATAGGCTCGTCACGATAGCAAGGCACTCTTGAGGAATTCACACATGGAAGTTTAGTTCAGTCGATGGATCAACATCACGGCACGCGGGTGCAGTCCACAAGTGCTCCGTTCTCCTCCTAACTCAAATCTGAGTTTGGAGAAACTCAGCTCAGTGCACGAACTCCGTAGCACCGGCGAGGATCCTGAAATACTTTGGGTAGATTTTTAACTCGAAACTTTGTGCGGGCAGCACCGTTAGGCTACTCTTTTTCGATTTCTAACTACCAAGGGATTTTTTACGTGCGCAACAATACACACGGGCGTCCGATCTCACTACCCAGAGACCAGGGGAAATTTTATTACTAGAAGTCCACGAGAAAAAAATCCCTGTCATCACTGGGGCTTGAACCCGTGACCTCCAGCACTCGAGGCGGACACCATACCAAACCACGGTAGACAAAAAAGGCGAACAACTTCAGCGTCCTAGTGTGGGTCAGGTTTACTAGTTTGACAGTGTTCCAACCTCCAGTCGCCCACTATCCCCTCAGCCTGACAGTAATTCGGAGGACAGATGGATTTACAAAATATCGTTGTGCGACGACTGGTAATATTAATATATACCTTATAATGTGAACCCACATCTATCATCTAAAAAGCCATTACCCCTCGGACTATAGAAAATCGTAAAATTGTCAAGTGCCAACTTACGATTACGGTGGGGGGGGGGGGGGGGGGGGTCATTCATTCGTAACAAATAGCACGTCAAATGAGTCAACTTGTCAGGTGGATACTCCATGTCCAGAGCTACATTTGTCACACCGGGGAGAGTGTTTCCCGCCATCTATTACCTGGAACTCAGTGGGGCTTTTCTGGTACTCCTGTTGTGATATTGTGATGGCACTTCGCAAACTCTCTGGAGGTCGTGGGAATATAGAGAGGTGTGACATAATAGTCATCATCATTCTACAGTAAGTCAACAATTGCACACCGAGCAGAGGAAAATGGTACACTTTAATGCACAGATAACACATAACACCAACATGACACCAAAGATGGACACAAGCTAGCTATATTTAGGATTAACAGCGTCTACACTAAATAGAATGATTGGACGAACCCGCTCACGTGATTGTAACTCCGGCTCTTGGTCGGCGTTCAATTCGAGACCGCACACTTCTCCTAACAAGATACTAGAAGACGGTTCAGTCTCTTAGTGATGACCCGGTTTTTCAAAAATATGTGTAGTTTGGTCTGAATTCGAGGTAAGCTGGTCAATCCTCCGATCTACCTGGTGCCCAGAAGTGTACAATAGAGGTATCCAATGTTTGTGTGTCAATTTAAGTGTATTATTAATAAAATAAAACCTCTGAAGTGTCAACTTGCTAACCGCCACTTCTGGCTGAACTGTAACATTCTCCGGGCAATCTGCCGCTCTCACACTTTTTCAAAACTACTATCTCTGAAGTTCTTCTATACATCTGTTGTCTTTAATGTGTGCATACTACAACATACTATCACAGAAAACTGTAGGAGGTAGAATTCTTAAGGCACTCTTATGCATTTAATCAAAAATGCCTATTTTACTATCTGCTATTCAAAAGACAGTTTGTGCACGAAGCACTGCCTCGCTTGAAACCAACATGTTTTTGCCTACACACCATCTAGAGAGCTGGGAGAGGAATTATATCTTTTCCCCCTTCTTTCTGATCCGAGTTAACAGGGTTTGATAGAATATAGTTGTATATTTATGTGTCAGATTTTCACTTTGACAAGTCACCTATTAACTGCACTGCCTAATAAGGTTACGCTTCACAAATTGCCATTCGTGACAGTTGGGCCTAGATAATCTGTCCAGACAAGAAGATGAATCAAACCTTTGTCTATAACCAGCTGTTGGTAGCCAACAGAATGGGATTGATGCGCACTGACTCAAGATGAAGACGAATAATATGCAGAAGTAGGGGAGAATTAGTGGAAGAGGTATATTTTATATAAACCTCTCACTAATGTGCATTGTTTGTTATCATGATTTTGTATGGATTACATTTTGTAACAAATACACATCAGAATTTTCATGAACAGCAATCAATACTAGGTGAGTTATACTCATACTGACTGATGAAGACTGGAGGGGAAGTTGTTGCAATTTATGAGAACCCCAGTCTACAGAAGTCCACCCACACGCAACAAAGCACACCACACAACACAACAACAGGTAGTGGAAGGTGATTTGAGAGAAGAAGAAACACTAGTTGATTGATCTAAGATGTGCAGAGAAACAATTACACACACCATGCATAACCAACATGAGTAGAAGATGTTGTATTTGTATGCCATTTATTAAAATGCCATCCTACCATCATCATGGTCTAGTCCTATCAGCTTGACTTAAATTGCTCATGGAACAACATATCATTCCTGTCAATGTCTGGCTGTACACTTCTCAATGAAACCCAGGTACAATGAGAACATACATACAGCAGGATCAGATGATAGCCACATGCATACATTGTGATAATCCCTGACATCCCTGATTAACACAACACCAGCTCAGAGGGGGGCATAGTTCCTACTTTCAAGCTGTTATGTTTCTTCTTTCCTTATCATCCTTCCTGTACTGTCCTGTTCATTCTTAACTATCACTGTAAAACAACACATTTGTTGAAATATACAAACGTATATGAATGTTTAAAACAGTGGTGATCTTGGTGGCAAAAATAGAAGAGAGATGTTCCCAAAACTTGAGAAAGTGAGACAACTCAGGCATCTACCAGAGCAAGGACAGCCTTCAGATTGACTTGACTGGCAGGCCCAGGCTCAATCCAGTCTCATTGCTCAGAGGTGACAATTTCTTCTACAAAACAAATACCACTACCCAGGAGAACAGAAAGTAGAAAAGGCCCAAAAATATTAGGCCATATAAACTAGTTTTTTTCAGGAAATATTGATGTGATAGAAAAAACAACGCTTCTTTCCACAGTGATCAGACATTTTTAGTCCTCCACATATATAAATTGATTGGGTGAAAAATGGCAATGGGAGGGCATATATGATTGTAAATTGTGATGTGCTTTCTTAAGCCTAAATCAGGCACAGTCAATAAACACACTAACTATAGCTATTTCCCTACTTTATTTCCAGTTCAAATGTTTGTTTAAAAACTGTTTGTAAACAAGTTGTTTTTTGTGTGTGTAATTAAACCAGTAATTAACACAATTACCAAACACAATGGGAAATGAAAGGGAGAGAGATGACATCTATTGAAAAGAATATGATCTCTATTTTCCTGCAGCTACTCAAGATCTGCCGGTCTCTCTGGCCGAGGGGTTACAACACTTTCTCCGTAATTCCGTTTATCACGCAGAGTCTCGTAGCAGGGCGAGAGCTGGGAGCGGTTCGACCCCCGCTGGTGACTTGCGGGATAACTGAGCCGGCCGCTCAGAAAGCAATGGCAAACTACTGAGCGTAATCTTGCCAAGAAATCAACATACAGCTGAAAGATGCTGATGTTGACAGCGATGTCCTGTAAAGGATATGCAAAACATTATTTTTTACTCAAGATCTATGCTATGTTTTCACTTGATCCTGTTTCATGTTGATAAAGTCATTTCAGACTATTCACAGACTGTAAGGGGGCTCAAGAGCTAATAGGATTCTTAGTGAAAATCATATTCTTATCTTGTATCACTACCTTCAACGGGACCACCACCTAGACAAAACAAAAATCCCGAGTCTGAGATATTCAAGGTTCATATTCTTGACTATTGAACAATAGAGGAGAATGAGGCCAGCTTCTATGACTAGAACCCGGGTGATGCACACAAGTGATCTCATTCCAATCGTAATATATGACAAGAGGATATAAGTGGACACGGCTCCTTGTAGATAAATTACCGGAGAGAGTAATGATTGACGGAAGAAGAGGAAGAAGTCGAGGAGGGACAGGGACAGTAGCAGCAGGAGCAAGGACGAGAAAGATGAGAAAGTGTTGAAGATAGAGGAGGAAGAAAAGGTGGACAAGGAGTAAAACAAGGAGAAAATGATGGAAAAGGAGAAGGGCAACGGAGACAGAAAGGCGAAAGTGTGGAAGCAGCAACATCAGGAAGAGGAGGAGATGGAGATGAGTGCCATGAAGAAACATGAAGAAGAAAAATTGGAGAAGTATCAGAAGCTGAAAAATATGACGGGGAAGAAAAGTGTTACGGAGGAAGAAAGGAGAGGACAAAGAAGGAAACAAAAGCATGAGGGATACTTATTCTGGCACTTGCACTCCAAATTCAGCAGTTCAATGAAAGAATCACCGAAAAACGAGAAGTAACGGTAAGCTTTCCTAGAAAACGAGCACAAGTAACAAAATGCCACCGCACAAACAATAAACTGACACGGATACAACTATAAGATAACACTACGTGAAAACATGTATAATCACAGTTACTCGTGTGTTTCCTTGTTGTGGACTGGGCACTTGTGTGATAGAACAAAGCGGCCAGGTCTAGCATGGAATGAATTTTTACCTGTAAATATCCACATACCCCCCCCCCCCCCTCCCCACCCCCCCCCCCCCCCCCCAAAAAAAAAAAAAATCATGTACAATAGACTTTTCCAGTAAGAAAATATAATTTGGACAGGCATGTGTCCCCTAATCTCATATTACCATGACATAGTATTGATTTGATTTAATTTGCAATGAATCCCCCCTCATTGCTGACGGATACCCCAGCCCGTGCTCCGACAATTAGTGCCCGCTGAGATCCTGCCCCTAAGGAAGAAACTGCAACATCTGTCGACACGCCTGTCATCTGGGACTATTTACACAAGGCAATCAGATCACCGCAGCCCCCTTGAGGTCAATCAATGAGGTATAGATGATCAGGCATCGATTGGCTACAAGAAGCTGTCCTTTGATGGGACACGCGACCATTTGGGTTTGTGTTTTCGTTGGCTTGTTTTGAACTCAAGCGTAGTCCATACAAATGTTACCATGTCTAGTGTACTGGATTGATGTTTGTGCGTGATGATTAGCTTTCCCTGTTGCCAGTGTCTCTCTCCATCAGGCGAACCCACTCCGATTTCAGCGGTACTTGAAATTTACGTCCCCAAATCAAGGACGAGAAGTAAACATTTTAGTCCAACTGACCGGTGTAGGGGTTGAGCTGGCTTCTTGGGTATCAGCACACTGGAAGTTTAAGAACAAACGCACTTATCCATTCAGTGGGGTTTACCTCATTTACTACCAAGTAGCCCATGGTATGTTTTTTAGACTGTTCAATTCATGATATCATTATCATTATGTGCCAGCCGATAAGCTTGGGAAATCATATTTTGATGTGTCACACGACACCAGTCCTGGATCAGGTCTGTGTTCTCGTACCGATCAGGCCATATTACCAAGCCATCCAACTATGAGAGATCTACTTCTGGTATCTCTCGGAAAAGTTTATCCTGACTGTTATGAGACACGGGGTAACATCACGGGGTCACATCGTGGGGTAACATTTCTTCCAACGCACAGAGGGAGGAGATCCAGGCGGCACTAGAAACCAGTGACCTTGTGTGTATCAACAGTGGCTGTGTCACCAGGACAGCAAGTCGTCCAGGTGACGAGAACAGTCAGTGTTATTGACCTGGCGCTGGTGTCTCCGTCACTCACTACAGTGTGCAGATGGGGTGTCTTAGGGCACAATGGCAGCGACCTTGCAGCATATTGGTGGAGAACGGCAGAACCAGGCAGCACAAGTCAACGGTCAAGACCTTTAAGTACGACTGTTCAGGGAAGGATGTGGTGAGTAAAATAAGGCGTGACAAGCGCAGGAATCATAATGGCAAGAAAAATAGCTAGGAACAGCCACCGGGGTGGAATTGTGAGGTAAGAAGGCCTGGGTGGATAAGCGTGGTGCTGTAAGGAAATTGCAAAAGGCCAAGAAGAACAGAGCTGCCCATCTGTCACATATTGTGGTCATCCATCCACATTCTCAGTCCCTAAAACATTTCTCAAATACTGTATAAATATGAACGGTGTCCCTCCTGATATCAGGGCTATTTTGGGACCTAATGTTCGAGAACTGGGCAGGGTATGATAAAGGAGCATGCAGTCATTTGATTGGCTAATGCCTGGCTAGGAACGCTATCTTTCTGGGTCAACACCTTAGTCTAACAGTAGTAATCGGGATTCCATCAGGGGTGGGTCATTTTTCTTCAAGATGTGGCGCTACTATCCGCCCTAATTTTTTCCCTCTGTCACAGGTATGCCTTAAATCATGTTTTTTAAACGTTGTGTCTATGCCTAGTGAAAGAGACGAATAACAGAGTATTTGTATGAAAAATGTGAAAATGAGATCAGAACTTCATTGAGAAGTTACTCTGCACGTTGCTTTCTATCAGGCTGTCAAGTCTAAACCACTGAATACTTTATTACCATGTCTATCATTTGTCTGCTATGAGAATTCTGCGGTGTGCCTGATGTCTGTATATCACTCTCAGAGCCTATCTGCATTATTTTATGCTTCGTAGAACTTTCCTGTGAACGCATATCATCGCACACTCTTAATTGACTGTAGTAATACTCTTGTGAGTCTACGTCTTATCATTCTTGTGATCAGAATGTGTGATGTAACATGTAATCTTTCCCCTGTAGATGCTGAGAATGTTTGAGTGAGTGAGATGTCGATTTTATTGGTACTATTTCACATGAGAAAAAAGACGCCTTATTATATTCATATGTTTGCAGGACATGCATTTTATGCCAGAATAACACAATTTCTGTGATGACTTGTGATTTTTTACGTTCATGAGAATTACCAAAAGCACTCTTAAGGATGTGCCTTATCTGCAATTTATCTCTGAATTAAGTGCATTTGTTCCTTTGCAACATTGATTGGGTTTCCGAACTGCGTTCAGAAAAGGATAATATGTGTTCGAACCTTGGCTATGTTTGTTGAATACATATATCTGATGGCTCATGCAATGATTCAGGAGAAAGGTCATGTTTTTGATATGTGTTTTATTTCACATATGATATTGCTTATTATATTGCCTTACCTGCTGTGAAAAATATACTAATGTTACCCAGTAGGAAGAGAGCAAATGATTTGATTGTGATGTCGGATCGCACTTGTGAACTGAGTCTAGTCTGAGAAAGGGGAGGTCTGGCTTTGCAGTGTGAGTGTGGATGGGATAGGACATCCTTGTACCAAAAGTACCACCCATAGGGATTGGAGATTGGCCTGGTCAAATTATATTACATATTGCATATTGCATTTGCAAATGATGCCTGTCTCTCATCTGTCTCGCATCTGCCTCATGATGCTTGGTTCATCATGTATGTCTCATGAGATTTATCTCACAATACTTATCTCAGGTTATGTGTCTCAGGAGGTCTGTCTCACACTGCCTATCTCATGAAGATTGCTTTGTGATGTCTGTCTCATAATGCCCAGGTCTCTTTGTGTCTGAATCTTGTGAGAATTCTGACTTATCTGTACAGGTACATTATAATGCTGTTGATTGTGTAATGATGTTCCCAACTCAGCAAGAGATCTCAGTGTCCATCACAAATATAGGGTGAATAATGAGAATATATCACCCACTGTCCATCTGAGTGGAATACACTCCATCACCAATATGAGGGGATTGGTGCCTGAGCAACACCCTCCCTTCTCCTCCCCATATCCCTGATTTTCCTTTTGTGTTTGTGTTACTTTTGTGTTACTTTGTTTATGACAAATATATAGCAATGGTTTTGCCTTTTTGTATCAACAGAGGAAGGGATGGTGGAGAGACCTTTTTATTGGACGAACCAAATGGGAGTCCATAACTCAGAACTGCAATTCCTTTGTGATGGAGATTCCAATGATTGCCATGGTAACGTCAGGTTGAAAGAGTCAGTCTAAATTTACAACACTCTGTTGTCTATGGTGAGGGCACTGAATGGGTCCGCTATTTAAACCCAACCTCAGGGATGGTCTTCATTTTATCATATCTTCAAGGCAACGAGAAGAGGACACTTTTATATGAAATGACCCCCTGGCTTCAGTTTGCATCAACCCGGCTTCATAAAGAGTGTCTACTGTGTGCTACATGGAAATTATCATTTCCTCAGGCTTTAATTCTAGGTACCTTTGGGGAATATTTACCCACATCATTCTTAGCTGTGGCGGATTATGGAGGAAGCAAAACTTGAGTTAATTGTTTAAATTCATTCAGACTGGATTGTTGGCTGAAAGACAAGAACCAGTATCTTGTCTGTGTTGGGTGATGCATGTCCCAAATTACTGGATGGCATTAAAAACTTTGTGGACACATACCGAGCTAGTGCCTTCCTATTATCCGGAGGAGTGAACACTCAGCTCATTGAATGACCCCCAGTCGTCAGTTTCTCAGGCAGTCTTCTCATCATCATCATCATCAAGTGCCATGCCGGCTGGCGTAGGCGTTCATGGCTCTCCACAGATCTCGGTCTTTGGTGTTCTGGATCAACTCTGCTGATGATATTCCTCCATGCCACCGTCTCAGTCCGTCCAGCATCATTTCTCTTGGTCTGCCTCTGCCTCTCTTCCCCTCGATCTTTCCAGTTGTCACGATGTTCTCCAATGCCTCTCTTCTCATCACATGACCAAAGAAAGATGTTTGTCTCTTTCTTATTGTTGTATATAGTGTTCTAGTTTCATTAGCCTCTTTCAGGCAATCGTTGTTAGTTACTCTGGCAGTCCAAGGAATTCGCAACATTCGTCTTAAAAACCACATCTCTGTTGCTTCTAAGTTCTTCCTAATTTGTTCATTTACATTCCAAGATTCGCTGCCATACAGCAAAACTGGTTCTATATAGCATTTTAGTACTCTCTTTCTTACATTCATTGATAGCGACTTATTGCATAAGATACTCTTCATTTTCTGAAATGCTGTCTTTGCCTGCCCTATTCTGCTCTTAATCTCTTTTGTACATCTTCCATCTGATGTTATAAGTGCCCCTAGGTATTTAAAATTATCCACTTGGTTGAGAATTTCCCCTTCTATTTCTATGTCACATTTTGGCGTCCCCATTTTCTTTGACATCACCATTGTTACTGTTTTCTTGATATTCAAGGACAGTCCTTTCTGTGCACTCTCTGTTACTACACTGTCCAACAATTGTTGTAGGTCTGTTGCATTATCCGCTACCAATACTGTGTCATCTGCATAGCGTATATTGTTTATATTATATCCTCCGATTAGTATTCCTGGCTTATCTTTGATCTCTCTCATTATTACTTCGCTATACAGGGAGAAGAGATCGGGTGACAAGACACACCCCTGTCGTACTCCTAGCTTTATCTGTTCGTAACTACCCTCTTTATTTCCCATTTTAATTGCTGCTACTTGGTTCCAGTATATATTCTTTATTATTCTTAAATCTTTCCCATCAATGTTGATATCTTCCAACATTTTAATCAGCTCATCATGTTTTACTTTATCAAATGCCTTAGTATAATCTATGAAGCATAAATATATGTCTCTTTGTTTCTCTATTGATCTTTCTATAAGTGTTCGTAATATATATATTGCATTGTTTGTACCCTTTTCTTCCATAAAACCATACTGTTCTTCACTAATTTCCATTTTTATTTTCTTTCTTGTTCTTCTCATTATAATTCTGAGTAGAAGCTTAGTGACATGGTTTATGAGGTTAATTGTACGAAAATCTTCACAATCAATTGCTCCTGGTCTTTTTGGTATAGCTATAAATACAGATTTCAGCATATCACTGGGTAAATATCCACTACTGTAAATATCATTCAACATTTTGGTTAATATATCTACTCCAAATTCTCCCAACACTTCTAATTCTTCTATTGTGATTTCATCTGGCCCAGCTGTTTTTCCTTTCTTCATATGTTTCATAGCATCAGCGACTTCTTCTTTTAGAATAGGTGGGCCTTCTAAGTTACTTTCTTCTGTTAATTCTTCCCTTTCTCCATTATATAATTCTCTTATATACTCATTCCACCTCTTCATTATAGCACCTTCCTCCAATAAAGTCTGTCCTGTTTTTGATTTCAAACACCCTGTATTTATTCTTATTTTTCTTCCTGTGAGCTCGCTGATTTGTCTGTACATACTTTTTTGATCTTTAATGGAATTTAATTCAATTTTTCTGCATTGCTCATTTAACCAACTTTCTTTTGCCTTCACACGTTTATCTCTTATTTCTTTATTTATCTTAGCATACTCTTGTTTGTCATTTTTATTCTGTTTCCTTTTGTCCATCAACCTTAAGATTTCTTCATTCATCCATTTTTTCTTAGCTTTTTGGCTTCTCTCCGGTAATATTTCTTTGCTAGTTTGATGAATGGAGTCCCTTAACATTTCCCATTGTTCATCTATACTCTGTATTTTAGCTATTGCATTGTACCCATTTTTCACAGTCACTCTGTATTGTTCTTGAATTTCTTTATCTACTTTCAGAACCTCTTTATTAAGTCTCAAGTTTTTAACCATTTTTTCCCCTCTCTTTAATCTTACTTTTATTTGTCCACATAGTGGTACATGATCACTGTTACCGTCAGCACCAGGCATTGTCTTTACATTAATTAATGCATTTCTAAATCTTTTATTAATAAGTATGTAGTCAATTTGGTTGCGTATTTTCATATCAGGGCTTTTCCATGTGTATAGTCGTCTTTTATGGTGTTTAAACCATGTGTTTCCAATTATCATATCATTAATATTTGCCCATTCTATTAGTTTCTCTCCTCTTTCATTTCTTGTACCTAAACCGTAATTCCCCACTATATCCTCTATTTTTCCCTTTCCTACTTTTGCATTAAAATCCCCCAGTATTATTTTTATTTCTTGTGATCCAATTTGGGCTATTGCCATTTCAACTTCATCGTAAAAGTTTTGTATATCTTCATCACTACTGTTTGTTGTTGGTGCATATACTTGTATAATATTTATATCTATTGGTTTGCCTTTGATTTTGACCATTATAACTCTATCTGAAATGCACCAGTATCCAGTCATAGATTTGGCTGTATTTTCATCAAATATTATTCCTACACCTTTTTCATGTGTGTCCCCTCCAGAATAAATTATTGTGTGTTTGTCGGTTATAATTTTGCCAGATCCCTTCCATCTCATCTCATTTATGCCTAGTATATTCATTTTCATGTTTTCCATTTCTCTTAGAACATTGTTTAACTTTCCTAGCTCATTTAATGTCCTAACATTCCATGTTCCTACTCTAAATTTATTTAGTTTAGTTATTGTTTTAGTTTTGCCATCAGTAGCTGGATGACGGTCTGGTGTCACCTGTGGCTCATGACTGTCCCTACCGGACGAGGATGTACTAAGACAGCCATTAACGTCGTTCACTATTTCTGAAATGTGTGTCGCCATGAAATCTTGGGAAGATAATGTGGTGGTTTCCCCTTGCCTTCCACATTCACACGGTGGTCTTTTAACTCTGCCTTTGACAGCCATTTCCGACTGTCAGGACAAGTGAGTGCCCTGCTCTGCTCAGCTGCAGAGTTGTCCACTTATTCCGGTGGATACTCGGTCAGTCTTCTCACCAATGGGAATTTATCATGGTAATCTTTCAAGAAGTGTTTCACAGGAGGGAATGAACTTGATGATGGTATATCATGAGTATAGTTGACACCTGGAACTTATACCTAACCCTGCTTATTTGTGGCGACAGGATAAGATTGAACAGGACAGGTCTATGACTCTATGTACTGCCCCAAAAGTGATATATCTTTCTCCGGTGCCTCTGAGGGAGATACTATGTGGTTTGGGTAGGACTGTTGAGGGAGTTTTTATGATCTTATTTCTTCAGAGATTGTTTCACAGGAGGGAGGTTACTTGTATGGGGTATATCATGAGAAAGCTACTTACTACCTGGGACCTTCCCTAACACCGCTACTGGTGGCATTAGGATGATAATATACCAGAACAGTGGTTATGTACTTATGTGTTGCCCAGTACATATGACTTTCTTTTTTCCTCAGTGAACAATGAAGAGATAATGTTTAATTACATTAGATCTGATGTTGTAGGAGGAGTTCTATGGATTAATGCTGTGTCGGATAGAGGAGAGGTATTATTTATAGATTAGAGTCTGTTGGTTGGTTGGGGTGATGTACCTTGTGTTTTATTCATATGTATAACAATGCATATGATTTATTGAAGTGCAGATGTTGAAATCAATGTGAAACATGGGTCTTCGCTCGACTCCTACAGTCTATTAAAAACCAGGGTAGTGTTGAGTTCAGTTGGTGTGAAGTACATTTCTTTGTGAATGTCTTGGCCTGCTGTTGTCAAGTACAGTTCATGGAGAATGTCTTATTCAACTGTTGTTGATGCCAGTGAATTGTGAAAGTTTTGTTCAGATGTTGTTCAGTGCAATTCATTGTGAATGTCTTGTCCAGCTGTTGTGAGACTATTTCATTGTGAATGTCTTGTCCAGCTGTTGTGAGAACATTTCATAGTGAACATCTTGTTCAACTGTTGCTGAATACAGCTATTGTAAATGTTATGTTCAACTGTGTGAAGTATCTTCCGTTGTTGATGTTTTGGTCCACTACTGTTGCGTTCAATTGACATGTGTCACTTTGATACATTTAATGTTAGATCCACATGAGGTTGGCAGATAGCATGCAGTCAACATTATTGGGGAGAGGAACATGTTCCTCATTTGCTGTGGCGAATTGCCGGGATCTAGATATACGCCTTATAGAGGAACCTTTCATGTTATAAATTCTGTGTATAAACTTAAACTTTAAGTCTGAGATTTGCACAGTGGGGGTTCTGGGCCAGATTATATTGTTCCTCTAATGGGCT
Organism: Cepaea nemoralis; assembly: GCA_014155875.1. Lineage (NCBI taxonomy): Eukaryota > Metazoa > Mollusca > Gastropoda > Stylommatophora > Helicidae > Cepaea > Cepaea nemoralis. The sequence goes on along the minus strand of JACEFZ010005169.1, from coordinate 59,947 downwards.
GTTCGGGGATGATTATCTATCCCATTATGGATGCCCTTAGACAACTTGCTATATCAAACCCTTATTATATCTATCTATCAAATATAGATATATTTTATATAGACCTCACTCATAGCGGCCTTAGTATATTTTCTTAAAACCTCACACCATCCTAGTCTTATTGTGCAATTGGAAAGAGAGATGGACACCAAATTTAGCTATCTCAACAAAAACAAAATCTGGTTAATGTAGTTAAAAGTGAAATATGGGCAGAGTTGTGTCAAAGAATAAGCACAGACAAGTCGCTGAAATTGTTCTGGAGCCTACATAAAAGTATGAATAGGGTAGTCAAGAATAAGAGTGTTCCTGACTTCCAAAGTGCTGACCTTATGTGGCAGAGGTTTGACAAGAATAAGGGCAAAGCCCTTTTCGAACGCTATCTAGATCAGAGCAACCAGACAGACATGAGAGGCCGAAATTTTGCCAACAGCGGTAACTTCAGATAGGTGTGAGGCCCAGAACATTGCAGTTGAAGACACAGTGACAGTGAAAGAGATCAGGGCTGTGCTTCGACCAACAAGACACATCGCACTAGGCTAGATGGTATAAGATACGACGACATCAGTATGTGTACCGACAACGAGCTAGAGGAACTAGCAGACATGTACAACAACAGTATAGGGAGTGCTAGCATCAAGGAGGAGTGGTTACACAGCTATCTGATTCTCTTTCCGAGGCCTGGCGAAGACCACACAAAAATTCTTGGATACCGGGTAATCATCATCATCATCATCATCATCAGCATCATCATCATCTTCCACTTCTGCCGTCAAGCGCCGTGGGGAGGATTAATTTGCGTTCCAGCGCCCGGTGGGCGGCACTGGATAGTGTCATTCCGTGTGATTGCACAATGTCTCTGATGTCGTCAATCCATTTTCTTCTTGGACATCCTCGTGGTCTCGTCGCAGATGATCTTTAATGTAAGGCCAGTGATGGTAGTTGCTGATGTTGCATTCTAACGACATGGCCAAACCACTTGATCTTCTGTCTTTCAATAAATGTGGCACAATGTGTTGATCCCACAGTCTGTCTGATAATAGCATTTCTTACTCGGTCTCGGATTGTTAAGTTGGCAGCTCTCCTCAGGCATCTCATTTCGCAGGTGTTGATTTTGCGAAGGTGTAATTTGGATAGAGTCCATGTTTCAGACTGGTAGCATAGGGTTGGTGTGAATATGCTGTTTATTATCTGTCGTATTGCGGGCATGGGTAGGCCTAATACCAGGTAATCGCCATGCAAAATACAATAGGCAAGCTGCTGGCGACGTTAATTGCCAGAAAATTATCAAGCCAGCTAACGAGGCAAGGTTATTTCCCACCTACCCCTGGAGGGTACCGTCCAAACAGAGAAACCTGGACCAACGCAGAAGTTTTTGCCCATGATGTTTATGAAGGATTCCACTCAGGCATTGAACATGTGCTGCGGTGATTGATCTTGAGGATGCGTACAATAGAGTACTGTTGGATTTTTTTATGTTTCAGCTGCTTGAACTCAAGATAAGTCCATTCCTCCTTAGTTGGATCGCCGCAGCCCTCTTCCAACGGAAAGTAGTTTTTAGATGTGGCAGTTGGACTTCTAAACCAACAACAATATATCCGAGCCTGCCACAGGGATCACCATTATCTCCGGTGCTTTTCAGCGCCTACACTGTGAGAATTACCAGCGAGCAGATCACTGGACCGGGGAGGACATTGCCATATGCCGACTATGTTTTAGTTTATCGTCAGGGTAAGAATAGAGATCGGGTTGCTGTGGAACTATAAATCGAACTTAATCGCATAAGCACTTGGTGTGTGGAATCAGGGGCAATGGTCAACCCAACGAAGGCAGCAGTGACATGGTTCTCTTTAAAAAGCCATATTGTCAACAGTCCAACACCAACTGTAAATCTGTGTTCAGAGACTGTGGAGAGAAAGCAGGCAATGAATTATCTGGAGATACGTTTTGAACGAAGCCTTTCTTATAATGAGCACATAGACCAGGTGATAGCAAAGGCCAACCGGGGTTTGGCTGCTATGCGGGTGTTGACGGCAGCAAACTGTGAGCTATCAGTGTCTTTTATACGAGGGGCTGGTCATGTCTGTTTTGGAGTATGCGATGGCAATCCTGACTCTTAGCCGTAAGCAGATGGAAAGGATGGAAATGATACAGTACGAAGCTATACGTATTATTCTTGGATGTAAACGAGATACAGCATGCAGGGGGATTTTCCAACAATTGGAGACAGAATACAAATTTGCAGAGCGCGTGCCTACCTCAGAGTCAATGCAAACACACAACATCCACTGCATAGTGAAATTAAGAAGGTAAAGGGCAGCAGGTTAAAAAGGGGAAGGTCGTGGATGGGTCAAGCCGAAGAAATTCTTCAACAGGTGTGTTCACTTGAGGCCTTAGAACCTGGCGAGGAGTGGGTACAAGTGGAAACAGATTTATGTATGTCCTGTTCAGTTTGCATCCAACTAGACAGAAAATGCCGGTCTCTCTGGCCGAGGAGTTACACCACTTTCTCCGTAATCCCGTTTATCACGCAGAGTCGCGTAGCGGGCGAGAACTAGGAGCGGTTCGTCCCCCGCTGGTGACTTGCGGGATAACTGAGACGGCCGCTCAGAAAGCAATGGCAAACTACTGAGCGTAATCTTGCCAAGAAATCAACAGACAGCTGAGATATGCTGCTGTTGACAGCGATGTCCTGTAAAAGGGGGGAAAAAAAGACAGAAAATGCAGACAAGAAAATCCGGCTGCTGTAGAGGGGGGAGTACAAGCGTTGATCTTCGAGAATTCATTAGACGATGATGCTGTCATTTACGCAGATGGGTCGATCGTTCGGCGAGTGAGAAGTCCATGGGCCTTTATGGCTCAGGCAGAGGGAGAATTGTGAAGGAGGATTCTGGTGCTTTCGCTTTGACCACAAGTAGTCTGACTATGGAAGTCATGGCAGTAAGTAAAGCAATAACATGGCTAGAGACACATTCACTATGGTATGTTTCCTTAGCGACTTAATGAGTATGCTCAGGATAATAGAAATGGGGTGGATCCGAAGAGAATGGTTGCTGTCTCTGGAGTGGTCTCGGCTGGCAAAGATTAGTTTCATTTTCGTGCCAGGACATGCGGTTGTACAAGGAAATGAGCGGGCTGACATGCTCGCAGGTTGGCTACTGTGGAAGGCGGACGCGCCATGGACCTGGCTGACATTCTGAATGTTTTACGATAAGTACGTAAATCGTTCGCAAGAACCAAGTGATGATTGTGAATCTACAACCATGGTCAGGATGCGAGAACAACAAATTAAAAGAGGTGTGACCAAACAAGAACACTGTGCAGGAAGCGAAAGAAGATTGCAAACCAACACGGAACTGGTGTCGTTAGCCGCTACACGCTGAGGGATTTACTGAGGAAGGGATCCGAGCACTTACGGACTGAATGGTTCGATGTGCAATGAGCATGATCTGTCGACTAACTAACTAACTAACTAACTAACTAACTAACTAACTAACTAACTAACTAACTAACTAACTAACTAACTAACTAACTAACTAACTAACCAACCAACCAACCAACTAACTAACTAACTAACAAACTATCTAATTATAAGGGTCGTTAATTTGAAACCCGTTCCAATGGCTTTATTACAAAAGCATAAAAGAATTATTAACAGGCATGGTAGAATTAAACAAAGCATTCATTTTGAAGGAATTATGCACCATGGGTTGGTCAGAAGAAATCGCCGTAGGCATTCAGGCAAGCATCCCATTGCTTAGGTAGGCGGCGAATGCCGTCCGCAAAAACTCATTGTGGTTGCTCACTGAACCAAGTGTTTACAGCGTTCATTACGTCTGCATCTATGTGAAATCGTTGCCCCTCGAGAGCTTTTTTTAGAGGTCCGAACAAACGAAAATCACATGGTGACAAATCAGGACTTTAGGCTGGATGTTGCAGAATTTCCTACTTCTTCCAAGCTAATGCTTCCTGCACAATCTTTGCAACATGCGGACGAGCATTATCGTGCACCAAAATCATACAGCGAGAAAGCATGCCGGGTCGTTCATTCTTGATGGCTTTTTGCAGCTTGTCTAGTGCTTCCAAGTAGTGGGTAGAGTTGATGTTGACACCAGGTTATTTAAAGTCGCCAACAATAGCCCTTCATTGTCAAAAAATGTGCTCAGCATAACCTTACCAGCGGAAACCTGTAACTTGAATTTTTTGGCTTTTGGTGATCGAGCATGCTTCCATTGCATGCTCTCTCTTTTGCTGCTCGGCTCAAAGTGGTGACACCTTGATTCATCGCCTGCCACTGTGCGGAAGAGAAATACATCACCCTCCACTCTGTAACGCAGCAAGTGGTTCAAACACCATTCCATGCGTTCCTCTTTTTAGTGGTCGGTCAACATTCATGGTACCCACTGCGAACACCTTCCGATATTGCAGTTTCTTACAAAAGACCTTTTGAATTGTCCCAATTGACACATCAAATTCTTTCGCTAGCGAACGTATGATTCGACATCGGTTCATCTGTACTGCTGCATCAATGTTGCCGATGGTTTTTTTTTTCTGGTGCAACAATATGCGCTTGACCCGGCCGTCAAAGATCTGTCGTGAACTGACGTCCTTTCCGAAAGATGCGTGCCCAGTCTGTCACTGTTGTCTTCGATACACATTTATTACCGTACACTGCCTGCATTCTTCGATGAATGTCCACTGGTCGACATCCTTCAAATGAAAGAAACTGAATCACCGTTCTTTGAGCTTCTTTAGACGGATTTTGGATCAACTCGGCAATTTTCTCAACGGTCAGAAACAGAACATATGCATCATGGGACGATAAGCACGGTCATTATTCATTGGTCAGTACTTATCATATGACTATGACATGATCATGTTCAACGTACGCAATTACGCGCGGTGCGACACGAACGGATTTCAAATGAACGCTCCTATTATAAGACACGGGGACAAGCAACATTTTTTATCTGAACGTGAGAGAGAACACGATTATGGCCGCGGAAAAAAAATAGCCTGCCACCAAACATTTACAGCCATCGATGAAGAAATGTCATAAACATTGAATATCTTGGCTCTATAATCTACAATTAATTGGGGGAGTTGACCATTAAAGAAGAGCTCCACAAACAACAACAATGGGAAATGTTGACCGATGAACAAGTGGCTCCATAAACAACAACAATGGGAAATGTCGACTGATGAACAAGTGACTCCATAAACAACAACAATGGGAAATGTTGACTGATGAACAAGTGGCTCCATAAACAACAACAATGGGAAATGTCGACTGATGAACAAGTGACTCCATAAACAACAACAATGGGAGTTGTTGACTGATGAACAAGTGACTCCATAAACAACAACAATGGGAGTTGTTGACTGATGAACAAGTGACTCCATAAACAACAACAATGGGAAATGTCGACTGATGAACAAGTGGCTCCATAAACAACAACAATGGGAAATGTCGACTGATGAACAAGTGGCTCCATAAACAACAACAATGGGAAATGTCGACTGATGAACAAGTGGCTCCATAAACAAAAACAATGGGAGTTGTTGACTGAAGTACAAGTGACTCCATAAACAACAACAATGGGAGTTGTTGACTGGTGAACAAGTGGCTCCATAAACAACAACAATGGGAAATGTCGACTGATGAACAAGTGGCTCCATAAACAACAACAATGGGAGTTGTTGACTGTTGGACAAGTGACTCCATAAACAACAACAATGGGAATTGTTGACTGGTGAACAAGTGACTCCATAAACAACAACAATGGGAGTTGTTGACTGATGAACAAGTGGCCCCATAAACAATAACAATTGGAAATTTTGACTGATGAACAAGTGGCTCCATAAACAACAACAATAGGAGTTGTTGATATGAAGGTAGATATCGACTGGGCATAACAATGAAGAGGTTAAATAGTGCCAATAATTGCAGATATAACATTTGCACAGAAAGAAAGAAAAAAAGAAAGAAAGAAAGAAAGAAAGAAAGGCAAGCAGGCAGACAGACAGACAGACAGACAGACAGACAGACAGACAGACAGACAGACAGACAGACAGACAGACAGACAGCGGTGACGACATCTATAAGATTAAAGAAAAAGAAAAAAAAAATAACAAGGATAAATTAATGGATACCAGTGATCTAGGAAAATAGAACTGATATTGACCTAATTAATGACCTCCCGTTTGGCAGCAGGCCACCAGAATTGGGGCCACAACATAGGAAATATAACCAGCCCTAATTCACATCAGCACGATTACCGTATTTTTTAACATCCACGGCTAATATGGGTAAATACGGTGATTTATGTATTTCAACAACCATCCCGCAATGCCAAGGTCTGGGGTTACCGCTGACGTAGCTCGACCCCCAGAGACCTGTTATCCGACGTTGACAATGCGCATGTCAGAAAAATTGGCGTCTATGGCAACGCAGAAATAGAAGAATTTGTTGTTTGGAAGATGATACAGATTCTGGAAAGCACAAGAAAAATACAGTTGTATAGAATACTGGAGTATGTTATAGAATTTCAAATCACAGTTTATTCTTGGGTTAGACAATGTCAAGATGTCGAACAATATATTTAAATTTAGATTAGGAATAGTTTTTGGGTGTTCACTTCAGTAAAATTACAGACTGAAAAAAATAGAGAGAATGTAAATGGATTTGGTGGTTTTGTTTGAGAAACTGAATTATGTTATATTCAATTTTAAGATGTTTGAAATAAAAGAGGAGCTACTAAAGACAATGCATTTATCATGAAAACTCGCCAGAAGGTGTCTTTACTAATGACAGCGATTAGGGGATGAAGAATACCGAGTAGTGGGGAATACAAGGATGGAAGACGGAAAAAAGAAATATGGAGAAAGCAGGAAAGAAGAAAACAAAGGAAGAGGTATCAAATACAAAGTAGGTTTAGACCTAATCCAAAGTAGGGCTGGACCAAACAAAATGTAGTTTTGGACCTAACAAAATGTAGGTTTGGATCAATCAAAACTGGACGGCCGAAAATGGAAAGTAGAAGCGTATCACAGGTATGACATAAAAGTTGTTAATATGGTGTGGTATTTAAACATGAGAAATTCAAAGATGGCTGTGTAAGCCGCGTTCGCTTCGATTCGGAGATTTAATTATGTGTTTTGTGTGTACTTCTTAACATCAATCTGTTCAAATACAGACAGGTCCAGCAAACTGGTAGGGAATTTATTTGTTCAAGTACTATAGCTCGAGTATTATGGAGGAAATTGAAAGAAAAACGCAACTCTATCAGCGTTCACGCCAGAAACACAACGAACAACAAGCGACCAACGACAACTAAATTACGAAACAGACAGGAGATACTCGCGACTTGGAATGTTACTGGTCTAGGAAATAAGGAACTAGCTCTCGTAGAGTTTATGAAAAAAAGAAAACATCAATTATTCAAATATTAGGACTCGTAGATACTAAGGGTAAGGGGCAGAACTCAAAACGAACATATGAAAGTAAGTTCGTATATAGAGTGGCGTCGATCAGCGAGCTACAGCTAAACATGGAGAGGGTTTTTTATTGCATCAAGAAAATGATAAAGCCATTATCAACACTAAATTTATATCTGAAAGAATAATACTAGTAACATTAAAGAAGGAAATAGAACAACATGTTTTATACAAACATACGCCCCATGTAACGACACTTATAACGATGAACACAAAGGCAAGTATTTTGATAAACTTGCAGACACGTTAAATAATGTCAGGGATACAGATGATATTATGGTTATGGGTGATTTCAACGGACGAATAGGTACACGAAGAGCACCGTGGGATGAATGCATGGAGCCATTCAGCGACACAGAGACTGAATGTAATAGCAATGGTCAACTCAACATATGCTCGGACATACGGACTAATAATAGCAAATAGTTTTTTTCAGCATCGTCGTAGCTACACAAAAACCTGGTATAAATGGAATGACATAGACCAAGCATCTCAGGTTGACTTTATTCTTTTTGGGAAATCAGACAGAAGACAACTATTGGATTCAAAAGCATTCCCAAATACAGACGTTGATACTGATCACACACCAGTCATAATTTAAAAAAAAAAAGATTTAAACATACAGGAAAATAAGAAACAAAAACATAACAACACATGACATCAACTATAGGAGGCTTCAGGAAAATACAGTTAAAAACGAATTCAATCAAGAAATAAAATTTTAAAAACTACATACGAACATCCCTGATGACTACTCAAGCGTAGATAAGGAATGGACAATTGTCAAGGCTTCCATGCTCGACACACTGGAAAATAAATGTGGAACAAAGAAAGTAGAGCAGGACAAAAGATTAAGAGCAGCTTGGTGGAACAATGAATTTAAAGATGGCATATTCAAAAAGAAGGTAGCGTTCAAAAATGGATAACAACTAAATCTGAACAAGACTATGTTACTTATAGAATAACACGACGAGAGGCCAAACGAAAAATTAGAGCATCTAAAGATGAATCCTGGAGAATATACGGTGAACAGATTTCGACCCTTAGCAAAGACTACCAACGAGAATTGTACAATGAGAAACAGAGATGCATGCTACAGCCCAACCTCCAACAGAAACAGCAAAAGAGGTACACCACTATTTAATCCATAAAAAAGACTAGCAAGATGGGCAGAATACTTTCAAGAACTACCTAACCCCACACATAATAACATAGAAAACCTCACTTTTGTGCCTAAAAGCTATGGCAACAAGAACCAAATGTTATCCCTGCAGAAGTCAAAGCAGTTATACAAAAAAGTCCTAAAAACAAATCACCAGGTCCAGATGGAATAACCACAGAAGCTATTCAGGCCTGTGGGGAAACAGGAGTTAAATGGCTAACAAGACTTTCTTTAATATAGCATGGGAAGAAAGAAAAGTCCCAGATGATTGGCAACACGCAATAATAGTACCAATATGGAAAAAGAAAGGCAATTTGAGAGAGTGCGAAACATACAGAGGTATATCACTCCTGAACCATGTAGGATAAATGTACGCAAAACTATTGGAACAAAGAGCTAGACCCATAGCTGAACAACAGTTAAGCAAAGTACAATTCGGTTTTCGGAAAGGTAAATATTGCACTGATGCACTATTTACACTTAAACAAATATATGACAAAAACTATCGAATGTAGTGACCAGCAGAATATTTTATTTGTAGACCAGGAAAGGGCCTTCGATAGAGTAGACAGATACAGATTATGGACCATCCTTGAAAACTAAGGGATACAAGGACAATTGCTAGAAAACATCATAGCCCTGTACCACTCGAGCCGAAGAGCAGTAAGAAAACAAGAAGGTATATCAGATATGTTCACAGTCAATACAGGAGTGAGACAGGGATGCGTGCTCTCTCCTCTGCTATTTAATATCTACATGGACATACTATCCAAAGAAGCAAGCCTTGACAGAGCAGATGCAGAATATTTAGAACTCCTTACACCAGATAAAACAACTGATTCACAGGTAATAAATTAACTTCTATTTGCAGACGATCAGTGCCTGTTTTACAGCGATGAGGGCAGACTACAAGATCATATTAATAATCTGAGTTCAACATGCAGCAGACACAATATGAGTATACACACAGCCAAAACCGAAGTAATGCAAGTTAGCAGATCGCCTGGTCTACTACGTATACAGATAAATAGCACAACTCTGAAACAAGTTAAATAATTCAAATATCTTGAATGTACGATCAGAGAAGATGGCAGATTGGAAAGAGAAATCGAAATCAGATGTCAAAAAGCCAGTGCACTTACACATAAACTATCACCATTACTCAAACATCCAAATATACCATTGTCACCCAAAAAGACAGATAATATACAGCATATTCACACCAACCCTATGATACCAATCTCAAACATGGACTTTATCCAAATCACACTTTCGCAAAATCAACACCTGCGAGGTGAGATGCCTGAGGAGAGCTGCCAACTTAACAATCCAAGACCGAGTAAGAAATGCTGTTATCAGACAGACAGTGTGATCAACACATTATACCACATTTATTGAAAGACAGAAGATCAAGTGGTTTGGCCATGTCGTTAGAATGCAACACCATCAATTACCATCATAGGACAAAGATCATCTGTGACGAGACCAAGAGGACATCCAAGAAGAAAATGGATTGATGACATCAAAGACATTGTACAGTCACACTGAATGACATTTCCCAGTGCCGTTGATCAGATGCTGGAGCGCAAATTATTCCTTCCCACGACACTTGACGGCAGAAGTGGATGATGATGATAATGATGATTTTAAAATAGAAATGAGAGATAGGTAACCCCAATTCATAGTAGCCTACCACTAAATGAAAACCAGAAATGGCACGTAAGACTTCCTAATACTGGAACAGACACATATGTTGAGTCCACTAAGGTATCAGTTAAGAATTTTTAGTAGAAGGCCAAGAGAGTACAGGGTCGTCACTGCTTTCATAGAATATAAAGCTCAGTTAGGTTAGATGTTAAGCAAGTATTATCCCTGCCACCTGCTCTAAGGACTTAGCTGTAGAATGAAGTGGCACTGTCAAGCAATTATTGAACACTCTAATGTTTGACACCGTAATACACATGTGACTCTGATGAACTGAAAGAACACAGTCTAATAATAATATAATCCCGTATTGAAATAAGGGGGGGGGGGGGGGATATGCCCCATAGGCATCACAATGTCATTTATTACACAACTGACATATTTGTCCATATATTAATGACATTTAAACTATCATAAAGTTCTGGTGGAGTTTAATAATTATGAATGCTCTCCTGTCTTCAGCTAATCTAAATGCTGCTGATAAGCTCAGTAGCCTCACAATGGGTCTATACCTCTTCTGTTGTGTGTTATTCCTCCTATTATTTGAGGTGCCTCTCACCCACACACCCCGCCTGACATAGGCAATCATCAATTCACACCCGAAATACATACATCATCCCTTTCGTGCACTGAGATTCATACTAAGTAGTACAATCAACCAACCCAATTGGTCTAGTATATTGCCATAGCTCTAGCTCACAGTACCATCGTCACAAAATTATTGGCAATCACTTCCCCTTCAGGTCAGAGGTCTGCCATAATTATGACGTGTTTAACATTCACAATATAAAAGCCAGCACGTTTTGCCACATATAAAAGAGACATTAGGTAATCGTAAAGAAAGATTATCTTAGTAAATCAAAGCAAACACAAATGAATACCACAAAGATACAATTACTGTCTCTGAGTACACAGATCATTGCATCAAAGGCTTGTCACAGTCAAAATGAGACACAATATTTCTTCAGATAAGTTATGAATAAGACACGTTTGTTATTGTAATAACAGAATAAGACTTTGTTTTCCACATAGAGAAAGAATTATTAACTACAAGTGCTTACACCCCTTCCACAAGACAGGGCTATCACTGCAAGTGTCCCGTACTTGTGTTAACAGTGAGACAGAACTAGTCTGTATAATATCCACTGTTTTAATTCGCAATCTTGCAAGTTGCATGTTAGGTAACAAAATGTTATAAGACTCCCCTCTAAGACGGTTCCTTCTAGGGAGAACTGGAACATTACTAAACTGCAACTTAAGAATCCTCAGATCTAATCTATCTCTTCCTCATTGGCTCCTTTTTCCTCTGGCTCTGTCAAAGTATCACGAACAGGATGCTAACTGAGAATTTCGGCTTCAACATTTAATTTTCTAGGTTCATATTCAATCTGAAATGAATATGGTTGCAGACGTAGAGACCATCTCATCAGTCTCGCATTCAAATTCCTTGAAGCTGTTATGAACATTAATGGTTGAAGATCGCACTCTACAGTAAAATGTTTCCCATACAGATAGGCTTAAAATTTCTCCACAGCCCAAACTAATGCCAAACATTCCCTTTCTATGGTGGAAAAATGTATCTCCGCAGAGTTCAAATTCCTACAAGCATATGTACAGGTGTGGTATGTTAAAAAGAAATGAAGAGAGACTCCCCAAATTCAATTAGCCTACTGTTAAGAGAAACTTGAAAATGGCTCGATAAGTCTCCCTAGGGGTGGAGCGTGTTCAATAGTTGAAGTTTTCTCACAGAGGACCAGTAGAGCTCCGAAAGTTCACAGCTCTCAGAAAATGGAAATTTACTCCGGGAACATTTTAGACACTTGTATTTTTCCGGCCACACTTGGCTCCACTTGTATGTTGTAACTAATATAATTTTATAATTAGGACTCCAACTCACAAGGAAAACAACCAACACCTTGTTACACATTATAACCATGTAGTGGGACGCAGAGGTGTTTCCAAGGCACCAGGGCCGGGTTATATACTGGCCAAGACCTATTGACGCGTCCTCGTCGAGCGTCCTGGGCAACAGGTCCCTTCCGGATCCTGGCTGAAGTCAATAGGATCGCCGATTCCTCCGAAGTCGGAGAGTGTCTGCCTGTACGGCGAGGAACCACCAGTCTGCACACCAATAAGCCAGACATGGGACAACGGATACTCACGCAAACCTCAGGTCCTGTATGACATCACACTGATGTTGGACAACAGGATGCCTTCATCCGACATACAGGACTTCGCGTTGGAGCTCAAGCCAACGAACACAAGCAAGCAAGCATAACCATGTAGTGAGATAATATGGTGGCGGGTTCCTTTGGGTGTATGCTAGAGTGGCATATGGTATCAGATACACAATTCAGCATAACACATGCGATAATAAACTAATCATTAGCAACAATAAGGAATTAAAGTTTCAAACTCTACACTAATATTAAGGTACACTGTCCTTGATTTATGAATGGCACTAAACCAAATGTGTTTCTGAGTTCACCACATCAATAATCTATTGTCCAGAATGTCACACACTACTACTATTCTAATTGTTCTGGGTGCACTCAGAATGGCACTCAAGCAATGTTCTTGAAGTTGTGAGTCTATCGATGTAACTACTCTCGCTGTAGATCCTACGTGGGATGACGTTACAGCGGATATCTCGTTCCTCTATAGTTCCGGACAACACAGACGACACAGACAGGTGCTTTGCTGCGTTTTCCTGGGCTGTTGGGTTGTGGCATAGGAGAAGAAGTTGAGTTAGTATGATTCTGTTCTTACAGAATAACTACCATAAGCTACATGTCTCTGTCCCATTTAGGCAATTAACATTACCACCACCCTTGAGAAATATGGACCAAAAACCATATAGCTATCTCACTTAAGAGCTAGGATGGGGGAAAATATAAACGAAGGGAGAAGGGATCATTTCTGAGCTCAGGTTAGTTCAGCCTGGCCATCTGGTGTGCCTGATGGAATTATATAAATATACTCACATACTGGCACGACATGTCCTCTTCATTCCGACGTTCTGCAGGCTAGTAATTCTCATGTTCACGGTCATCCCGTTCCCTAGGACTATCAGTGGAACGATATGAGCCCACTGCTTTGTCAATTCTTTCCATTTTCCGGGAAAATACCCAAATAACCCTTCATCATTAGTAATGTCCATATAAATCATCAATACACATATCTAAAATCTTACATAATAAGGTTTAGAATATTATCATTCACAGACAAAACATATGGATTATTTTGACACAAAATCATCCAGAGTCAGAACACCCGATACACTTTAGAACAGCATTTTCCAGACATAGAATATAAGGACTGTCTCTGAAAAAGGATCATGGTAGTTCTGTTATAAAACATAGATAGTCCCTGGAGACTCTGAGAAATAGTGAATAAGAAAGTGTATCCCTCATCAAAATACATGAACTAACTCATCAAAAGAGTCATTAAGAATTCTTCATGCCGAAGAATGGCTTATCTACTCTTCTGAATAGTTATCTCTATTTTCCAATTCCAAAGAACAAGCGATATCTTTCGAAGATATCCTTCTGTTAACCTCATCCATGGATAGAAGTAGAGTCATACTAAATAACACTAACCTTCAGTCCACAGGACACTTTTAATCCACACATTGAAAAACGTTTGCTCTCTGGTTTACATTTTATAAACTGGCGCGCAGAGTTTCCCTCTCTGGCTCAATGTATAGACTGGCGACAACAAACCATCCCACCTGCGTCCAAATGACTTAACCTATAACAACTTCTGTTTATCCTTCCTTTGCCTTTGTTGCCGGTCGCACCTAGTTTTACCTGGGAGTGAAACATCAACAACCCGAACCTGACGTTTAATAATGTATGCCGGTGTGTGCAGGTGGCTGGTGACAAAGCGCACCTGGCATTTCCTGTTATGTGTAGGTGTCAGCGGGTGACCAGCGAAGAAGGGGAATGGTTTCACGTCTAGGAGTGGCCAAGGTCTCTGTTCACGCGATCGATGAATCATACTGATTTTTTTCGTCGTGAGGCTTAAGTTTGTAAACTTAAGCAACTGCCTCCCGGCTGTCCTTTCAATGTGAAAACCATTATCTATCTATGCCCACCATTGTCTATGGTGCATTCCATATTCGTTACATGAATACGGACATGAGACATTTTACATGTCACAACAGGAAACAGCACTGAGTGCTCCTCTCCCTTCCTTTGAAATAGTGTAACATCAATTCCAATATTGCTAGCAGCTGTAGGAAGAATGGCTGGTCGTTTGAGATCTGGAAGATAAAGTACTGGTTTTGCAATTAATGCCTTCCTTAGTGCTGAATAAGCATTTTCACATTAAGAACATCATATGGCTTTTTCTGGTTCCCCTTTCCTTGTAAGGTTGATTAAAGGAGCAGAGAAGGAATTGAAGTCCTTGGTGTATTCTGTTAGAATTCACATAATGAAACAAAGGATTTGACATATGTTTTCGTTTTGGGACGAGGTGCTCGTTGTAGCTTCTCAATGTTTCCTTCATGAGGAGTCATAAATCCTTGAGACACCGTATGTTAAAAACAATTAAGCTGTTGGAATACTATCTGATATTTCCTTGATCGTGCAGTTAAACCCGTGTAATTAAGGCGTTTGAAAGGAAGGTTGAGTGCCTTACGATGTTACTCAAAAGTCTCAGTAGCAATTAAGATATCATACATGAAATTGCTGATAACAGGATGCTGAAGTGGTGCCGAGTAATTTCCTCATCATGCGTGTAAGTACACTCGGATATCACTCAACCTAAAAGAAAGAAACTTAAACTCATAGTAACCATCAAGAGTACTGAAGGCCAGCCATGGACGAACTTCTGGTTGTACAAGAATCTGGTAATATCCCTTACTGAGATAAATCCTGGTGAAGTACTTGTCTATGCTGAGACTAGTAAAGAGTTGGTTTTGATCAGGAAGAGGTTTGGCCTGAAACTCCGTTACAGCATTTAGCTGTCGATAATCGACGCACAATCCATGTTCTCCACTCGGTTTTCGCAATAAAACCACACTTGCAATGTAAGGTAATTGAGAAGGAGATATGTTTCCCATTGAAAGCATTTGCTGTATCTCTTTTTTTAAAGCTGTTGCTTTGGCAACAAGAAATGGGTAGGTTTTGACTCCGACAGGTGTAGGGTCAATCAACTTCATGTCGAACTCTATTAAATCTGTATGAACTAGCTTGTCGGTAAGCACTTCTGCATTTGTAGCTAAGGCATCTTGAATCTGATGTTGTTGATCCTTGGTTAATGTAGGACTGATGTCCACATCACGCTTTGTTTCGTTTGCTTTCAGACGGTACTCTACACCCATATGTGTTTCCATGGTCCACTTTGGTAGTCACTGCCAAAGCCACCAGATGTGCTTTCTCGATGGTAGGTCTTTCATTATATGTCCTCAAGAGGTTTATATGATACATTTTCTGTTTCCCACTGATGTAAAATCTGTAGTTAGTGCGAGACATTTTCTCAATCACTTCATATGGTCATTTCAAACCGATCTGCAATTTGTTCTAACTAGTTGGGAGAAGTAGCAACACTTTCACTTTCAATTCCAACTCTCTATCCTTTGCTTTCTTGTTGTAGTAGCGAGCAATTCTACGCCGAGCTTGCCGTAGATTGTCTGACACGAGTTTCCAACGATGTTTTAGACATTGTTTTAACTCAGCCACATAGGTGGATGCAGTTACAACAGTCTCGTTTACTTGATCATTAGTCCACGTACGAAGTAAAGCTTCATGTGGTCCCTTGATCGGTCGACCAAACGACAGAGTTGCCGGTGCAATTCCAGTTGAGTGATGGGGTACTTCCCTGTAAGAGAATAATGCTGCTGGTACATAAGTACATAGACCAGATGGAAACAGAGGAAGAGGCCGACCACGTAAACGTTGGACTGAGGGAATAACAGAATCCATGGGAATGTCGATATACGAAGCCCATAACCGGGCACTCTCACGAAGTTTATACTTCACCTCGACACCACAAGGTACAAGAGGAACATGATGAGATGAGATGAGGTACATAAGTATCCAGGTCTCTAGTTGTTAATGAGCCAACTTTCTCAAGATAGAAATAAGTGTACCGTTAAACCGTTCCTCTGTCCTATTCCACGCAGGGTGATATGGAGACGTGTGAATCTGACGAGAATCGAAGTGTCTGAAAACCTCCTCCAAAAGCTTCCATTGATCTGTGATCCATTATCAGTTAGAATCCTAAGTGAAAATCATAACCTAATAAAAATGCAAAGCAAACCTTCAGCTACATGCTTTGAATCACTTGATGGCATAAACATTTCTTCTGCCCACATCGAGAAAATGTCCGTAAGAGTAAGTATAAAGCAGTTCCTTACTTCGTTCTGTTGAGAGGTCCCAGTGTATCCACATCCACTCTTTCAAATGGTGTGCCAGTGATGAGCATTTCCCCTAGGTCATTGGTGCTGTCCAGTGCTTTGGAGCCACTTTCTGACACTGGGGACATGACTTGGCATGACTTGACATATCTCACTATGTCAGCATTTATTCCAGGCTAGTTGTAGTGTGTGGAAATCCTCTATGTAGTAGCATTGATTCCCATGTGCTCACTGAATGCTAGACTATGGCCCATATCCAGATTTTGAGCTATCTAATAAGAAGGGGCAACGAGCTGCCCATGCCCCTGTCCTTCTTTTCCTGCTCTTCTATGGAGAAGTCCATTCTTCATATACAATTCACTTTATGTATGGGTGAATGTGTTTTAGGCAATGTATGAACACATGCCGCTTAGGTGCTGTCAGATGCCTAGTCTTGTTTCAATTCCTCTGGTTCAGGATTTGTTGGAGTAGTCTACGCCGGAACTGTTCTAGCCTGCTGTCTAGTCGTCATTGCTGAGAGTCTCAGCGGCTTTACACGATCTCCTTAAAAGTCATAGCGACATCGCAACATCACAGGGTAGATTGGGTCATATAGGTCCGCTGCTTTTATTTCGCCAGTCACATAACGTGAAATTATGTTTACCTTTGCTAATAGTAATGACATCGGGACTGTGCTTTTTGAAGGGCCATGTAGTTCAATTGTTTTCTCTGTGACTTGGTCAGGGTTTACTAACGGGGTGCAATAATTGCACCAAATTGTAGATCAGTGCCTTAGAGTTACATGGTAATGAATCCGTTAAATGTAACTGATTCTACTACTTGACGCCTGGTAATAGAGTCTTTATATTCCTCCCTAATTGGATGGTCATCATTGTTCACCTTCCTCGCTTCCGTTTAGCGATACATGCAAAATTATGAGGAGGGGATTTACGCCGGCAGTCTTAGTGTGGTGTCCTATAATAGTACATTTCAGATAATACTGTTTCCCTTCTATCAGCACATGTTGGGCTTTATTTTGTGTGGTGGTTTTCTTTTCTTTTACTATTACTGTTGCCATTAGTTTCCTTAGGCTTCTGAGAGTTATCATGTGAGGTAACCACTGTCGTCCGACGAGCATCTCCAGATTTCTTCTGTGGCTTTTAAAATCTATCCGCCATGGTAATAATGGCATCCAGTTTTTCAGCTATGCTGAGTAAGGAATGCGTTCATGTCAGCTGACATCTTATCCTTCATCTGATCAATGATGATCATTTCCTTCAGTCCTTCATATGTTTCTCAAATTTTCCTAACGTGCTTCACTTGTGTAATTATGTTTTTAATCTATCAATAAACTGTGAATAATTTTTTTCTGAATCTTTCCTAGCACTCTTGAATTTCTTCTTATAACTTTCTGCATTAACTTCAAATCTGGCAAGTAATGCCTGTTTGAGGTCTTAAGATTTATTAATTTCCTCCGTACACAGTCTGGAAAACACTACCATGGTCTAGTTTGTACAGGTTGAACCATGGCATGAGTTATTAACAAGCGCGGTCTGCATAAAGAGACCGTGCGAAGTGACCTACCATGGCATAGTCACAAAAGTAATGGAAAGTGTGTAGGACGTTTTGCACAAGGGCAAGACGTCACCTTAAAATCAGCGAGACTTGAGCTACGGTCAGCATTAGACCTAGTTCAGAGTTAACATAACATGGCTAACATTACGCAGCTCCTTTATAATAGAATGCTTAGGCACTGTTATGTACATCTGGGACTTTTCTGTGGAGCATCTGATTGTGTTATCGACATGTCAAGTGTATAGTCCTAGTAAAATAGAGTGTGCAAAACTCATGCCAGAGTTGTGTCATGCAAGTTTGGTCTCAGTAGTTAACAGTTATAGACTTACAAGGTAGAAAGTCTCGACGGCTATCAGAAGTTGAGGGAGAGATGTCCACAAGATCAAGAGTAAGCATCTCTAGAGCTATCAACGAAGCGCTACTGGAATAATTTAGGGGTTGCGCGTCAAGAACGAGAATGTTGTCCTTGGCGTGTGCAGTTATCTTAGTGCACAGGGCCCAGGAAATCT
Organism: Cepaea nemoralis; assembly: GCA_014155875.1. Classification (NCBI taxonomy): domain Eukaryota; kingdom Metazoa; phylum Mollusca; class Gastropoda; order Stylommatophora; family Helicidae; genus Cepaea; species Cepaea nemoralis. Next base: position 41,124 of record JACEFZ010005169.1, on the reverse strand, counting down.
GTGTGTAGCTCAACCAGGCCGTGCGTAAACCTGCAGGCATTCCTTGGTATCAATCATCGAAGTAAATAATGCCACGGGAGCTGTGGAAAGAAAAGAGTATCTATTAACTCCCTAACAAACACCTCGCAAGCCCTCAGACAATTGTATGCTCCATTTGCTTTCCTCCAATCCACACATAGCACACATTCACTTTTTCTATGAAGATAACTTTCAATCGTGTCATTATGCTCTGAAAACTGTTAAAGAGGAATCGCCATAGCACCTGTCTGAAGAGAGGACGCTAGCGCATTTGCCTCGGTTATTGGGCTAGCATTAGGTGCGGAAGTCTTTGGATTGTTTCCTAACTCCATTATCCTAAACTCAAGTTCATTCTCCATCTTCTTCATTTTAAGAGTATACTGGCGATCCTTCTCTTTGTTCTCCAATTCAGCCTGCAGCTTTCTCTCTTCTAATAATCTTTACATCCTCAGACTTTCATTTGAAACTTCTATTTTAATCCTCAGCTTTTCTTCTGAAATTTTCTTTTCCATCCTAAGCTTTTCATGTTTTTGAAACTCCTCTAACACATACTTAGCTAATTCTGAGCCTCGGAGGTCACATTATTTTCCTATTTCCATTAATTGGTTTCTGAGTTTAGCTGCTTCTGCCATTGTCTAATTGTTGTTCCTCGTGGTAACAACAAGTAAGTTCTGCTTCTAGTTAACCCCAAAATAGATACCTTAGAGACTGAGCGAGCTCTTTAGATTAAGCAGGCAAGATGAGTAACTGCTAATTAAACTAATAATTGATAACACGGTGTATATTGCATGAACAAGCAAGAAAATATTCCGTTGGCCAATAAATGGGTCATAAAAATTAACCTCTTCTGTGAGGGCTAAACTGTTCTAAGGGTAGTGAATATGATTATAGCCATTGATAATGTGTAAATTAACACCTATAATATTCCAGACCGCGCACACCATTGTGGTATTTAAAAATAGAAATGGGAGATGAGTATCCCCAATTCGTAGTTGTCTACCACTAAATTAAAACCATAACTGGCTCGTAAGACACCCCAATACTGGATCAGACACAAATGGTAAGAGTCCACTAAGGTATCAGGCAAGTTTTTCTAGCAGAAGGCTAAGAGGGCACATGGAAGTCACTGCTTTCATGTAATAAAAAGCTCAATGAGGTTAGATTGGAAGCGAGTATTATCCCTGCCACCTGCTCTATGGACTTAGTTGTCGAATGAAGAGGCACTATCAAGCTATTATTGAACACTCTAATGTTTGACACCGTAATACATATGTAACTCTAGTGAACTTAAAGAACAGACTAATAATAGTATAATACTGTATTGAAATAAAGGGGGACAAGTATTTGCTCCATGGGCATTACAATGTCACGCAATAATTATTATAGAAATGACATATTTGTCCATAAATCAATGACATCTAAACTATCATAAAGTTCTGGTGGGGTCTAATTATAGAGAATAATTATGAATGTCCTCCTGTCTTCAACTAATCTTAATGCAGTTGATAAGTGTTTTTCTTGCTGGGTATCTATTGATTTTGGTCATTTGTGAAAGGCTAACTGTATGGATTAAGTGCTTCTACTGTTGTTGGTCTCTGGTTACAAAGGAGTATTGATGTTATATGCGTTTTGCATGACACATAGCTAGCTTCTAGAGGGGTACTGGCAGTCTTGAGGCACATACCGATTGGCGGGCCTATGCAACTCCTGACAAAATTAAGGCGACGGCTCACCTCTTTCACTGAGGATTGCAACCCTCTGGCCAGAGATGCTCCCAGTCTTAGGAGCCCCACATATATCAACTGATCACGAAACATTATCATCTGTCAACAACACGTTCACACAAATGTACTCTTTCTCACACACACACACACACACACACAATGGAAAAGGGATTCAAGAGCTCAATAGCCACACAATTTGTCTATACCTCCTCTGTTGTTTGTTGTCTCTCCTATTATTTGAGGTGCCTCTCAACCACAAACCCCAATGGCATAGGCAATCATTAATTCAGGCCCGCAAAACACACCTAATCCCTTTCGTGCACGGAACCTCATACTCAGTTTTACACTCAACCCATTGGTCTAATCTACTGTCATAGCTCCAACTCATAGTTCCATTGTCACAAAATTATTGGCAATCACTTCCCCTTCAGGGCAGAGGTCTGCCATAATTATGACATGTTTATCATTCACAAAACTATATATTTCATATACAAGCGTGCAAGTTTTGCCACATATAAAAGAGACATTAGGTAATCCTAAATAAAGATTATCTTGGTAAATAAAGCAAACACAAATGAAGACCACATAGTGACAATTACTGTCTCTGAGAACAAGGATCATTGCATCAAAGGCTAGTCATAGTCAAAGAGAGACACTCTATTTTTCTTCAGATTAGTTATGACTAAGGCAAGAGGTGTTATTCTAATATATGGAATGATACTCTGTTTTCTATATAGAGAAAGAATATTAACTGCAAGTGCTAGCATCCCTTCCACGAGGCAAGGCTATCACTACACACGTCCCTTACCTGTGTTAACAGTGAGACAGAACTAGTCTGTATAATATCTAGTGAATAACAAAACAATTTTGTATTAATTCACCACACATTGCTGTTCAACACTACATGACCGACTACCCTAGGACTACCTCGTCTCCAACCTGTATGAAATAGAAAAATCCCCTCCCCTCTCTTGGGGAGTTTACATTGTTTAGTAACACCGTAGGAATGACAGAACTAATTGATTCCGTGCAGCAAATATCCGCCTAAACACTTTAGGTGACATAAATAGATTTTTTGCACAGTCATGTTTAGCCTCCCAAGTAAGATAATTACTTCCTCCTGTTGTTTAGGGTATCCCCACTTAACATCTTATGCCTTTTGCATTCCAAACTTGGCATCCATTCTCCGCGTTGTCTACAAACTGTGCTAGTCTGTTTTCATAGTATTGGAGAAATTCCTTCTCATGAAGTAAACCACAAATGCGTTGGATGCAGCCTGGCTAAAGAAAATGCAGTGCATTGTTAGTCTTGACTAGCATAATATAGGCGGATACATTAGCCCACCTCCTTATATCGTCTGGAAATGTGCTGGCGCTAAATCCCAAGTTTGTAAGTTTTAATTCTCAATCTTGAAAGTTGCACGTTAGGTAACAAAATGCCACATATGGTAGCAAACATGTTCTATTATTTATCAAATTATAGAACGACGATATAGGGAAAACTACTGTATTTATATTGTTTTTAATAGACAACATTTCGCAATGACACCATTTCGGCGATATTTAAGCCCATGGCAGATACATGAAGTCGCTTAAGACGATTAATCATTCCATAGCATTTAATGACTTTACGAGCGCTTAAAAATGAGTGCTACAGGTTAGACTTCGATAGGGTGTATTTTTAATGACTGTGGGGTTTTTGAAAATATTGCCGTTCCAAGTTTTGTATTCACCCTCTGTAAATTCATGCAACGTAAAAAGGTAAATACAAAACTTGGAACGGCAATATTTTCAGAGTTGAGTTGAGTTGAGCTAAGAACCGACATCACTGCACTTAGGACATTCCCATGTGCGCTCCGTCCCATCGTTTAACAGCCAGCGAAGAGTAACACTAATCGTTCCCACCGCTATCTGATTGTATGTTCTCCTGGTCTTCCCTCTCAGTTTTGAGATTCTACCAGAACCCCTGCCAATCTCCCGCAGTCTTATCGTTACCATATACAGGTTCTCGGTCTTTCCCCCCACATTCTCCACCTGGTCCCACAGGCATGCGACCACTTCTCCCTTGTTCACAGGTAATCGACCGCCAAGAGCCTGCCAGCCTATCAGCCTGTTCATTCCCCATAACTCCCGCATGGCCATGACAAAACATCCATTCAATTCTTACAATCTGTGACTTCTGAAGCGAGGTCAGCCAGTCCACATGAAACATTCCTTTCTCTACTTTACTAAGCATACTCCTCGAGTCTGTCATGAAAATAATGTGTTACAGTGGTCTCCTCTAACCAACGAAATGCCGCTATGACTGGAGGTCGTAGCCTTATATGCCATACTCTCCTTTTTCAAGAATCGTCCATTTATCTTCGTAATGAAAGCTCAACTTACCCCGCTTGTTTCTCAGCACTGACCTATCAGTATAGATTACTATGTCACCTTGATGTGTATTACTCTGGATCAGTGTTTGCACCAAACTATGTGCGGCCTGCTGCCCATTTGCTCAACTCATGACCCAGTGTCACTATTACATTGCACCAGTTCTTCCTGTCTGCCGATACTTTAACTCATTCTTTTTCACGATTGAAGGTCTCTAGATCACAAACCTGGCGTATAGATATTTCCTCCTGTGCTATCCAGGCAATACTTAAAACACCCCATAGTCATTAAACATACACCCTGTATTAAGGATGAGACCGAGTTGTGTGTATGTTACCAGAGACACTGTAATAGAGGCGCTCAGACCCGGAGCATTTAAATAAACCCGTTTGTTAAACCCGTGATACAGACGTAAACAATAGATTATAAAACACAATATTCTCTATTGGCAAAAAAGAAACGAAAACACACAGTCTAAAGAACTTTACCCCACGCAAGCTGATCTTATCTCGAAGTGGGCACTGGCTGCTGCATAACTCACGACTCTGTTAATATGCACATGAATTGTGCATAAAGCAGCTCATATGTCGCTTCTAACACACGACTCGGGGTAATTCTGTAAACCCGATCAACAATACAATAATCACGGTGTTTGTTTTCACATACGTAAATATACCCGAGATATTGAAAGAAAAATGCATAAAACAAAGGAATTGAAATACTAGATATCATCATCATTATCACTATTATCATCATTATCGTCATTATTATCAACATCATCATCATTATCACCATCATCATCATCATAATCATCGTCATCATTATCATCAACATCATTATCATTTTATTGTTATTATCATCACCGCCGTCATCATTATCATAATCATCATAATCATCATCATCATTATCATCATCAACATTGTAATTATCATCTCATAATTATCATCATCATCATCAAGTGCCGTACCGGTAAGCGTGTTCGGTCATGTTTCGCCATCTCACGTGATCACCCGAGTTGTAGATCAGCTCATGCGTCTAGCACCATTTTCCCAAAGCGACTAAAGCGTTTAAAACAGGCTTTTACTTCCCGGCAAAACTTTCACATCTTGAAGAGTTGGCTGTGTGGTGTCGGCCCCATATTGTAAACCAATCGGATGTCAGTGTGTCATGTGGTTAACATCACGCCTGCCGCCTCCCTTTACTGGCCAAAGAATGTCCGGGTACTCATTTTAAGCTGGATCGGCCAACCAGCTGATTTCGATTTAAGATATTAAAAATATAATGCTTGCTTTGACAAGAATTCGATCACACGCCCCTGGGAGGGATGGCTACTGCGCTAACATAACTCTCGTTTACAAGTTAATTGCATATCCTATACGGGATGTCGCAGTCAATTCCAGTATATTTTGGTTGTTTGTGATTTCTTGGCAAGTTTACGTTCACTAGTTTGCCATTACTGTCTGAAAGGCCGGCACTCATACTATTGTATAAAATACCAACGCCAGCGTACTGCTTACAAATCGCCTGCAGCTGTGTTTCGAACACGGTATGTCGGATTACGAATTGCGTCCGTAGCGCCTGCGCCACGGAACAGGGAGAAAGAGAAATTATGAATAATGGTAGTACTGATAATTACTATCATATACTCTTTACCGTGATTGAGGTAGATAGTGCAACTCTGCGTTCGGGCCAAAGAATAAAAAGGGTAAACAGAGAGAAAACCACTCACCACTCCCAGCTTCCAAGAATACGGAAAGAAAGTCAGGATTCTACAGACATGGATTGAAACTGCACTATAAAATTTCTAGACATTTCCCTAACTGTGCCTGAGAAGCCTGGTATACAGGGTTCGAAGTCAACCACTGGTGATTTGAAAGCTTACCGTTTTGCGTTGATTTTCACAATGTTATGAACAAGCCGGCTGTGTGGCGAAGGGATTACGGACACAATTCGAAATGTAGCTGCGGACAATTTGGCAGTTGTAACATAATATATTCTGTTCAGCCACAAACATATTGAGAAATCAGAGATACGGGGACAAAGGCAGTCTCTGTGTTAGGGGGTGATGAAGTCAACAACTATGATTAGAAGCATCTTAAAAGGTTAAAATATTGAGACTGGAACCACTCCTTGATTTCTTGACATAACAAAAGAGCAGCTAAGGATAAAATCTGTCTACTTTTGAAATTGGCAAAGACTGGAGCTGTAAACAATGGCTGTGAAATTGAACATCAGGCATACGACCATTGGCCAGGACAGGGGTGACAACCGGGAAAATTATTCCCCTTTTATTTTAGATTATACCCCTTGGTTTCTAAAAGACCTGAACCGTCAACATGGTCACGGGGAATTTAACACCTACACCAATGATTGGACGGGCTGATAACATTACCCCCTTCTACCTCCAATTGCAGACACGTCAACAAACCCCCAAGATATCCATCCTGGACATTTGTGTGATGGACTGTATCCTTGTAGTAACCCGAGTGATTAATGAACGGTTTCTCTTTAGTGGTACGTGTGTTATAAGGGACTGTTGGGAATTAAGCTGTGGTTTTAAGATAAGAGACATTGTTAATGACATGGTTTTAACAGACTCCTTAACATTAGAGATCATTTACGGGTTTATCATGTTTGTCTTGAGTGTAATATTTTTGAGTCCTGTATTGCCACGTGTCACTCGAGCACACACACAGGAACCCTCCCTGTTTTTATTATCCCAAATAGACTGTTAAAATTTAAAATCAGAGTTGTTTCTTTGACTGTTACTTGTTGTTTTACATTCATATATTTGTTTTTCATTTGTAATAAGTTCAAATGGACATCATCATTATGGAGCCATGCGTGGCAAGGGAATCACCAGAACTTTCAGCGTACCCAGAGAAAGGGTCCTATCTGAGGTTCGTAAGCTTTCTTGTGCTCCATGGGGCCTTCTGTGAGAACATCTAACTATCTAACTTGTCTCTACCCCTATGGAGTCTTATTGGGCAGTTTCGGGTTTTCTTATATCCGGAGGTCTTTTAGAATTGGGGAATCCATCTCCAATTTCTGTTATATACGCCAAAGCAGTGGACCACCCTGTGTTGGTTTTCATATAATGGTGTGTGTGCCAGTCGTTCAGAAAGACGAGGCAGCGTAAACTCACAAAGAAGTAACAAACATCCAACAAAAGCTGAGGTTGACTGCAAAGCATATGCAACTAACGATGAGCATCGGTGGTTCAGAAAGCAATGGTAAACTAAAACAAATAAAATTGTTACATGCAATTTTGGGGACGTGGCAAATAACTCCAGCATGTTTGGCTGTTTGTGATTTACTGTTCATTTTTCTAATGATCAGTAGTTTGCCAATGCGTTATCAAAGACTGACCCTCATACAATTGAAATCAACATAGGGCGCTCTTCTTCAAATCGTCTGCACCTGATTTCGAACCCTGACTTGGTATGTCGGAGAATTGTGGAACGCATTCCCTATCCCTTATCACTGGCAAACTACTGAAAAAAATTGTCTAGAAGATCATAAACAGTCACATTATGCAGAGATTAATTTTAACATATGAGAAAAAAAGACATGTAGAGAATTTGTCATTTAACTATCTCTCTGACATTAAGTGAAAGTTAACTGTGTCACAATATGTTGTCTCATTACAGAGGTCAGTTAAGTTTAAACGCCGAATTCTCGTCTTAGACTTGGGGAATGTCAACGGCTGAGTAGTAACAATACACGCTGTTCTCAACAACATATGGTCCAGTCCACATCCTGGAAACAGATGGATATATATATATATATATATATATATATATATATATATATATATATATATATATATATATATATATATATATATATATATACACACACACACACACACACACACACAGTAACATTTGATTAACCGTCACCGTTTTAACAAAGGTTGTGACGGATAACCGAATAGAAGGATAACAGTAATATCTTAATACATATGTACAGTAAAGTGATTTCACTGCGGCCTTGGACGAGAATGAAAATAAAATCATTTAAAAGTGAATAATACATCATCATCATCATCATCCAGTGCTTTGCCGGCTGGCGTGGGTGATCATGCCTCTCTACAAATTAAAATCTCCGTCGTCATGGAATTAATTCGTGTGTTGACCCTTTCTGTGCCATGACACATGACTGTCAATAATCTGTTCACGTCTATCTCTCTTTCCACACATCTTTTAGGTTGTCACAAATATTCTAGTTTTTGTCTTCTCATAACGTGGCCAAAAAACGAGGACTGCCTCTTTCTCATGTTTACGATAAGTTGTCTTTGCGACTCAGCTTCCCTTAAAACTTTGCTTTGCTCTTTTTGGCTGCCCAATTAATTTTCAGCATTATCCTATAAAACCACATCACCAAGGCTTCTAGGTATATTTTCGCCTGCTTACTAATCGTCCAGGACTCGCAGCTGTATATTAAAACTGGTTCTATGTACCATGCAAGAATATATATATTTTCATGTCGTTGTTTCCTATAGTTATATAGGTGTGTATGTTATTTGTATATTGACGAATGATTTGACCGCAACGTCCATTTTGTTCCTTATGACGTGTTCTAGTAAAGCTTAGCGCATATTTCACGTTGTTGTAGTTATTCATTCATTGACTTGGGTATGTAAATTACAAGTACCTCAGAAGTCAGAGAGGGGACACTGGTAATAGGCAAAGCTGACCCACCCGACCAATCGGCCCAGTGTAGATTATGCTCGAGTTCAATGCAAGCAGCAAATAATTAAAAACAACAACAACATAAGATATTCTCACCTTCTGAAATACAGTTTTTGCTTGGCCTATTTCGCGTTTAATCTTTCGTGCAAAATAATTAATAATTAATATAACCTAGAATGATATGTCCCCAGTTGTAGCGCAATTTTTTTGTTTACGTTAATGGAAAACCAGATTTGTCGAGATGTTGTGTTGTCGTACAATAAGATGTTTGTTTCGGGGTGAGTAGGTTTCAGTGGCGTGTGACCAGGTTTGGCTCCGTTTTGGCGTCAAACTCAGACATTTCCATTTTTCTGTATGTAAAAGATGTTGAACAACACAGTCTCATAGCCGAGCAATCGGACGAGGTTGTAGTTTGTCGTTCAAGTGTTGCGGCAGCAGATGTGGTCGTGGGGGTACATGAAGTTGTATTGGAGGTGTGTGTGTGTGTGTGTGTGTGTGTGTGTGTGTGTGTGTGTTTGAGTGTGGGTGAATGTGGGAGGGTGGTGTGGGTGTATGAGTATGTGTGAGTGTGTATGAATGTATATGAGCGTGTGTGGGTGCATGTGTGCGTGTGTGGGTGTGTATATGTATATGTGTGTGTTTGAGTGTATGTGGGTGAGTGGGTGGGTGTAGGTGAGTTAGTGTGTTGTGGGTAAGTGTGTGAATGTATATGAGTGAGTGTGTTGGTGATTGAATGAGTGTGTGTGAGTGTGTGTGTGTGTGTGTGTGTGTGTGTGTGTGTGTGTGTGTGTGTGTCTGTGATGTCCATGTTTGTGTTTACGGTACGCTAGTTAAAGTAGCCTAAACACCGCCCCATTTATACTGAATATCACTTAAGAGTGATTCCAGTTGTTCAGACGCTACAGATCCGTATGCATCATCATCACATGCATTGTCGGCTGGCGTGGGCGATAAAGCTTCTCTACAAATTACGATCTCCGACGACATGTGTCAATTCGGGTGTTGATTCCATTCAGTGCCATGACACAAGACTGTCAAGAATTTTCTCACGCTGGGTTCCTCTATTTTTCTATACACAAATTTGCCCGTTTGTCACATGGTCCAGTCTTTGTCCCCTCATAATGTGGTCAAAAATGATGACTGCTTCTTTCTGATATTTGTCACGAGTTGTCTTTATGACGTAACCTTCCACAAATGGTCCAGATTGCTAATTTCGGTTACCCAATGTTTTTTAGCATTCTTCTGTAAAACCACATCTCCATGCTTCAATGGATGTTTTCGTTTGTTTACTGACTTCCAGGATTCACACAATATGATAGAACCTGATATGTGTAACGTGCAAGAATTCTTTTTCTAACTTTCAATGACAATGGCTTATTGCATAAATATAGTCAGGTCTTAGTCAGATATGACTGAGCTACCGTAAGACAGTAGACGGTACTACCTGCTTTCTGTCAGCGCCGAATGTTGTGCGGCGCTTACCAAACCCGACACCCCACATTGTGCCAACGGCTTCGGGCGGAAGAGCGCAATTGGGAGGGTACAAGCCTTATCCTGGTGCGAGGAAATGCAACCCAAAGACAAAATAGTTGCCACAGAGCAGATGCCCCAATGCACACTAGACAGAGATTAGAAGGAGAATCCCCGAAGGGAACAGTAACAGTGCACCAAAACCATGAGAGACGAAAAGCGTCACGAAAAAACGCCAGCATAACAACATAGGATACGTTGTGTGACATTGAATGTGATCGGTCGCGTTTTCAAGTTGGAGAAGAATTAGTGTGGCTACTGGAGAACAGAAGGCTGGCAGTGGACTCATTTGAAGATAAGGATAGCTACTGGCGTATCTGGAGAAAGTGGACAACTATGTTGATAGAAGGATAGTAAATGCCGCCGTCAACTGAAACCACTATGAAGAGATCACATAGACACTGATTCTTACAGCGTCATAACGGATGGGCAGACGAAAGGAGGAATAAAGGTGGCGAAAGCTTGAGGAGAAATAACAGTTAGTACAGAAGCATAGATAGTTAATTATTCATTCTACCACCGGCCTGATGTCACAGGCCAGGTAGAGGGCTATTTGATGTGAGTACATTTACTGTATGTCGGCTGCATAATAAACAGCGATGATTTCTCATTTCTCAACACTCGTTTACCGCATCATTCCTTCATCGTTATGGATCCATTACAGTTATGAGTTCCTGTTAAGTTTGAGCCGTGAAACCCAACATTGACTTATTGTTGATCATTTAGATTATGCTTAATAATGGGATCAGCTTTAAGGCAATAGTCATGGCAGGAAAGACCAGGCCCTAGGCCTTGGTTGGCAGCTGGTCTAGTATCGAAGCTCCGACAGGCGGACAGTTAGAGCATTGCTTTGCTGATCCGGCAGCTTCTGCAGCTTGTCTTGTTTCAGATGTATAGGTGTTAACTTTCCTCTGGAGTGAACTAGGCAGGCCGAGAGAGGGATCATGCTGCATGGGCAACACATGGTTTCTTTATTTTAGCCCAGGCTTAGTGCTATGGAGAGTTGTGTACTAGCTCCCACCCTCTTTGGAATATACTTTTCACTTCTATTGAAATATGCCTTTCGTGATCAGGATGCCGGTATATACATTCACTTACGCTTAAATGGTGGCCGCTATAATGCTCAGAGATTGAAGGCCAAGACCAAAATTAGCAGGGTACTAATCAGAGAGTTGCTTTTTGCGGATGATGCTGCGACTACGACCCACAGTGAGGAAGAATTACAACATCTACTATCTGCATTCTCCAATGCTTGTTCTGAATTTGGTTTAACAATTAACAAAAAGAAGACGCAGATTATGTCACAAGGTGCACACGGTGTACCATCAATATTTATTGACGACGCCGAACTGGAGATAGTAGACCATTTTACATATCTAGGATCAGAGGTAAATAACAAATTATCCCTCGATCAGGAAATCAACATCAAGATTGGCAAGGCAGCAAAAACAATGAACATGTTAGCAAAAAGAGTCTGGGACAACAGGAAGCTTACTGCCAAAACAAAAGTCCTCGTCTACCAAGCCTGTGTCTTTAGTACTCTTCTTTATGGCAGTGAAACCTGGACAACTTACTCACACCAAGAGAAACGTTTAAACAGCTTTCATACGCGGTGTCTGCGAAGAATACTTGGTATTAAGTGGCAAGACAAAATCACAAATACTGAAGTATTGGAAAGATCAGGTTGTGTGACGGTGTATTCCATGCTCAGTCTTCGTAGACTTAGATGGATAGGACATGTTAGGAGGATGGATGATGGTAGAATACCAAAGGACATCTTTTTTGGTGAATTACAGACGGGTAGGAGATCTCAGGGTCGGCCTCTACTACGATACAAAGATATTTGTAAGCGGGACATGATTGATACAGGCATTGATAATGCACATTGGGAGCAAGTCGCCGCTGAACGTGTTGCATGGAGGGCAACTATCAGAAATGGAATAAAGACAAAGGAGAAAATGATTGCAGATAAAGCACACACAGAGCGTGAGAGACGTAAGATGGTGCACAATGGTGGAAATGACCATGTTTTCACATGCATCTACTGTGGACAAACATTTGCAGCAAGAACTGGCCTTACCAGCCACACTCGCCACCGCTATGGGTCGTAGTTATTAAGCCTTTTTGAAGCACAATGTACCAAACTATCGTCTGTCAAAACGGAAAGGTGCCAATGAATGAATTGCATACAATATTCTTCATTTGATAGAATGCAGTTTTTAGTTTGTCCTTCTCTGTTCTTTATCTCTGTGACGCATCTTCCATCTGATGTTATCAGATCCAGATTAATTAAAATAAATGGCTTCAGTTTGTTATTAATAATCTCCAGACGAATAGATTTATCAAAACGGTTTTGTTAAAACGCGGTTATTGAGCACATTAGCTACGCGAATACTTGTTTCATTCCGTAAGTTGAAACAAATACAAAGGCGAAAAATCATATCATGTGACATGAGATGTATAGAACCTGTGCTTTGGTATGAATGTAAAGCGTGGATAATGAGCAGACAAGCCGAAAAATATATGATGGCTGTGAAAATGTGGTTTCTGGGGAAAATACAAAGAATACCATGGACAGACAGAAAAACACCAACGAACAAGGCCTACAAGAAACAAATGAAAATCGTAAACTTATTAGAGAAATTAGGCGTAGACTGTCACAATATCTTAGTCACGTTATGAGAAGAAATAAATTGGAGAACTTTGTTACAACCGGCACGATCGAGGGGAAGGCAGAGAAGTACATACCTGGATGGCTTGGCCTTGTAGCATAGTCGAGATAAGAACACGAAGCTGACCCACGACTCTAATGATCGAGTGACATTGCGAAACATGATCACCCACGCTTATCGGCATGGCACATGGTGACGATGAGATGTATCAGAAACGCAGCTGGGTAAAACAACAAGAAGAGTTACAGCGACAAATTAGAATCAAAGAACAAGTGTAGGGATGCCACCGATTACTGATTTTATAGAACATCAAACAATTGGTGGTTCGGGACCATCCCGCTCTTACGCCTTAATGTAGTCATTGTGGTGTCTTCTCGGTGTTTATATGCTGTGTTGTGTGTGTGTGTGTATTTGTTTGCTGATGAAGGCTAGTCGCCGAAACGTCCTGTGTTTTCCGTAACTGTTTGTCAGTTGACGCACAGGCAGCAGGTGGTGTGGTTGTGCATTGAAGTCTTGGCCTACACCAGCAAGACATAACATGCTGAGAATAGTTTAACGTCATGTGACACTTATCTCTCTTGTTCTCTGTCCCGGCAATTCTATGCTAATTATGCTATGCATTTGTCCATTCTAGAAGGTATTTGTCTTCTATAGAAAGTATTTGTCTGCTCTAGTTTGTGTGTGTGTGCTCTAGAATGTGTGTGTCCGCTCTAGAATGTGTGCTTCCGCTCTAGAATGTGTGCTTCCGCTCTAGAATGTGTGCTTCCGCTCTAGAATGTGTGTCCGCTCTAGAAATTATTTGTCCGCTCTAAAATTTATTTGTCCGCTCTAGAAAGTATTTGTCCGCTCTAGAATTTGTTTGTCCGCTCTAGAATTTGTTTGTCCGCTCTAGAAAGTACTTGTCCGCTCTAGAAAGTGTTTGTTCGCCTCAAAAAGAATTTGTCCGCTAAAGAAACCCCTTAACCACTGTAGAAAGTATTTGTCCACTGTAGAAAGCATTTGTCCGTTGTAGAAGGTATTTGTCCGCTCTAGAAAGTATTTATCCGCTCTAGAAAGTATTTATCCTTTCTCGAGAGTATTTTTCCGCCGTGGGCAGTATTTGTCAGTTGTAAAGGGTATTTGTCCTCTTTAGAAAGTATTTGTCCGCTCTAGAAAATATTTGTCTGCTCTAGAAAGTATTTGTCCGCACGAGGAAGTGCACGATCCCCTGGGTTCCATTAAGTCTCCCAAATGACTATATTTAGCCTCCCTGGTTTCCGGTCTCTGCTTCAACGCGCGCCATTTTTTATATCACAGACAGCTATGTCCGGTTGCTTGATGTATCCGAGCTTTGTTATCATCATTCATAATTTTGCACGGCAGTCGGGTGTGATAATTCCAACGACAAATCCTCTCATTCAGAATAAATATTGAGCATGGCTGTTTCCTGTACCATGTGTTTTTATTGTGTTGAATGATTATCTGTAACATTTGTACTCGTGGAACAATCACACGAGATGACACTATCCAATGCCACCTATCGGGTGCTGGAACGTAAATTATTCCTTCCCACGATAGAAGATCGTGGAAGATCGGAATATGATTGTTCTTATCATCATGTAGTGTGTTCTTCACAAGACGTCGTGCTCATCATGGTGCGTTGAAAGGTCTCGCGATCTCTTTCCATTTCTCTTGCCTTATGTACCCTGATACCCAAGTGTCGGCAATGTCCTGTATCCTTCCTCGTGCCCAAGGTGTCGGCAATGTCCTGAGTCCATCCTCGTGCCCAAGATGTCTGCAATGTCCTGTGTCCATCTTCGTCTCCAATGTGTCGGCAATGTCCTGTGTCCATCTTTGTGCTGGTCAAACCCGTGCCTCGCTCACCCTGATACCCAGGTGTCGGCAATGTCCTGTGTCCATCTTCGTCTCACTACTACTACTACTACTACTACTACTACTACTACTACTACTACTACTACTACTACTACTACTACTACTACTACTACTACTACTACTACTACTATTAAACATCACACCAACCCTATGCTACCGATGTCAAAATTGGACATTATCCAAATCACACTTACGCAAAATCAACACCCATGAGATGAACTGCAAACTTACATATTAGAGACCGAGTAAGAAATGATTTATGAGACAGACAGTGGGATCAACACCTTGTGCCACATATATTGAAAGACAAAAGATCACATGATTTGACCATCTAGTTAGAATGCAACACCATCAACTACCAGCACTGGCGCTACATCAGTGAAGATCTGTTAGGAGACCATGAGGACGCCCGTGATGAACAGTGATTGACGACATCAAATATATACATTGTACAATCACACAGAGTGACATTATCCAGTGATAATCGGACGCAGGAACATAAACTGTTCCTCCCCACGATGCTTGACAGCAAAATTGGCAGATGAGGGTGATTAAATATAACAGTGGCTTTCAACGAACAGTAATATACAGCGTGATTGTTGGAAGTAGAGACAATGTCACGTGGTCGAGCAATGCCAAGATGGACGCAGGACAATACAGGCACACTAAGGCATGGACATGTATGTGGCAGGGGAACTAAACCAAGATCGAGACATTCCGGGGAACAGTGAAGTGGGCGACTTTTACTGAAGAACCTTATACATGGTGGTGATGATGATGACAGAATGATGATAATGATGACGATGGTGATATGATGATGATGATGATGATGATGATGATGATGATGATGATGATGATGATGATGATGATGATGAAATATGATGATTATGATGGTGAAATGATGATGATAATGATGATTATGGTGATGATGAGGCGATTATGATGAAATGGTGATGACAATCAAAAACCCACCCACCCAACCAAATAACCAAAAACCGAACCAATCAAACAAGCAATCAACCAACTAAACAAGCAATCAATCAAAAATCACCCAACCAAACAAGCAATCAACCAACAATCAACCAAACTGGCAATAAACAACCAAAATATGTAATCAAACAAGCAATCAATCAATCTAAACAAGCAATCAACCAATCAAATAAACAATCAGTAAATCAAACAAGTAAGCAGCCAATAAAACAAGCAATCAACCAAAAACCAAGCAACCAAACATTTAGTTTTAAACAACCCCCCAACCAAACAACTAATCAACAAACCACCGAACCACCGTTGTAGCATTGGCTCTGTACGGCGGACAGTAACCATGAAGGTAAATCCCGTTGTTGGATTGGCCTAGTACATGTAAAAGTACCATAATCAACTCCTGATGATTTGTTGACTAACTACCTACACCATGATTCGCTACCCCGTTATTGGCCTAGTACATGTAAAAGTACCATAATCAACTCCTGATGATTTGTTGCCTACCTACAACATGATTCACTATCCCGCTGTTGGCTAAGTACCATTAAGATTACCAGCATCGACTATAGATGATTCGTTGAATGACTGCATACAGCCTGATGCACTATGGCGTTGTCATATTGGCCAAGCACCGCTGAAAGTATATGGAACAAGTATGCACGTTGACGAGATGGCCATTTACTAATAACAGTTCAAGGAATAATTATGGCTTGTTTGGGTTAGCCACCTAATAATACATCTGTATGTGAAGTACCAGTATCACTTTTATATTATTCATTATGAACGACGATTCCATGTTCAGGACTGAATTTGATAGTCGGAGAATTGTGTCCTGTTCAAAACTGACATTGATGAAGAAGTCAAATGACAGTAGTGTGTGGTGTAGAAAGAACATTAAGAAATTATATGATATAAGATGATATCAGAGACTTTCATACAGTGGTGCATTTTAGTGAGAATATCTTCATAACGTCAACGTGTTCTGTGTTTCTTCAGAGACTTTATTATGAAAGTAATTCATCAAAACCACACAGGCTTAATACAGCATCTTATGAACTGATAAGCAAAGTCTGGTTATTTTGAAGTAGAGTTTCAACAAGAATTACGAGACGCTGTTCTGAAGCGGGTAACACTTTGTCTACTCCGTGTCTGATGCTGATATCCACAAGAAGGAGTAATGCGCTGCTAAAGGTGATGTTGTCTGTTCACCAGACTAGACAGATATTGACTATACTTTATCTGGTGTCGATGATGACAACTTACCACGGGATACCAGAAATCTCCAGTCTAGACTATCTTCATACCTTCTATTAGGTTCAGTACAGTCCTGTAAATATTCTCTGTGTTTTCTAGGCTGAGGCAGTGTCTTTATTAAAGTATAGTTATTAGTTTGACCACATTCTTTGTGTCCTGGTAACGTCAATGAGGGAGTAAATGGAATTATAGCCTGTAGTAGTCCTAAGTCTACTGAGACGGCAGAAACCATGTAAGTAGTGAATAGACAGTCAATTTCCCTAATACTTAGTCGTAATATTATTGAAGACTCCTAACCAATATTGTTATACCAAACAATCGAGAAACCAGACAACTAACCATCAATGAAACAACAACCATACCAACCACCCAATCACCCAACCAACCAGCCAACCAGCCAACCAACCAAGCAATCACTCAAACAAGCGAATAACCAACCAATAAAAAAAAAGCAAACAACCAACCAGATAACAGATCATACATTCGACCCGCCAACCAACCAAACAGGCAAATAATCATATGGATTCTTTGCCCTGGCATGCGGGAGTGTGGGGGGAATGAACAGGCTGATAGGCTGGCAGGGAATGCACCTCTTGGTGGTCTATTATCTATGGGCAAGGGAAAATGCGGGGGTTTGGCAGGGGTTCTGATAGAATCTCAAAACTGAGAGGGAAGACCAGGAGAACTTTCAGTCAGATGGGGTGGGAACGATTAGTAGAGTGACTCTTCACTGGCTATTGAATGAGGGGACGCAGAGCATATGGTGCAGCGATGTCGGTTCTTAGCTCAACTCAACTCAACAAGCAAATTAGCAACCAGTCACCCAAACAACTAATCTACCATCTAATCAATCAATCTTTGTTACCACTCTCATTTCCTAAGAAAGGGACACCACGTTGAATTCTCACCTGTTGCAGGATGTTCTATTTCCTGCGTGACACCAGGGTCAACTCCTCCAGGTACAATATAAAGAGAATAATTTTAAGACGTCTGGGATTTTCCTGGGAAGGGCACACATCGAGAAAATTAACGTATCCTCAGCTCATGACAGGTAAACATCTTGAACTCCAACACTGAAAGAATGTGTTACCTGGCAATCTTGACGTTCTTTATAAACAGTGAACACCTGGCCTTACTTTACACCAGGGATCCCAGGGCAATCCCTGTAGCTTTTAATATATATGTATATATGGGTATGTGATTGGATGGATTGCGGATAGGGTGGCTGGAAGGCTGGCTCGATGAATGGATGGATTGATGGATAGTTGGATGAATGGATGGGTGCATTGGTGCATAAATGGATTCCCATTCCCGATCCCAGGGTGATAGCTATATATATATATATATATATATATATATATATATATATATATATATATATATATATATATATATATATATATATATATATATATATATATATATATATATATATATATACAGTAAAACTTCGACTAACCGTCACTCGTCTAACCATCAGTTTCTGTTATCCGTCATCGTCTTACAAAACAACAACACACACAGCATAAAAGACGCTATTTTCAATGTCGCCACTGCCTGGGCTGACCTTACATTGTCTAACCTAATGAATGGGTGGAATAAACTCTTGCCTGAACCTATTGAGGAAACTGAAGGAATTGATACTGTTAGTGTTGATGAAATTGTGCAACAATGTAGGACTAAACAGTGAAAACATTACGCCAGAAGAAGTAACAGATTGGTTACAATGTGACAAAATGGATAGGGGATATACATTTTTTTAACCATGATGAAATCGTTTATACTGCAACTATCATTGACGAAGAATAAATTGATGATGATGAAGGATCAGTTCTTAATCAAAAACCTACAACTAGCCATTCTGAAGCAGAAACAATGTTATCAAATTGCATCGCAAAATGCAACACAGATCTTACATCTGCGCAAGATACGGAACATTGCCGCGAAGAAAGCCTCAAAGACACAGAAAAAGATGACAGATTATTTTAAAGTAACGAAGGTTTACACTATTACAATACATTTATTTCTGTACATTACTACTCTTATATTGAAGTTTATGTTGATCGTTTTGTAAAATTAAATACAATATGTATGTATTATTCACTTTTAAAGGATTTCATTTTCACTTTCGTACCAAGCCCGCAGTAAAATCACGTTACTGTACATATAGTATTAAGAGATTTCTACTATCTGTCTATTCGGTTATCCGCTACACACCTGGCCAGACGGTGACGATTAATCGGAAGTTTTTCTATATATATATATATGGATGGGCGGGTAGGTGGGTGGATTGAGTGTGTTGACGGGTGGGTGGGGGACGGATGAATGGATGGGTGGGTTGATAAGTGGGTAGATGGGATGATTGGATGAGTGGGTTCGGTGGGTTAGTGAATGGATAAGATTTATGGATAGATGGACGGATGCATTATTTGAATATATGGATGGATCGATGCCTGGATACATCCACGGATGGACGGGTAAAAGTAAGGATAGACAGCAAGAACACAGCCTTTGCATGAATTCAAAGTAAGTGGAAAGACCATGTTGCCGATGCTCTTCGCTCTCTTCTTTCTCATCCCAGTTGTACCAATCAACGACCCGTTAGTTGAAAGATAACACCTCTGTCTCCCCCTCTCTCTCTCTTTCACTCTCTCTCTCTCTCTATCTCTCTCTCTCTCTCTCTCTCTCTCTCTCTCTCTCTCTCTCTATTTCACCACAACCCCTCTCTCTCTCTTTCACTCTCTCTCTCTCTTTCTCTCTCTCTCTCGGTGCCTTTCTTTAACTTTATCTCTCTCTTTACTTCTCTCACTCTTTCTCTCACTCCATATCTCTTTTTCACTCTCTCCTTTTCTCTCACTTTCTCTCTTTCACGCTCTCTCTCTCTCTTTCACTCTCCCTCTCTCTCTCTCACTCTCTCCGTCTCACTTTCACTCTCCATCTCTCTCTTTCACTCTCTATCTCTTTTACTCTCTCTCTCTCTCTCACTTTCTCTCTATCTCTCACTTTCTCTCTATCTCTCACTCTCTCTCGTTGTCTCTCTTTCACTTTATCTCTCTCTTTTACTCTCTCTGTCCTTAATTCTGTCTCTCTCTTTCACTCTCTTTCACTCTCTCTCTCACTATCTCTCCCTTTCACTATCACTCTCTCTCTCTCCTTCGCTCTATCTATATATCTCTCTCACTCTTTCTTTCTCTTTCACTCTCTCTCACTCTCTTTCTCTCTCTCATTCACTCTTTCTCTCTCATTCACTCTCTCTCTCTCTCTTTCACTCTGCATCTCTCTTACATTTTCTCTCTCTTTCACCCTCTCTCTCTCGCTCTCTCACACTCTCAGTCTCTCTCATCCTTTCTCTCTTTGACTCTCTCTCTTTCCCTTTCACTCTCTCTCACTCTCTCTATCTCTCTCTCTCTTGCATTCATTCTTTCTCTCTTTCACTCTTTCTCTCTCGCTCTCCCCCCTCTCTCTCTTGCACTCTTTCTCTCTTCACTCTCTCTCTCTCTCTCTCTCTCTCTCTCTCTCTCTCTCTCTCTCTCTCTCTCCCTCTCTCTCTCTCTCACTCTCCAGCCTGGTTGCAAGAACTGAATCATATAAAGTAGGAGTCCAGTTATCAGCGGTGTTATATTTTCATCAAACCCGATATCTGTTGCCCAATCCCCGGGCACTTGACGGGCCATTCAATCATAGTTATAATTACCATGCTGTGCAGACGCCATTTTCCTGCACTAACGGTCTTATGTCGACGGCGCACGACCAGCATACATTTGTAGTCTCAGTAGCTTCCGTTTCTGGTTATATCGGAAACAGGTTATACGGTAACTGAGATGGTTGTGTTTTTCTTTCACATCAACCAAAGCAATATTTGTTTATGGGAGATGCTATGAAGAGATTAGAACAAAACTTGACATGGCGAAGATAGAGTTTTGCAAGTTGGAAACATACTGACCAATAAAAAGATGTCATTTGCAACGAGAAAAAGAATGTTGAAATGTACATTTGTATGGATGTGAAGCGTGGACAATGAGCATACAAGCCGAAAAACATCTGTTGGCTGTGGAAATGTAATTTCTGAGGAAATTGCAAAGAATACCATGAACAGGCAGAAAAATCAATGAGCAAGTCCTGCAAGAAACACATGAGAACAGTAAACTGATTAGAGAAATTAAACATAGACAGTCACAATGTTTTGGACACATTATGAGAAGAAAAGAATTAGAGAAGTGACAACTAGCAAAACTGAGGGGAAAATAAGAAGGGTATAGTAGAGAAGTAAATACCTGGATGGCTTGGCCATGTGGTAGTTCGAGACAAGAACACAGAGCTGAACCGCGATTATGGTGATCGTTTGAGATAGCGAAACATCACCGCCTACGTTTATCAGCATGGCACATGATGATGATGATGATGATGATGATGATTATGATGATGATGATGATGATGATATAACTATAAATAAAATATATAACTATTATGCACCTGACAAGATGAAGGAAAATATGCTAGGCAAGAAATCGTGCAATATCTTGCATTTAGCTACTGTGTTAACATTTTTGTTAAGATGAAACACTCATTAAAAATAACACATTCAGAAAATAACCAAAGATTTCTAAGCAAACCTAAGGCACTCACTTACGCACCCACACCGCGGGAATAATTTCACTGGGGCGGTGGTAAATCAAAGAATAGAAGTAAACAAACAGTTAATTTGCGAAGCGGAAAAATAAAAGATCCTAACAAAGAGATTATTTGTTATGTGAAATTGAAAAGCTTGCTTTCATATTTGTCTATGTAATTTCTTTTCCTACAGGACGCTGAACCCATGTATAGATCGACTACTGTTGTATAAAAAATATGTCATGTGATCGTCTGTTTATTTATATTTCGTACTTCAGAACTAGGTCATCTTTCTAGATATGATAATCTGGGATATGTTAAAGAGGTCGTGTTTGTGAGCAGTTTCGTGTGTATGTGTGTGTGTGTGTGTGTGTGTGTGTGCGTGTGTGTAAACATGAGTGTGAGTTGTGTATGTGTGTGTGTGTGTTTAAAATTGCGTGCCAGTGTTTCTGTACATGTGTGTGTTTGCTAGTGTGTTTGTTTGCGTTGAAATGAGTGTGTATCTGTGTAGTGTATGTGTGTGTATGTGTTTCACTTGTGTTTGCTTAGTGTGAGTGTTTTTACCCCTTGTGTATGCACATTTGCTTGTATGTGTGTTTACGTTTCTTTGTGTGTGTTTGTGTTTTGTGTTTGTATTTTAGTTTTGTGTGTTTTTGACTGTGTGTGCGTGTATGTGCGTGTGTGAATTCTTGTCTATGAGTTTTTGTGTGTAAACTTATGTTTCTACTTATCAACATCCCAAACATTATCCCTATCTTCAGGAAGAATAAGAGGAGGAAAAAGAAGAGGGGGAGAGGGAGAAGAAGAGGAGAAAGATGGGGGAGAAGAACCGGGGGAGGGGAGAAAAGGAGGAAGAATTAAGGGAATAAGAGGAAGAGGAGGGACAAGAAGGTTAGGGAGTTGAAGAGGAGGAAGAAGAAGAGGGACACGAAGGTTATGGAGATGAAGAGGAGGAAGAAGAAGAGGGACAAGAAAGTTAGGGAGATGAAGAGGAGGAAGAAGAAGAGGGACAAGAAAGTTAGAGAGATGAAGAGGAGACAGAAGAAGAGGAGGGAACGAACGAACGAACGAACAAACTTTATGTTAAAAGGGTTAAGAATTGGGCACGCAGGCCCGTCTTACATTCTGCCCTTCTATCACTCACTTTCATACATTATTTCATTCATACATCTTTCAGGGCTAACAGGGGACAAAAGGTTAGGGAGATAAAGAGGAAGAAGAAGAGGGACAAGAAAGTTAGGGAGATGAAGAGTAGGTAGAAGAAGAGAAGGGACAAGAATGAGCTGAAGAAAACTTGGAGGCAGATGAAGCGGAGAAAGAAAGAAAGAAAGAAAGAAAGAAAGAAAGAAAGGCATACAGACAGACAGACAGACAGACAGACAGACAGACAGACAGACAGACAGACAGACAGACAGACAGACAGACAGACAGACAGACAGACAGGCAGGCAGGCAGGCAGGCAGGCAAGCAGGCAGGCAGGCAGGCAGGCAGACACCATTACACATGACTGTCAAGAATTTGCTCACCTATCTTCCTCTATTTATATCTTCTACAAATCTTTCCGGATGTCACAACATGTTCCAGTGGTTGTCTTCTTCTAATGTGGCCAAACAAAATATAAGACTGTCTCTTTTTGGTGTTTGTGATAATTTGTCTTTGCGATTTAGTTTCCTTCAAAATGTCCAGATTGTTAATGTTGGCTGTCCAATTAATTGTCAGCATTCTTCTATAAAACCACGTGTCCAAGACTTTCAGGGAATGTTTTCGCCTGTTTACTAATGTCTATGATTGACAGCCGTATGTTAAAACTGGTTCTATGTAACATGCACGAACTCTTTTTCTAACTTCCAATGACAAGTATTATTTCATAAAATGTTCTTCATTTGAAAGATTACAGTTTCTGCTTGTTCTATTCTGTTCTTTATCTGTGTGATGCATCTTTCATCTGATGTTAAACATGTGACTAGATATTTGAATTTCTGCACTTGCCCAAAATAATGTCACTTACTTTAACTGCACATTTAGGCACTTGCACACAAATCTAGCAACACGTCCGGCTTTGGAAAGCAGACCCGCCCAGCTCATCTCAGTATTTAGAAGGGGGAAGGGGAGGGAGGGAGGTGGAATAAAATTTCGGCCTCGTTCAACTTCATTCGTAAACTTATTTTCTAGCACTTTTATATTTATGGCAACACATTTCGTATTTGAATGCAATCTTAGGTACATTACACTTTTATATTTATGACAACAAATATGGCATTGGAAAGCAATCTTAGATACATCACACTTTTATAATTATGACAACATATCTGGCCTTGGGGAGCAATCTTAGGTTCATCGCACTTTTATATTTATGACAACACATCTGGCCTTGGGATGCAATCTTAGATTCATCGCACTTTTAAATTTATGACAACACATCTGGCCATGGGATGCAATTTTAGGTTCATAGCACTTTTATATTTATGACAACTCATCAGGCCTTCGGATGCAATCTCACATCATCGCACTTTTAAATTTATGACAACACATCTGGCATTGGGAAGCAATCTTAGATTCATAGCACTTTTAAATTTATGACAGAGACATCATCGAAGGTCTAGGAAATAGATTTATCTGAACCGAGCAGGTGTTACACCATATAGCAACAGCTTGCCCGGGTCGAGTTGGACATGCGGTGAGGATGAGGCGGCGACTGAGATGGGGTCGGACAATTATAGACAACCAGTGAGCTATATCGACAATCATGACATGGGTATGGTGGCAGACTGAACACGTACGGTTGATTTCGGAGTTTGTAAGGGATGGTTGTGTATAGAGGAGGAACATGCATAGGAGGAGTTCATTTTGTTATCATTAGTTATGAAAATGACCGTATGATAGGGGGAAAAGAAGAGGAAGAGGGAGGGGTCTAGGAGGACAAAAGGAAATGAAAAAGAAGACAGACAGACAGACAGACAGACAGACAGACAGACAGACAGACAGACAGACAGACAGACAGACAGACAGACAGACGGACGGACGGACGGACCGACAGACCGACAGACAGACGCAAACATCAAAGATTAACATTACACCACGCGCTCAGTTCCCATGAAACCATCCCGCCCCCTCAAAAAAAAAAAAAACAGCGTCTATCACGTGATTTCAGAGTGTCAGACACGTGACAAACTCATTTTGTAAGTTTTCTCCGGATTTTCGGACCAAAGTTCCAGATAACGTTCCTTTCGTGTCCCAGGTCTACTTTAAGAGATTTGTCTTCTTCCAGGTTTCGTTTGAACAGAGTGACACTGGAATACACGCCCCTGCTGTTTCCGAGAGAATTAATGTATTATTTTAACCCAGCGAGAGAAATAACGTACCACTGGTTCATAAAATTTGGAACGGAAAAGGAAACATGTAGATTTCAAACAAGATACGGTAAACAAAAGACAGCGAAAGGGGCAGGGGTGATCAATGTTAGCTATTATGGGAGTTTTCTCTTCTCATTTATCGTGAAAGTTGAAATTATACCAACAGAATTTAAAGTACAAGATATACCAACAGAACTTAAAGTAGAAGGCATACCAACAGAACTTAAAGTGGAAGGTCTACCAACAGAACTTAAAGTGGAAGGTCTACCAACAAAACTTAAAGTAGAAGGTATACCAACAGAACTTAAAGTGGAATGTCTACCTACAGAACTTAAAGTGGAAGGTCTACTAACAGAACTTAAAGCGGAATGTCTACCAACAGAACTTAAAGTGGAAGGTATACCTACAAAACTTAATGTAGAAGGTATACCTACAGAACTTAAAGTGGAAAGTCTACCAACAAAACTTAAAGTAGAAGGTATACCTACAGAACTTAAAGTAGAAGGTCTACCAACAGAATTTAAAGTGGAAAGTCTACCTACCAAACTTAAAGTGGAAGGTATACCAACATATCTTAAAGTAGAAGGTATACCAACAGATCTTAAAGTAGAAGGTATACCAACAGATCTTAAAGTAGAAGGTATACCAACAGAACTTAAATTAGAAAGTCTACCTACCAAACTTAAAGTAGAAGGTATACCAACAGAACTTAAATTAGAAGGTCTACCTACCAAACTTAAAGTAGAAGGTATACCAACAGATCTTAAAGTACAAGATATACCAACAGGACTTAAAGTAGAAGGTATACCAACAGAACTTAAAGTGGAAGGTCTTCCTACCAAACTTAAAGTAGAAGGTATACCAACAGAACTTAAAGTAGAAGGTATACCAACAGAACTTAAAGTAGAAGGTCTACCAACAGAAATTAAAGTAGAAGGTATACCAACAGACATTCACAACCAAGAACTTAGTCCACATAGGAGTGAAGTGAGAAGGCCGACTTAATTGCAACGAGTTTTATCTCATATGGCTCGATCTCTTTCTGCAGGGCGGTCGGCCGAACTCCGTAACTCCAGTGACGACCCACTGGAGTCTCCCAGAAAATTGAATGCGAACAGAATGAGGGAGTCACGAATAGAACCCACAACCTTAGGAGCGCCAGGCTGGAGGGTTGACTATTTTGTCCCCCACCCACTATCCCCCTACCCCTGCCAAGCCTGAAAATTGAATAGTAGAAAGTGTAATATCTAAATAAATGCATGGAACCGATCGGAAATAAATTATTGTGGTTAAGTATTTGAGTACTTTAACAACAGCAAATGGAAGATGTAATAAGGAAGTTAAATGCAGAATAGCCCAAGCAAAGGCAGCATTTCACAAGATGAAGAATATTCTCTGCAATTTATCTGTGTTAATTAAGGTAAGGAATAACGTTCTGAAGGGCTATAGTGAGCCAATGCTGATGCATATGTCACAGCGCCAACCCGATGCACCTTGGTTTGGTCTGTGAAAGCAGTTTGATTCTGGCAACTGCCGGAACCCTAGCAGACAAAGAGAGCGGAAGCCAGTTGTTGTGGAGCAGTCCGCCAGCTTGGTTCGTGCTGATGAGAGATGTGGGCAGTGTGCCCTGTTGCGGCTTGTTCATAGGAACAAATGTGCTGTTCTGTTGTTGTCAGATGTGGGAACAATCCCCTGAGCTGGTCTGTGGTCAACCTATGTCATAGGAGAAAGCCGAGTGGCTGACTAGTTAGTGTCAGCAGGCCTGGGTCCTTGGTGGTGTAGTAATTTGTGTCACAACTCTTTTGTTTATGTCGCATCTTAGGATTTATGTTGTGCAACTTATGTTTTTGTAGTGCCTTATGGTCCTGTGCAGTGTTGCTTGTGTCAAGGTTCTTTTTTGTGTCAGTCTAACCAGCTATTGTTTGGAACACCTGTGTGGTGGTACTTGGTGTACCCTGTTGTCTTAAGTGCTGCTGATTGGTTAGGGGTTACCAACTGTTGCTGTTTGATATATACAGTTGTCTGTTGTATCTGTTATTGACATGCAATGTTATCCATGTCCTGCTAGAAGAAATAAATAAAGAACTTGTTTATTTGTCCTTGATTTGTTTGTTTAGTCTCTTTTAGTTTTTACAACCACTATTTCTACCACAATCTAACACCTTAATTCATTGCCTGGGCTCTAACATGGTGTTTCCTGTGTGAACATCTGTAAAATAGTTTCTGCCTCTGCCCAAGACCTCGTACCTTCTTATCTAATCACTATATCTTTTTTGTCAGTTGAGGGCGGTGTGAGGTTCTCTCTCTTTTACTACTTCTCTTCTTTGGCCGTAACGAAGTAAGAGTTACTCTCTACCTCTTAGCACCGTAGTAAAGGAAACATCAGTCTCTTTACTTTTGTCTTTTTTCTTTCCCTCGGCTACAAATGGTGACCCCCGACGAGATCTAGTGACAGCCTTTGAATTTTTCTGTTAGAATTGTCTTAGTATCTAGTGATTGGTTTGTGTGATAGGTCAGTGTTTACGTTTGTGGTGTCCATTGTCTTTGAGTTGTGACACTAGAGCCCAGGTTTGCTGCTGACATCCCCCGGGCATTGCTGCACAAGAGAGGAATCCCCTGTATGGTGAGTGGGCAAAGATGTATTGCCTCCTAGTACACCTCCACTGTATCTTATCCAGAGCAAAGATGGCTCTGCCTTCAGCGTTAGGGACCGTAGTTCTCCTCCCGGTTGGTGCCCCTGACGTCACATGGCCCACTGGTGAAGTCAGGTACATAGTTGCACCTGTGAAGATAGTAGTACCTTGTTTTGACCAGCAAGGTGGGCCAACTGTTGAGGAGTATGTGAGGAAGGTGAGATCTGCATGGAGGGCTGGTGCGGTGTGGGAAGATCTTGAGCTTAGGTCAGCTTGTAATGACCCTGAGGAGATGCTGCAGACCATTCAGCAGTTGTACGGAGAGCAGCGCAGCATGGTAGAACTCGCTGCAGTTTTCTTCCAGGTAAAACAAGATGCCGGGGAATCCATCATGGATTTCTCTCACCGGGTCCACAAAGCCTTTCGTTTGGTGCTGGAAGCACAGAGAAAGAGGGACATGGTTACCTGGGATCCAGTGATCC
Organism: Cepaea nemoralis; assembly: GCA_014155875.1. Taxonomy (NCBI): domain Eukaryota; kingdom Metazoa; phylum Mollusca; class Gastropoda; order Stylommatophora; family Helicidae; genus Cepaea; species Cepaea nemoralis. Next base: position 12,925 of record JACEFZ010005169.1, on the reverse strand, counting down.
TGAGAGACTGGTTTGTGGGACAGTTAAATAATGGCAAAATAAAGGAGAATGGCAGAGGAGAAGATATTGCAAGATCCGTCAGTGACTTTCCTCAGTGTTAGAGATTTGGCCATGCGATGGGCTGGTGTGTCATTAGCTCCAGAAATCTGTGCATACCAATATGTAGAACCTCAAGATTACAGTTCAGAGAGGTGGCCTAATGTCAGTGGTGAGTGTCAAGGGGTCCAGCATGATGATGTGGTGGTGGAGGAGCTTCGAGCTGAGCTAGGTTGAATGAGGGACTTAGTTGATTCATTACTACAACCCAAGGTATGACGCAAGAGGTGCAACGTTTGTAGAAGCCGGACCCACCTTCAGAACAGGTGTCCGAAGAGAGGGGTTAGTGTTTTTCAGAACCCCTCTGGTGTGGATTATATGAAAGTGCCTACGAGTGTAAGCCACCAAGACCAGCTGGGCATTAAGCGACAACAGAGTCCGCCCCGGGTTGAACCTTCTAAAGGATCAGCCCCAGCAGTCCAGGTGGGTGCAGTATCAACTTCTGATAGCCAGATGGTTACCCGTGGCAACCAGGGAAATTTCTTTCGGAGGAAGAGGCGGAGGGAAAGGAGACATTGGAAGTCTCCTTGTGTCAGTGTGGTCGACCAGTTAGAGGGTGTTAGACAAATGATCAGGGTGATGTGACCGGTGGTCAGTGTGTTGTGACGGATGTGAGCCAAAATTTTCTGAATACGAATATATCGACTCCTTACTGTGCAAAAAGGGATTGTGAAAGCTCACCAGAAAGAGACTATTTCTAACAGACACTGCGGTTAAAAATAAACTACCGTGATACAGTTTTAGCTACCTAGGAATCCTAGTCTTCTGGATTGAGAGTCTTAGTTTAGTTAGTTAATTAGCAGTTGTGTTTTGCTCTTTCTGTGTATTATAATTGCAGGTATATGGTGTCATGTGATGACATGTTTTGCTTTTAGAGTGTAAGAACACCAGGAAGACCAGATGAAAATGGTGGCTCTTTAGGTGATGTGGTGCTGCCATTACCATCATATCCAGTGGGGAATCAAACTGCAGGTTTCATGTATGGTGTAGACATATTTGATTTTAGGTTATGTTCTTACAGGAAACCGCAATTGACTGGATGCTATTGTGGGATATTATTGAGATAACAATGTTTTGTTGATTGTCCTTTGTGTTTATATTCAGGTTACAGGTGACACATGATGACATGTTCTTTTTAGTGTAAGGGTACAGGGTGTTAGAAACACAAACCACCTAAGTATCCCAGTAGCTGCAAGAAGCTTATATTTGATCAGAAGAGACAAATAGTAGTATTTTTAAATACATTCTGTTTGAATTTCCAGAGTTTAAGGCAAGCGGTAACCAATATAAAGGTTACTGGCTTATTGTTTATGTAGCTTTTATTTCCCATTCTGGGGCGGTGGCACTGAAGATGACGGGTTTCTTTTGAAAGTTGAATCCCCTGACTTAATATGTGTTTCCCTTTGCAATGGGAACTGATTTTGTTTTTGTATTGCGGATGGTTGGCCTAATGAAAAGGAAGTTTGTGTTCATGTTTGGTGAACGTGACATCTTGATAACCATTCGTGTATGTGAATCATTCATTTTGTTTTCTTTTGAGGTTGTTGTCATGATTATTGAGTTTGGGCGCATGTCTAGGTATATACTTATGAGATTGTTGTCTCCAGGTAGTAACAGCATTTGTCATTTTGATGACTGTTCGTGTGTAGATGTCATTGATTTCTTATTTGACTGACCATTATGTTTTTGGATGTGGTGACAGTTGACATAATTCTTTTTTTTTTTTTTTTTTGGTTGCATTTGTCATTTTGATGACTGTTTATGTGTAGATGTCATTGATTTCTCATTTGATTGATCATTATGTTTTTGGTTGTGGTCACATTTGACATAGATTTTTTTGCCTCTGTCATTTTGATGACTGTTTATAAATGTCATTGATTTCTTGATTGATTGATGATTATGTTTTTGGTTGTGGTCACATTTGACATAGATTTATTTTTGCCTCTGTAATTTTGATGACTGTTTATGTATAAGTGTCGTTGGTTTCTTGATTGATTGATGATTATGTCTTTGAGTGTGGTCACATTTGACATATATTATTTTTTTTTGCATTTGTCACTTTGCTGATGGTTTATGTGTAGATGTCAGTAATTGCTTGCTTGATTACTGATTTTAATTTTCGATGTGGTCACTGAAGACCAATGATTTGTGTGTGTGTAGTGAATTAGCTAGATGTTAACTTTTAAAGAGATAGTTGAGGTCAGGAGATACAATAGTCTATTCTTTTTGACGGGACGTCAAAAAAGTTGGGGGTTGGATATGTCACAGCACCAAACCGATGCACCTTGGTTTGGTCTGTGAAAGCAGTTTGATTCTGGCAACTGCCGGAACCCTAGCAGACAAAGAGAGCGGAAGCCAGTTTTTGTGGAGCAGTCCGCCAGCTTGGTTAGTGCTGATGAGAGATGTGGGCAGTGTGCCCTGTTGCAACTTGTTCATAGGAATAAAAGTGCTGTTCTGTTGTTGTCAGATGTGGGAACAATCCCCTGAGCTGGTCTGTGATCAACCTATGTCATAGGAGAAATCCGAGTGGATGACTAGTTAGTGTCAGCAGGCCCGGGTCCTTGGTGGTGTAGTAATTTGTGTCACAACTCTTTTGTTTATGTCGCATCTTAGGATTTATGTTGTGCAACTTATGTTTTTGTAGTGCCTTATGGCCTGTGCAGTGTTGCTTGTGTCAAGGTTCTTTTTTGTTGTAGTCTAACCAGCTATTGTTTGGAACACCTGTGTGGTGGTACTTGGTGTACCCTGTTGTCTTAAGTGCTGCTGATTGCTTAGGGGTTACCAACTGTTGCTGTTTGATATATACAGTTGTCTTTTGTATCTGTTATTGACATGCAATGTTATCCATGTCCTGCTAGAAGAAATAAATAAAGAACTTGTTTATTTGTCCTTGATTTGTTTGTTTAGTCTCTTTTAGTTTTTACAACCACTATTTCTACCACAATCTAACACCTTAATTCATTGCTTGGGCTCTAACATGGTGTTTCCTGTGTGACCATCTATAATATAGTTTCTGCCTCTGTCCAAGACCTCGTACCTTCTTATCTAATCACTATATATTTTTTGTCAGTTGAGGGCGGTGTGAGGTTCTCTCTCTTTCACAACTTTTCTTCTTTGGAAACATCAATCTCTTTACTTTTGTCTTTTGTTTCCTCCCTCGGCTACATATAGAAGGGAATCATGGACAAATAGCAGGCAAAGTGAGGGATTATGTCGAGGTTTATAGAATAATAATGGGAGCATGTTGGACGGATATAGTTACCGATGACTACATTGTGGCAGAAGTTAATTCACAAAGAGAATTGGTTACTCGCATCAGAAGAAGTCAGTCCACATTATGTAGGTATGTCATAAGAAGGGGGACGCTGGAATATGTCGTCAGAATGGGAAGGCTGGAGGGGAAGAGAGGCAGGGGGAGACCAAAAGAGAGATGCTGGACAGTTTGATATCATGGCATCGAGGATTATCAGTATCATAAATGATTGGCAGCACACGAGACAGAAGGTTGTGGACAGATATGATCACCAACCACAAGGCATGGACTACAAGAAGATTGGCAATACACGAGACAGAATGCAAATCTATTACCCCATATGGACAACAATCACCTTCGGGTGGTGGACCCTAACTATAACTTCTTGAAGTTGAACGGGGTAGGGGTAATGGTGAGATCACATTCGAATGCGAGACAGAAGGTTGTGAACAGGCGTGATTGACAATACACGGGACATGAGACTTTTGACAGACATGATCACACAATAAAAAAAGGTTAAGGGTTTGAACGGAGTAGTGGTAATGATAAACTCCAAATAATCGAAATATTTTAACATGCAGGCAGCCTTTTCATTGGTATGTTATACATTTGAACTTAGGAATTCCTGTATCTGTTAGCGTGTTTCCATCTTTTGTGAGTACTAACAACATTTCGTAACTGCCAGGAGAATTTTTTCTGGATTCAATTATAAAGACATCGTATAGATGGATACAGAAAAAAGAAAAAAAAATGAATCCACACGACAAGCGCTGAATATTGAAGAAGGTTGGCTATTAAAGACTATAAAACAAAGAAAATTGAAATATTTTGGTCACTTGAAACGTCATGGACGTTTAGATAGAGCAATAATGAAGGGATATATGCCCGGGAAGAGAGGAAGAGGAAGGCCAAAGATACGATGGGTGCAGGATGTGGCAGATCATCTCCAGATCAGTGTATTGGACGCGGAACATCTTGCTTATGACAGAGAAGTTTTCCAGAAGGTTGTTATGGGAGCGAGGTTCTGCAAAGGACATGCTACTGAATGAATGAATGAATGAATGAATGAATGAATGAATGAACGAATGAATGAATAGATAATAAATCACTTAAGAATTATTTTTGGGCCGACACTACACTATCAGTGTAAACATGGACACTTACGGCAGAGAAAATTCATAACAGAGATGAGATGCCTTAATAGATCTGCGGGATAACCGCGAGTGAGAGAGTTAGGAATCAGGAAATTAGAATACGACTAATTCTGAGAAGAAGAAATGCAATTTAAAGGCTAAAGGCAGACCAAGTGCTAAGCCTTGGTCGCAACTGGTCTACTATCGAAGTTCCGACAGGCGGACTGTTACAGTATTGCTTTGCTGATCGGGAAGCTTCTGCAGCTTGTTTTGTTCCAGATATTTTAATGTTACCTTTCCTCTGGAGTAAAGTAGGCAGGCCGAAAGAGGGATCATGCTGACTACGCAACACATGGTCTCTAAATTTAGCCCAGACTTTGCGTTATGGGTAGGTATAATTCTTTATTTGTTTTCTAATTTAAGTTCTGTTGGTATACCTTCTACTTTAAAATCTGTTGGTATACCTTCTACTTTAAGTTTTGATGATTTACCTTCTATTTTAAGTTATGTTGGTATACCTTCTACTTTAAGTTCTTATGGTATACCTCCTATTTTACGTTCTGTTGGTATACCTTTTACTTTAAGTTCTACTCTCAGCCATAAGCAGATAGAAAGGATGGAAAGGATACAGAATGAAGCTATGCGCATTATTCTTGGATGTACAAGAGATACAGCATGCAGGGCGATGCGCTACCTTCTTGATTTTCCAACCATTGAAGAGAGAATACAAGTTTGCAGGGCACGCGCCTACCTCAGAGTTAACGCAAACACACAACATCCACTGCATAGTGAAATTAGGAAGGTGAAGGGCAGCAGGTTAAAAAGAGGACGGTCGTGGATGGGTCAAGCCGAAGACATTCTTCAACAGGTGTGGTCACTTGAGGACTTAGAACCTGGCGAGGAGTGGGTGCAAGTGCCAACAGACTTCTGCACATCCTTTTCAGTTTGCATCCAACTAGATAGGAAATGCAGACAAGAAAATCCGGCTGCTGTGGAGGCTGAAGTACAAGCGTTGATTTTCGAGAATTCGCTAGACGGTGACTGCGGTCATCTACACAGATGGGTCGGTCGTCCGACATGTGAGAAGCTCATGGCCTTTACAGCTCGGGCCGGAGGGAGAATTGTGAAGGAGGACTCTGGTGCTTTCACTGAAACCACAAGTAGCCTGACCATGGAAGTCATGGCAGTAAGTAAAGCAATAACATGGCTCGAGACACAGACATTCACTAGGGCTTGTTTCCTTAGCGACTCAATGAACATGATCAAGAGGATAGAGGAGGGGTCGATCCGAAGAGAATGGTTGCTGCCTCTGGAGCGGTCTCGGCTGGCAAAGATTAGTTTCATCTTCGTGCCAGGGCATGCGGGAGTACAAGGAAATGAGCGGGCTGACAAGCTTGCAGGTGAAGCTACTGTGGGGGGCGGACGCGCCATGGACCAGGTTGACATTCTGAATGCTCTACGAGAAGTAAGACTTTTGCGAGAACCAAGTGATGACTGTGAATCTACAACAATGGCCAGACTGCTAGAGCAGCAAATTAAAAGAGGGGTGGCCAAACAAGAACACTACGCAGGAAGCCAAAGAAGATTGATAAACCAACACAGAACTGGCGTCGTTAGCCGCTACACGCTGCGGGATTTGCTGAGGAGGGGATCCGAGCACTTATGGACTGAATGGTTCGATGTGCAATGAGGATGATCTGTCGACTAACTAACTAACTAACTAACTTTAAGTTCTGATGGTATATCTTCTATTTTAAGTTCTGTTGGTATACCTTCTACTTTAAGTTCTTATGGTATACCTCCTATTTTACGTTCTATTGGTATACCTTCTACTTTAAGTTCTTATGGTATACCTCCTATTTTACGTTATGTTGGTATACCTTTTACTTTAAGTTCTGTTGTTGGTATACCTTTTACTTTAAGTTTTGATGATTTACCTTCTATTTTAAGTTCTGTTGGTATACCTTCTACTTTAAGTTTTGATGATTTACCTTCTATTTTAAGTTCTGTTGGTATACCTTTTACTTTACGTTCTGATGGTATATCTTCTATTTTAAGTTATGTTGGTATCATCATCATCAAGTGCCCTGTCAGATGGCGTGGGCGTTCATGGCTCTCCACATATCTAGGTCTTTGGTGTTCTGGATCAAATCTGTCGATGATATTCCTCCATGCCACCGTCTCATTCCGTCCATCATCATTTTTCTTGTCTCCCTCTGCCTCTTTCATCTCGATCTTTCCAATTGTCACGATGTTATCCAATGTCTCTCTTCTCATCACATGACCAAAGAAAGCTGTTTGTCTCTTTCTTATTGTTGTATATAATCTTCTAGTTTCATTAGCCTCTTTCAGGCAATCGTTGTTAATTACACTGGCAGCCTAAGGAATTCGCAACATATGACTCAAAAACCACATCTCATTCGTACATACCAAGATTCGCTGGCATACAGCAAAACTGGTTCTATACAGCATTTCAGCACTCTCTTTCTTACATTCATTGATGTAACTTATTGCAAAAGATACTCTTCATTTTCTGAAATGTGGCTTTTGCCTGCCCTATTCTGCTCTTAATCTGTGTTGTACATCTTCCATCTGATGTTACGCATAAGTGCCCCTAGGTATTTTTATCCACTTAGTTAAGAATTTCCCCTTCTATTTCTATGTCACATTTTTCTGTCACCATTTTCTTTGATATCACCATTGTTACTGTTGTCTTGATATTTAAGGAGAGTCCTTTCTGTGCACTCTCTCTGTTACTACAATTTCCAACAATTGTATAGGTCTGTTGCATTATCCGCCTCCAATAATGTGTTATTTGCATAGAGTATATTGTTTATATTATAACCTCCGATTAGTATTCCTGGCTTCTCTTTGATCTCTCTCATTATTACTTCACTATAGAAGTAGAAGAGATCCGGTGACAAGACACACCCCTGTCGTACTCCTAGCTTTATCTGTTCGTAACTACCTTCTTTATTTCCCATTTTAATTGCTGCTACTTGGTTCCAGTAAATATTCTTTATTATTCTTAAATCTTTGCCATCAATGTTGATATCTTCCAACATTTTAATCAGTTCATCATGTTTTACTTTATCACATGCCTTAGTATAATCTAAAAAGAAGACACAGATTATGTCACAAAGTGCACATGGTGTACCATCAATCTTTATTGACGACGCCGAACTAGAGATAGTAGACCATTTTACATATCTAGGATCAGTGGTAAATAGAAAATTATCCCTAGATCAGGAAACCAACATCAGGATTGGTAAGGCAGCAACAACAACGAACAGGTTAACAAAAACGAGTCTGGGAGAACAGGAAGTTTACTGCCAAATCAAAAGTCCGTTTCTATCAAGCATGTGTCCTTAGTACTCTTCTTTATGACAGTGAGGCCTTGACAACTTACTCACACTAAGGGGAAACGTTTAAACTTTAAACAGCTTTCATATGCAGTCTATGTGAAGAATACTTGGTATTAAGTGGCAAGACAAAATCACAAATATTGAAGTATTGGAAAGATCAGGTTGTGTGACGGTTTGTTCCATGCTCAGTATTCGTAGACTTTGATGGATAGGACACGTTAGGATGATAGTAGAATACCAAAGGGCATCTTTTTTGGTGAATTATAGATGGGTAAGAGATCTCAGTGTCGTCCTCTACTACTATACAAAGATGTGTATAAGCGGGACATAATTGATATAGGCATTGATAATGCACATTGGGAGCAAGTCGCCGCTGGACGTGTTGCATGGAGGACAAATATCAGAAGTGGAATAAAGACAAAGGAGAAAATTATTGCAGATACGTCGCACACCGAGCGTGTGAGACGTAAGATGGTGTATGGTGGTGGAAATGACCATGTGTTCACATGCATCCACTGTGGAAGAACATTTACAGTGCGAATCGGCCTTAGTCACATTCGCCACCGCCATGGGTTGTAGTTATTAAGCTTTTCTGAAGCACAATGTAACAAACTATCGTCTGTCAAGACGGCAAGGTGCCAATAAGTATAATCTATGAAGCACACATATATGTCTTTCTGTGTCTTTACTGACCTTTCTATTAGTTTTCGTTATATATATGTATATATATATATATATATATATATATATATATATATATATATATATATATATATATATATATATATATATATATATATATATATATATATATATATATATATACTAGCTGACCCGGCCCTGGCTTCGCCCAGGCCCTGGAGGGGATCTATCTATCTATCAGTCAGTCTGTCTGCTTGTTTGTCTGTCTGGCTGGCTGACCCGGCCCGGCTTCACCCAGTCCCTGGTGGGGAGCATCTCATTTAATTCATATAAGTAGTCATATAAGCTCTCCCGTTCCCGACTATCTGTCTGTCTGTCTATCTGACCGGGCCCGGCTTCACCCAGTCCCTGGTGGGGAGCATCTAATTTAATTCATATACGTAGTCATATAAGCTCTCCCGTTCCCGACTATCTGTTTGTCTCTCTGTCCCGGCCCGGCTTCACCCAGTCCCTGGTGGGGAGCATCTAATTTAATTCATATACGTAGTCATATAAGCTCTCCCGTTCCCGACTGTCTGTCTGTCTATCTGTCTGACCGGCGTGGTTTCGCCCAGCTTTTGGCGCACAGTAACTTAAAAGAATGTCCTTCCACACACCATTCAATGAAAACTGTAGAAAAAGATGGGTTAAAATGTTATGCATAATGCATTATTTTTATGCCAACTGTAAAAATACCTTAAAGATTATATCATTATTTAATATAACTCATATGCCTAAAAATAACTATAGACAAAGAGTGTAACAATAGTGCAGGAAAGTCCAACAATATGACTATAAAGTATTTAGAAATGTTATTAAAAGTTATGCCCCTTGAAATAACTTTTCTAGAGTGAAGTGCCCCTGCTATATAGACATTATATAATGAAAATGGAAAAGTAAATGTTATTAAATAAGTCGAAGATTTTACATTCAGAAATTATTATAGTCGGTTGCACAGGAATGAAAGGAAGACGTGTAGAAAATTTCATCTCAATCGGATGTACCGTTATCGAACGCATCCAAATCCACAAACCCACAAACCAAACAAACATACAGTCTCTTTATATATATATATATATATATATATATATATATATATATATATATATATATATATATATATATATATATATATATATATATATATATATATATATATATTTCATTGTTTGTATCCTTTCCTTCCACAATACCATACTGTTCTTAACTAATTTCTATTTTTATTTTCTTTCTTGTTCTTCTTATTATAATTCTGAGTAGAAGCTTAGCGACATGGTTTATGAGGTTAATTGTACGAAAATCTTCGCATCCAATTGCTCCTGGTCATTTTGGTATAGCTATAAATACAGAATTCGGCATATCGCTCGGTAAATATCCACTGCTGTATATATCATTCAACATTTTGGTTAATATATCTACTCCAATTCTCCTAATACTTCTAATTCTTCTATTGTGATTTCATCTGGCCTAGCTGTTTTTCCTTTCTTCATATGTTTCATGGCGTCAACGACTTCTTCTTTTAGAATAGATGGGCCTTCTAAGTTAATTTCTTCTGTTAAATCTTCCCTTTCCCAATTATATAATTCTCTTATATACTCATTCCACCTCTTCATTATAGCACCTTCCTCCAATAATATCTTTCCTGTTTTTGATTTCAAACACCCTGTATTTATTCTTAATTTTGGTTCTGTGAGCTCACTGATTTGTCTGTGCATATTTTTTTTTTTATCTTTAATGGAATTTAATTCAATATTTTTGCATTGCTCGTTTAACCAAAATTCTTTTGCTTTCACACATGTATCTCTTATTTCTTTATTTATCTTAGTATTTTCTTGTTTGTCTTTTTTATTATATTTCCTCATTCTGTGTCCATCAGCGTTAAGATTTCTTCATTCATCCATTTTTTCTTAGCTTGTTGGCTTCTCTACGGTAATATTGCTTTGCTAGTTTAATGAATGGAGTCCCTTAACATTTCCGATTGTTTATTTATACTCTGTATTTAGCTATTGCATTGTATTTTCACAGTTACTCTGTACTGTTCTTGAATTTCTTTATCTACTTTCAGAACCTCTTTATTAAATCTCAAGTACTTAACTATTTTACATGTGCTGACAACATTACAGAATGTACTGTACCTATTAATGGAATGAACGATCACTACGCAGTATGTTGCACGTGGTCGAAAAGGGATACCAAAACTCCGAAACACAAACACATTAGTATAAAATATAGGAATTATAAAAATCTCAATCAAGATGTCTTTTAATAAGATTAGATCAACTCATCTCTGGACTATGTTTACAGCTTCCTGACCCAGATGATGCACCGGACCACTGGCTGAAGACCTTTCTAAGTGTATTCTTCTTCTTCTTCTTCTTCTTCTTCTTCTTCTTCTTCTTCTTCTTCTTCTTCTTCTTCTTCTTCTTCTTCTTCTTCTTCTTCTTCTTCTTCTGCGTTCATTCCGGAGTTTTTTTTTCCGGATGTGATTGCGTTGTGTCTGTTTACAACAGAGCTGTGTTCTTGTGCCGTTAGGCCGACACATCCGACTTCTGCGGGCATTTGTTGACCGGGTTAACCTTCCCGGGGTAAGTGTATTCGATAAGCGTGTCCCATTTAAGGAAGTTCGAGTTAAACATTACACTAAGCCCCCGTGGTTCACCCAGGAGGTAGTTGAAATTATGAGAGGCCGGGACAGGGCACATAAAAATAGAGATCTAACCACGTACCGTAGTCTGAGAAACAAAGTTGAATATATTATTCGAAAGGAAAAGAACAACTATTTCAAGAACTTAACAATAGATAAAACCAACACTAAAGATATATGGAAAGCAATTAATACCTTGACAAACAAACACAAGTCATAACAAAAATTACCATCAAATCAGGTTACATGTGATCAATTCAGTAGTTTCTTTCAATCTGACATAAACCAGTTGAAGGCTGCAATATCAGATTATCCTCATGACATATCTTTACTATCATCATTTTGTGAGAACAAATGCTATAGAGACATACCCTCTAACATACCTCTAATGACGACCACTGAAGTATTTACTCATCTCAGTAATCTAAAAAAACAATAACTCATCAGGACTAGATGGAATCAGCAATCGGATCCTTCGCTATGCTGCACCGGCGATCTGTGAGTCACTAACTTTTATATATAATCAATGTCTCACCAAAGGTCACTTCCAATCAGCCTTTAAAAACCGTCAAAGTGTATCATTATCTAAAAGTTGGTTCATTAGACAATCGTCTCATGAGTAACTATAGGCCAATTTCCATATTATCCTCACTCTCCAAACCACTAGAAAAGCACATTCACAAAATAAATACTAGAACAATTAGTTCGCCACAAATTAATAGTTGGCAGTCAGTCAGAGTTTCGGCCAAAATATTCTTGTCATAAGGCCCTAACAAACATGATAGAAAACTGGCATCAAAATATTAACAACAATACTCTATGTGGAGCGGTGTTTATAGACGTTATAAAAGCATTCGATATGATAGATCATACTATTCTAATTAAAAAACTGGAAACAATGAAAGTAAGCTTTATATACTGACATTTTTTGTTTATTCGCATATCCTTTTACAAGGCATCGCTGTCAACAGCAGCATCTTTCAGCTGTCTGTTGATTTCTTGGCAAGATTACGCTCAGTAGTTTGCCATTGCTTTTTGAGCGGTCGGCTCAGTTATCCCGCAAGTCACCAGCGGGGGACGAACTGCTCCCAGTTCTCGCCTGCTACGAGACTTTGCGTGATAGACGGGATTACGGAGACAGTGGTGTAACCCCTCGGCCAGAGAGACCGGCCATACTGACATTAATAAAAATAATTTTTATTAGACAGAAAACAAGTAATATCACACAATAAATCTTTATCCCAAGCCATATTGGAGTACCGCAGGGGTCTATACTCGGCCCTCTGTTATTTGCCATTTATATAAATGATCTTCCCTTATATTTTTCGTCGTCCTGCGATCTATTTGCTGACGACTGCACAGTATATACAAACGTTATTGATTGTAATATGCTAGAATCATCCTTGCAACAGGAAATACATAGTGTAGTTAACTGGAGTCATGCAAACCGCATGCAAATTAACATTTCTAAAACAAAATCTATGTTAATTGCAACCAGGCAAAGACTTCACACTCTAAACTCGCAGAGAGCTCTTCAGCTGCACATTGGCAGCACGCATATAGAAAGTGTAACCGAGTACAAGCCACTGGGTCGCATCGTTGATAAAAATCTAACCTTTAACACACATGTTCATGCTATCGTTAAATAAATAGCCAAAAAAGTATACCAACTTGCCAAAATTAAAAATTTCCTTGACGAAAACACAAGAAAGATATTCTATACTTCACACATACAAACACATATTGATTATTG
>JACEFZ010005168.1:460000-489468 GCA_014155875.1 Cepaea nemoralis | reverse complement strand
GAAGAGGCCGACCCTTTAAAATATGGACAGATGGAATAACAAAGTCCACGAGAATCTGCTTATATATGAAGCCTATTAACAGACACTCTCACTCTCACTCTGTTAATGCTTCACCTTGACACCGCAAGGTACAAGAGCAACAAAATGAGATAAGATAAGACAAATGAATATGTAAAAGAGAATGGCGGTAGTGTGTTGACTACTTATACAAATTAGAGACTGCTTCCTTTACCAGCTTATCTGTATACTGAAGATACAATAGAAGCCTTCGAACGTAAATAAAATGTTGAATGGTGATATTGTATCTCAGACAGACAGACAGACAGACAGACCGACAGACGGATGGACAGACAGACAGACAGACAGACAGACAGACGGACGGACGGACGGACGGACGGACGAAAGGACGGAAGGACGGACGGACGGACAGACAGACAGACAGACAGACAGACAGACAGACAGGACAGACAGACAGACAGACAGACAGACAGACAGACAGACAGACAGAAAAAGAGAAAGCGACCGAAGCTGATTTACAAACCCACATGAATAGTCTAAATGAAATGTGAAGAGAACATAACATGAAAATTAGCACAAATAATACAGAGGTAACGACTGTAACTAAAGAAGAAAAAGCAACAACGATTCACCTAAACGAACATCTTTTGAAACAAGTAAAGAGTTTCAAGTACCTAGGAAGTATAATATCATCAAATGGCAAATCAGAAGACGAGATTGAAAATAGATGCAATAAGGCAAACCAACTCATTGGACAAATGGCACCAATACTGAAGAACAAACATGTATCAACAACCACCAAAAAAAGCACTTTACAACACAATTTTTCTACCAACTCTATATTACCAATTCCAAACCTGGACAACGACAGAAAAAGAGAAAAGACAAATCACAACAGAAATGAGATTCCTGAGAATAATACTCAGTGTATCACGCAGAGATAAGATCAGAAATGAAGAAATCGGGACTGAAGTGGAGGTTATAGCTGCGTTAGATTTTATTAGAAGGCAGCAAGTCAAATGGTTTGGCCATGCAAGTAGGTTACCAACTAACAGTATATCACAACAAACAATGATGTACAGACCAGATGGAAGCAGAGGAAGAGACCGACCACGTAAACGATGGACGCATGGAATAACAGAGTCCATGCGAATATCGATACACTGAAGCCCATAAGCGGGCACTCTCCCGCTGTTTATACTTCACCTCGAATACCGCAAGGTACAAGAGGAACTATTATGAGATGAGATGAGATGAGATCAAGAAGAGAGAAAATCATAAATGATTAAATCATGACTAATATGGGAGTTATAGAAGTGCTAGATTTCATTAGAAAACAGCAAGTGGTTTGGCCTTAGTCTACCAACTACCAGTATACCAAATCAAGCAATGATGTACAGACCAAACAGAACCAGAAGAAGAGGCCGATCCTGTAAAAGATGGACAGATGGAATAACAAAGTCCAGGGGAATCTGCTTATATATGAAGCCTATAAACAGACACTCTCACGTAGTTAATGCTTCACCTCGACACCGCAATGTACAAGAGCAACAAAATGAGATAAGATAAGACAAATGAATATGTAAAAGAGAACGGCGGTAGTGTGTTGACTACTTATACAAATTAGAGACTGCTTCCTCTATCAGCATATCTGTATACTGAAGATACAACAGAAGCCTTCGAACGTAAGTAAAATGTTGAATGGTGATATTGTATCCCAGACAGACAGACAGACAGACAGACAGACAGACAGACAGACAGACAGACAGACAGACAGACAGACAGACAGACAGACGGACAGACGGACGCAGACAGACAGAGAGACAGACAGACAGACGGACAGACGGACAGACGGACAGACAGACAGACAGACAGACAGACAGACAGACAGACAGACAGACAGACAGACAGACAGACAGACAGACAGACAGACAGACAGACAGACAGACAGACAGACAGACAGACAGACAGACAGACAGACAGACAGACAGACAGAAAAAGAGAAAGCGACCGAGCCAAATGGGATAAAATCGCGGTGCAATCGACTTTTAAGGAACTTGTTTTCTTTCTTTTCTTTTTTTATAATTAATGTATCAAGAAAATGGATTTAGGAAATACAAAGGATACACAGATGCCATTTTTGTTCATAGACACATTACAGAAAAATCTAATGGAATTCAATGAAACACTCTATTTAGTCTTTGTCGACCAAGAAAAGGCATTTGATAGAGTATATATGAAACAAGCTGTGGGAAATCCTTAAACAATATGCAGTGAGTATACATCTAACAAACCTATGTGGAAGCTTATATAAAAACAGTGAATGCATAGTGAGAGCAACTGGAGGACACACATAACCCTTCACCATAAGATCCGGAGTACGACAAGGTTGTGTCCTGTCCCCTCTCTTGTACATAACATATATAGACAACATATGTAAAGAAACCAGCCAAACAGAGACCACAAGAACACTGCATGACGAGAACACGGAAGAAGAACCATCTGCAATATCTAACCATTAGAGAACTCCTGTTGTGGACAACAAAGCACTAATAGCATAATCAGAAGCTGAATTACAAGACCACATGAATAGTCTAAATGAAATGTGTAGAGAACATAACATGAAAATTAGCACAAATAATACAGAGGTAACGACTGTAACTAAAGAAGAAAAAGCAACAACGACTCACCTAAACGAACATCTTTTGAAACAAGTAAAGAGTTTCAAGTACCTAGGAAGTATAATATCATCAAATGGCAAATCAGAAGACGAGATTGAAAATAGATGCAATAAGGCAAACCAACTCATTGTACAAATGGCACCAATACTGAAGAACAAACATGTATCAACAACCACCAAAAAAAGCACTTTAAAACACAATTTTCCTACTAACTCTATATTACCAATGCCAAACCTAGGCAACTACAGAAAAAGAGAAAAGAAAAATCAGAACAACAGAAATGAGATTCCTGAGAATAATACTCAGTGTATCAAGAAGAGATAAGATCAGAAATAAAGAAATCAGGACTGAAGTGGAGGTTATAGCTGCGCTAGATTTTATTAGAAGGCAGTAGGTCAAATGGTTTGACCAAGCAAGTAGGTTACCAACTAACAGTATATCACAACAAACAATGATGTACAGACCAGATGGAAGCAGAGGAAGAGTCCATGGGAATATCGATACATGAAGCCCGTAAGCGGGCACTCTACCGCTGTTTATACTTCACCTCGACACCGCAAGGTACAAGAGGAACATGATGAGATGAGATGGGATGAGATCAAGAGGAGGGAAAATCATATATTATTAAATCGGGACTAAAGTGGGAGTGGGTTTGGCCTTATAGCTAGCCTACCAACTACCAGTATACCAAAACAAGCAATGATGTACAAACCAAACCGAACCAGAAGCAGAGGCCGACCCTGTAAACTATGGACAGAGGGAATAACAGAATCCAGGGAAATCTGCATTTGTATGAAGCCTATAAACAGACACTCTCCCGCTGTTTATGCTTCACCTCAACACCGCATGGTACGAGAGCAACAAGATGAGATAAGATAATGAAAAAATAATATTTAAAAGAGAACGGCGATAGAATGTTGACTATTTATACAAATTAGAGACTGCTTTCTTTTTCAGCAAATTCGACGACTGAAGTTACAACAGAAGCCCCTGCACGTACGTAAAATGTTGAATTATGATATTGTATCTCAGACAGACAGACAGACAGACAGACAGACAGACAGACAGACAGACAGACAGACAGACAGACAGACAGACAGACAGACAGACAGATTATTAACAGTCGGGAAAACGGACTGAGGCAGATTCGGAGAGACATTTACATGGACAGACTGACTGATGGATAGGCACTCAGACAGACAGACAGATACGTAGAGACTGACAAACAAACAGACATAAGGACAGAGACACACATACAGAGACCAATAAATAGATTACAACTGACTAAGATAAGAGTAGATAGATAGGTAGACTTAGAACCGGGCCTTGCTAAGGTACAGAGAGGCGGCCACATCAGGTGACACGTAAGCAGCGAAGGAGGGGTGTTATTTCGACGACTTGCACAATGCAGGGGTGGCATTTCGAACACCTATATCTTACTGAGAAAATCTACCACACGGCCCGGGTTAGACTGGAATAAAGAGCGGCTGACAAAGAGTAATATAAACAGATGGAACAAAGGGCGGAGGAAACGTTAGAGGGACAGACTGACAGAAAGACAGACAGACACTCAGACAGAGAGACAGACAGATAAAGAAACATACGCTCAAAGATAGACAAGCATGCAGACAGA
Source organism: Cepaea nemoralis (assembly GCA_014155875.1). Taxonomy (NCBI): domain Eukaryota; kingdom Metazoa; phylum Mollusca; class Gastropoda; order Stylommatophora; family Helicidae; genus Cepaea; species Cepaea nemoralis. The sequence goes on along the minus strand of JACEFZ010005168.1, from coordinate 485,136 downwards.
CAGATCTCGGGACTGACAAGTTGAGAAATTGACGAATGGGCGAACAATCTCATATACAGAACACGTTTAGATACACAAACAGACAGACTGACTGACTGACTGAGAAACAAACAGAGTGACAGACAGGGTCACAGATAGAGACAGACAGAGACAAAGACAGACAAACAGACGAATAATGGACGGACAATCCGACCCACAGACATACGGACAGACAAAACAAAATAATTATTGTATTTACACAATAAACATTATGTAACTTTTTTGCGAAGAACAACAGACACCGCGAGACTGGGGAAGCGCCATAATTATCTTAACCGGAAAAACAAAGACAGTAACAGAGACTGCACACAATACAGGGGCATTTCCCTTTTAAGTCATACTGGAAACATATTTTTCACAATTCTCGAGAAAAGATTACAATCTACAATTGAATCCCAGCTAAACGAAACACAACATGGATTCCGGGAAAAAAAACAACAATAAAGAATGCACATATGCCATCTTCGCACTTAGACAACCTATAGACAAATCAATCGAATTTTGTCGACAAAGAAAGTAGATAGAAAAAATTTTTGGGAAATCCTTAAATGATATGGAGTGAGTACACATATAGCTACAGTGAATGCATGGTACGAACAAACGGAAGACACTCAGAACCCTTTATCATAATATCCTGAGTATAAGGTTGTATCTTGTCCCCTCTCTTGTTCATAATCTGCAAAGACAGCATATGTAAAGAAACGAGAAAAACAAAGACCTCAACACCACCGCATGACGAAAGAATACAGAATAATCGTTAAATGCAAATTACGCAATTAAAGAACTCCTATTTTCGGACTATCAAACACTGTCAGCGACTTGTGCGCTGCAGCTTTCAAGACTCCGCTACTTTCGCACTGCACGAAATAACAATTCATGACATTTGCGAAAGGAATGCAATTTATTCAGAGCCGACATGTGAATGGCTCTACAAGCGTTAGGTTTCATCATTGTTACACAATATGAATACATCAACGTGATGATAGATGATGCTAGCATTACACAATCTAAATGATATAGCCCTATGTTTGCCTATGGCCTAGAAAGCTATCGTATTGGTAAGGATACGTCTGCCCTCTCTACCGTCTCCAGTCAGTCTGTCCCGCTACACATAGCGTGGACAAGCACGGACACTTTACTCTCCGTGCAGTCGCTCGTATTGCGTGCCTGGTCTTGCCAGCACGCCGGCTGGTGAGTTTGAGTAACCTGCCATATCACGGTTACTCGCAAGGACCAGCAACCCAATTGCTTGGGGAAAGCCCTCGCTCATCTGTACTCGTTGCCCTCTGGTCTGACACAAATGTGTCTCCCTGTGAGGTTATTAATAGTACTCGGTGTCTTCCCTGTCTGGTGTCTCTCTACTAGCCCAGTGTTAACTCATTACTCCTGTAAGGTCTTATTGGAGATGCTGACACTGTCCCCTCCTCTCCGCGAAGTGTTACTTCCTTTTTCCTCATGTTTGTAACACTTCTTGGTCACAAAAGAAAATTGGTTGTCCCAATTTTGTCAGGTCTCCAATAAGTATAGAACTTTCTAGTTTGGGGATAAAACAATATCTTCTACCTTCATTCACAGTGTTCTATCTTTTCACTTGGCTAATTCAGTAGCCCATGTCTCGGTATAGTTGGTTCTATAGATATCTTATGGATTGGTAGTGAACCGGAAACCGTTGTCTTATGACTTATGTCCTGTCTTCTGTCGTTTGACCCTATGTCTTTTGACTTTCACCTATTGACTTTCGTCTTGACCTGTTCCTCCTATTGCCCAAAATGACAACCCACACACTAGTTGACTCTATTATGAGTACAACACATGAGCACCAAGTGTTCATGTTCCCATCAATATCCCCTCCAACTCTATACACATAGATATACTGTTCACCTTCTTGCTTTCGCATGTGAAAAAGCTATATTCACTGTTACATTTAGGTTTCTGATTATTTATTGTGTCCCCTGAATTTAGAGTTATTGCTCTTTGATTTAATTGGTGTGTGCAACTTTTATGTGTTCGTTTTCCTGTTTGTTTGCGTGTTTTCTAATAAACTAAAGTGTACTTAACTCTCTAACGTGTGTATTTGTTAGTGTACTAAACGTGTGTGTGTTCCTTCGAGCGCCGCAAATCGGTTTATTGTGGTTACAAATGTTCGTTATTTTATTTGTGACCACAACTCCGTTTTCTGAAGCTCAAAGTACGTTCTTTATATACTCTGCTAAAGTGTGGCTGTAACACATATAAAAACTTGACAACACATTGGAAACACACATGACACAGACAAGTCAAATAAGACCTTTCCAGCGGTTGGAAAACTAAAAATTTTTCCCGCTGTCTTTCTCTCTCGCTCTATTCCTTTCAATGTGTACTAAGTTTTCGCATTCTCTCCTCGCAGTTTTTTCTTCTTTCATTCATCTTTCATACCCTTTCATACTGTTCTTTCACTCAATCATTCTCTCGTCATTAAAATATGTTTCATAGTATTACATACATAAACAATATATATATATATACAAATAATGATTGGCTGAATTATAACAGTAATCACGCCAAATGACTGTGCGTTTTGTTTGCACGCGTCATGTCTTTACAAAATATATACATAGTTATAAGGATGGTTTGTTACCGCTCCTGACATAGTAATTTACATAATTTGGTGTGCTGACCTAAATTACCCTCAAGGGAAATAATTTACTACTAGTTTCATTTAAGAAAAATGGATTAATTACCTTAACTGTTATTTGTGAAAAAGATGATATTAATTTCTAAATGATTGATGTTAGTTTTGAAATGATATTTTAAATAAATGGATGTATAAATGATTATAACTATATGGTAATAAACTAATATAATATCTAACAATTATATTTCTATAATGGATGTTTTAGTAAATGGATTATTAATTAAATGATAATGATTTCTAACTACGCAAATAAGGAAATAAAGTTATATATGCGTTTACACAATTTGTAATAGAATAAATAATAGAAAAATGAAGTTATAGATACTGTAAATAAAATAATAATGTACATATATCACAGTTACATTTCTATATCTAATTACACTAAGTTGACGTCCTCCTCAGCGTTGTGAAGATGGAGCAAATCTCTTTGTAGACTATTCTAACATAGTTCATTTCACCAAAGTCTTTAATGCTCTTCTTGAAGGATAGTGTATTAATATAGTTGCCTACCACTTTATGTAGGTCCATAGCTAACCCTGTACTGTTATTCGGGGTCTAAGCGTCGGTTTAATATATTCTAGATTTGGGGTCTAAGCTGGGTTTGCTGTCCTCTTGGCGTTAGTTCCCATAATCTAAATTACGTGTGTCTCAGCGCATGTTAATTCTGTGTCTGTTCGTTACACTTTTCATAGCACAGTTCTATTCACACAAGTTATATATCAGGCGATAGTAACGCACTTACGATATGTCTTACTCACCACACATGGCACTTGGTTATTTAACATTACAGTGCACTGTTTCTGGTGGTGTATGGTCACTCCCTTCCTGTTACTCAGGTATTTGAATGGATGATGGACGACTCAAAATGTCTGCAATCGTATTTAATCTCCCTTTTAAATGCTGGATGGTAAATGTGTAATTTTGGAGAATCAAAGCCCACCTGTAAATTCTATTGTTGGTAGGATGTCCAGATTGCCTCACAGACAATGGAGAGTTGTCGGATTGGATTACAAACTGCGCTCCTGCCAAAAATCGATGAAACTTTCTCACACAATAGATCAAACTACGGCCTTCCATTCCTGATGCTGAGTATCTTCCTTCAGCAGGAGTGATGTTGCGACCTACGGGGTGGAACGTCCCGTCGTAGAACTGACCTAGTATTCCAGGTATGGATATGGCACTCATATCTATGCGTAAGAAATAAGTGAGTTTTGGATTAGGCATACGAAGGATAGATGGAACGATGAAAAAATGTTTCAATTTCGATACCGCACTAATTAATCGTGCATCTTTTACAGATAACTTAGCCGAAGCTTTTAAGATGTTAGAAACAACACTGGTGATTTCCCCCAGGTTTGAGATGAATTTTGTATAGTGGTTTACCCCACACAGTAAACATTGGACCTGTTTCTTGGTCGTTGGCATTATTACATTCAGAATCTTAGTGACGATACTGTCATCAGTTTTCAATTGGCCCCTGCAGATGGTATGACCCAGGAAGTCAATTTGTTCCATGCCCAACTCTACTTTGGACGGCTTAGATGTGAGTCCAAACAATCTCAACCTGTTGAAGACTTGTCGACGTTTCAGTAGGTGTTTTGTCCCGTCTTTCGTCTGACTGTATCTGTTATCTCTATATGTCGAGATATTTGTCGCAGTTACGTTTACTGTAGGAACTGGTAGTTCCATCTCGTCCAATACTGTTGTGCTACTAGTTGTGTGTGCTGTTATCTGGCTACGCGTGTTTGCGTTGTCGCTGTTGTGTGTAGCCCTACCTAGTGAAGTTGAGTTATGTATGTCCGTCGTCTCATTGCTTGGTGTTGGTGCAATCTGTTCGTCTGTCTGTTGTACTTGTTGTGAAACGTATGGTTTCAGGATGTTGATATGAAATATCTCTAGGTGTTCTTTTATCGATATTTCATGATCCGCATCTGATATTTTGAGTTTAACGTTGAGAGGCCCTTGGCAGCATGTTAGTACCATGTTATGTTTATCAGTTAGTTGAATCACAGCCTTTTGGTTCGGTTTAAGGTGAATCGTTTTAGTACCCTTGTTTGGATAGTTATGGTTTCCATTACTCGACACCTGCATTAGGGGTCCAGTAATATCGACCGCTATACTTTCAAGTGGTCTAGATGCTATCACTGACCCTAGCACTTCGGCCTTTACATGCTTTTTCTTTCGTACCCGATGTTGACACACCGTACAAGAGCGACAGAAAGATTTTATGTCCGAACAAAATTTCGGCCAGTAAAATTGTGATAGAATTCTGGCTCGCGTTTTATGATAGCCCAAATGTTCAGCAAACGGTGGTGAATGCGCGATTTTTAGCACCTTTTTTCGGTATGTTACAGGTAACACCGTCTGCTTCTGACACCAATTCGAGGTCTGGCCTTACTATATCGTGGCGTTGGTTCGCAACTTCTGACACCAATTCGCAGCTATCCTCACTGTATTGTGGCGTTGGTTCACAACTTCTGACACCAATTCGAGGTCTAGCCTGTCAGCGACTTGTGCGCTGCAGCTTTCAAGACTCCGCTACTTTCGCACTGCACGAAATAACAATTCATGACATTTGCGAAAGGAATGCAATTTATTCAGAGCCGACATGTGAATGACTCTACAAGCGTTAGGTTTCATCATTGTTACACAATATGAATACATCAACGTGATGATAGATGATGCTAGCATTACACAATCTAAATGATATAGCCCTATGTTTGCCTATGGCCTAGAAAGCTATCGTATTGGTCAAGGATACGTCCTGACCTCTCTACCGTCTCCAGTCAGTCTGTCCCGCTACACATAGCGTGGACAAGCACGGACACTTTACTCTCCGTGCAGTCAGCTAGTATTGCGTGCCTGGTCTTGCCAGCACGCCTGGCTGGTGAGTTTGAGTAACCTGGCCATATCACGGTTACTCGCAAGGACCAGCAACCCAATTGCTTGGGGAAAGCCCTCGCTCATCTGTACTCGTTGCCCTCTGGTCTGACACAAATGTGTCTCCCTGTGAGGTATTAATAGTACTCGGTGTCTTCCCTGTCTGGTGTCTCTCTACTAGCCCAGTGTTAACTCATTACTCCTGTAAGGTCTTATTGGAGATGCTGACAAACACTAATAGCAAAATCAGAAGCAGAATTATAAGTCCACATAAATAATTCAAACGAAATGTCTAAGGAACATAACATGAAAATTAGCATCAATAAAACAGAGGTAATGACTATAGATATACGAAGATATACGGAAAAAAAATACGAAATATTGTTGGTGTTTTTTCCCAGAATCCATGTTGTGTTTCGTTTACCAAATATACCAACGTCATAAACTCTTTCTATAAAGAAACACGTTGCTGCGTAAGAACAGAAACAGGCAACTCTGACTGGTTCTCAGTCGAAACAGGAGTGAAACAGGGCTGTGTCTTATCACCGATGCTTTTTGGAATAGCTATCGATTGGGTCATGCGCAAATGCACAAACAACACAAATATGGGTATCCATTGGGTTGACAAAATTCTAGAAGACCTGGACTTTGCCGACGACATAGTGCTTTTGAGTTCAACACACCCGGATGCCCAAGAGAAAATAAACCACCTCCAAAATGTTTCAGGGCAAATTGGTCTCAAAATTAACACCACAAAAACAAACACTATTGATCTTACCAACAGTTCAGATGACACCAAATTGAACAGCTACGTTCTTGAAAAAGTCAACAGCTTTACATACCTATGAAGCAAAATGACATCTACAGGGGACGCAACACCAGAAATATCATCTAGAATCGCACTGGCATCTAGTGCCTTCAATAAACTGTCAAACATCTGGAAGTCAAAGACACTCAGCAAACACACAAAACTTAAAATCTTCAACTCTTGTGTGATTCCAGTGTTAACGTATGGATGTGAAAGTTGGAAATCAACGGTAGCTTTAGATAAAAAAAAATTAGACAATTTTGAGAACAAATGTCTTAGAAGACTTCTAAACATCCACTGGACAGACTTCAGAACCAATTCGCAAATAAGACAAGAGACTAACAAGATACAGTATCCAATTTCATAAGAAGACGCCGTTGGAACTACATCGGCCATGTACTCAGAATGGACAAGTCAAGACTCCACTACCAAGCCCTCATATGGTCACCAGTAGGGAAAAGAAAACGGGAAAGACCAAGAGAGACCCTGCGTAGAACCATCATTAGAGAAGGCTCATTCAATGGCCAAGTAAATATCCAAGATCTACAACAGGTAGCAGCGAACCGCCAAGCATGGAGAGACAGGACGTCTGCCCTATGCGCCACCTTAGGCTCAAGAGGAAAGACTAACTAACTAACTAATGACTATAACCAAAAAAGAACAAACACAAAGATTCGTGTTCAAGAACACCCCATAAAACAAGTAAAGAGCTTCAAGTACTTAGTATAATATCATCAAATGACAAATCAGAAGACGAGATCGAAAATAGATACAATAAAGCAAACCATCTCATTGGACGAATGGTAGCAATTTTTTTTATTTCTTGGGAGGGGGGGGGGGGGTCACATATGCTATTTACAGGACATCGCTGTCAACACCAACATCTTACGGCTGTTGTTGATTTCTTGGTAAAATTACGCTCCGTAGTGTGCCATTGCTTTCTGAGCGACCGGCTCACATACCCCCGTAAGTAGCCAACGCGACGCGATGCGCTACAGAATCTCGCACAGCTGCGTTACCCTACCTGGATATACGGGAATACGGAGAAAGTCAATGACTTCTTCACCAGGGAGACCGGCAATGGTACCAATACTAAATAATAAATAAGTATCAGTAGATACTAAAATGCACTCTATAACACAATCTTCATACCAACTCTATGCTACAAATGCCTGACCTGGACGATGGCTGAAGTGACAAAAGAAAAATTACAACAACAGAAATGAGGTTCCTGAGAAGAATACTTAATGTAGTTGGAGAGGCTCCGTGGCGAAGTGGTCAAGGGCTCCGAAGGTTGTGTGTTCGATTCCATGCCGCGTCCTTCGATTCACGAGTGATATTTTTCGGAGACTGTGAGTCGTCGCTAGAGCTACTGAGTTCGTGCTTTGTGCGACGCTTTCCATTCTGCGGAAAGAGACCAAGCCAAATTGGATAAAATCACGTTTCCATCGACTTTTAAGTGACTTTGTTTTTAAAAATACTTAATGAATCAGGAACTTGGATTTAGAAAATACAAAGGATACACAGATGCCATTTGGGCTCTTAGACATATCATAGAAAAATCAATGGAATTCAATGAAACACACTATTTAGCGTTTGTAGACCAAGAAAAGCCGGCTTCGTGGCTTAGAGGTTGTGACTTTTCTCCGTAATCTCGTATACTCTCGTCGGCAACGTGATAACGGTTCAAATCAGCAGTGGTTCGAATCGCATCGGTAACTTACGGGGTATGTGAGCCGGCCGCTCAGAAAGCAATGGCAAACTACTGAGCGTAATCTTGCCAAGAGATCAACATACAGCTGAAAGATGCTGGTGTTGACAGCTAAGTCCTGTAAAGGATATGCTAAAAAAAAAAATAAATAAATAAATAAAAATTAAAAAAAAGACCAAGAAATGACATTTGATAGAGTAGATAGATTCAAGCTGTGGGAAATTCTAAAGCAATATGGAGTGAATACACATCTAACAAACCTATGTAGAAACTTATACAATACCAGTGAATGCATAGTGGAGGACACACATAAAACTTCACCATAAGATCCGGAGTACGACAAGGTTGTGTCCTGTCCCCTCTCTTGTTCATAACATATATAGACAAGATATGTAAAGAAATCAGCCAAATACAGACCACAAGAACACTGCATGAGAGAACACAGAAGAAGAACCATCTGCAAATTTTACCATTAGAGAACTCCTGTTTGTGGATGACCAAACACAAATAGCAAAATCAGAAGCTGCATTACACGACCACGTGAATATTTTAAATGAAATGTGTAGAGAACATAACATGAAAATTAGCACAAGTAATACAGAGGTAATGACTGTAACTAAAGGTGAAAAAGAAACAACGATTCACCTAAACGAACATCTCTTGAAACAAGTAAAGAGTTTCAAGTACCTAGGAAGTATAATATCATCAAATGGCAAATCAGAAGACGAGACTGAAAATAGATGCAATTAGGCAAACCAACTCATTGGACAAATGGAACCAATACTAAAGAACAAACATGTATCAATAACTACCAAGAAAGTACTTTACAACACAATCACAACAGAAATGAGATTCCTGAGAATAATACTCAGTGTATCAAGAAGAGATAAGATCAGAAATGAAGAAATCAGGACTGAAGTGGAGATTATAGCTGCGCTAGATTTTATTAGAAGGCAGCAGGTCAAATGGTTTGGCCAAGCAAGTAGGTTACCAACTAACAGTATATCACAACAAACAATGATGTACAGACCAGATGGAAGCAGAGGAAGAGTTCATGGGAATATCGATACATGAAGCCCGTAAGCGGGCACTCTACCGCTGTTTATACTTCACCTCGACACCGCAAGGTACAAGAGGAACATGATGAGATGAGATGGGATGAGATCAAGAGGAGAGAAAATCATAAATTATTAAATCGGGACTAAAGTGGGAGTGGGTTTGGCCTTATAGCTAGCCTACCAACTACCAGTATACCAAAACAAGCAATGATGTACAAACCAAACCGAATCAGAAGTAGAGGCCGACACTGTAAACGATGTAAATAGAGGGAATAACAGAATCCAGGGAAATCTGCATTTGTATGAAGCCTATAAACAGACACTCTCCCGCTGTTTATGCTTCACCTCAACACCGCATGGTACGAGAGCAACAAGATGAGATAAGAAAATGAAAAATTAATATTTAAAAGAGAACGGCGATAGAATGTTGACTATTTATACAAATTAGAGACTGCTTTCTTTTTCAGCAAATACGACGACTGAAGTTACAACAGAAGCCCTTTGACCGTAAGTAAAATGTTGAATGATGATATTGTATCTCAGACAGACAGACAGACAGACAGACAGACAGACAGACAGACATACAGACAGACAGACAGACAGACAGACAGACAGACAGACAGACAGACAGACAGACAGACAGACAGACAGACAGACAGATCTATTAACAGTCGGGAAAACGGACTGAGGCAGATTCGCAGAGACATTTACATGGACAGACTGACTGATGGATAGGCACTCAGACAGACAGACAGATACGTAGAGACTGACAGACAAACAGACATAAAGACAGAGACACACCTACAGAGACATATAAATAGACTAGAATTGACTAAGATAAGAGTAGGTAGATAGTTAGACTTAGGATCGGGCCTTGCTATGGTACAGAGAGGCGGCCACATCAGGTGACACGTAAGGAGCGAAGGAGGGGTGTTATTTTGAAGACTTGCACAATTCAGGAGTGGCATTTCGAACACCTATATCTTACTGAGAAAATCTACCACACGGCCCGGGTTAGACTGGAAGAAAGAGCGGCAGACAAAGAGTAATATAAACAGATGGAACAAAGGGCGGAGGAAACGTTGGAGGGACAGACTGACAGAAAGACAGACAGACACTCAGACAGAGAGACAGACAGATAAAGAAACATACGCTCAAAGATAGACAAGCATGCAGACAGACAGATCTCGGGACTGACAAGTTGAGAGACTGACGAATGGGCGGACAATCACATATACAGAACACGTTTAGATACACAAACAGACAGACTGACTGACTGACTGAGAAACAAACAGAGTGACAGACAGGGTCACAGATAGAGACAGACAGAGACAAAGACAGACAGACAGACGAATAATGGACGGACAATCCGACCCACAGACATACGGACAGACAAAACAAAATAATTATTGTATTTACACAATAAACATTATATAACCTTTTTTGCGAAGAACAACAGACACCACGAGACTGGGGAAGCGCCATAATTATCTTAACCGGAAAAACAAAGACAGTAACAGAGACTGCACACAATACAGGGGCATTTCCCTTTTAAGTCATACTGGAAACATATTTTTCACAATTCTCGAGAAAAGATTACAATCTACAATTGAATCCCAGCTAAACGAAACACAACATGGATTCCGGGAAAAAAAAAACAACAATAAAGAATGCACATATGCCATCTTCGCACTTAGACAACTTATAGACAAATCAATCGAATTTTGTCGACAAAGAAAGTAGATAGAAACAATGTTTTGGGAAATCCTTAAATGATATGGAGTGAGTACACATATAGCTAACTTTTGTAGAAGCTTATATAACAACAGTGAATGCACGGTACGAACAAACGGAAGACACTCAGAACCCTTTATCATAATATCCTGAGTATAAGGTTGTATCTTGTCCCCTCTCTTGTTCATAATCTGCAAAGACAGCATATGTAAAGAAACGAGAAAAACAAAGACCTCAACACCACCGCATGACGAAAAGAATACAGAATAATCGTTAAATGCAAATTACGCAATTAAAGAACTCCTATTTTCGGACTATCAAACACTAATAGAAAAATCAGAAGCAGAATTATAAGTTGTCGCATGATTGCGCACTCCGTCTTGTTCACTGCTGCACATCACAATTTCAAAACACACTTCTCACTAAGGGTTTGCACTAGAGAGAATTGGGATGCTAGGAATGTGGCGTCAACAGTATTAATAGCTGTGACACCCAATGATGGACAGATCATGTGGTCTAAGCCCGTTCTGTCCATTGGTTAACCTAGAATAATCGCGTCGCCCGCGAAATATTTTGGGTCCAGCGACGCTAAATTTCAGGCACTTGCAGAGCGACCGGCAAAGCATCTAGATGTGGTTTAGGTCTCTGTATGTCCCTCATCCTGATTCAGAAGGAAAGCTTCAGACGAAATTATGCCTGAGTTTGTTTATTTCTGAGTCAGGTAAAGCTTTAAGTATGAGAGTGTGTGTGTGTGTAAGTTCCGGCACGAATATATATATTTATTCTTCTATTAGAAGATAGAAACCAACTTTCAACCAGTCCCAAGATGGCTACTCTCTGCCAGCGCTGATGTAGATATCTGACGCCCTCTATCTTTCGTTTCCAGAAGAGTTGCTGTACCATCACTATGTCTTAAGCTGTGAAAAGAGGCTCAATTATGCCCAGACTGTTTCCTATTCTTGAGTCTAAATCCCACTGGCTTGCTGACTGTGTTCAGAGCAGGTTTAGTACAAGATAAACTATGATCTGTGTGCTGGGTGTCGCCTTAGTTGCAATCCACAGCGAACAGCCAACACACGCGAATGTGAGAAGGAGGAATGAAAGACTCTACCTCTTATCTTATATGTTCGTGGCGTGAAGACAGAATGTGTGTGTAACTGTTTAGCATCCATGACTGGTCCAGCATTTATACTGTTGTGATTTATTCGAACAAGCATTTAGCACTCTGACGAACAACAGTCCAGCTAACAGCCCAACACCGGCACTCAAGTGAACGAAGAAAAGAAGAATGGTGTTAGTTTGAGAGAATGAGTACAATGTGGTGTCTCATCTTTCTTTCACTCTGTATATATATATATATATATATATATATATATATATATATATATATATATATATATATATATATATATATATATATATGTGTGTGTTATTGAATGAGAGGCAGTGTAAATCCTCATAAGGAACATTTCACATAGACCTCCACATTCATACCAATTATATGTTACTTATATTAACTTTAGAGTGAAATATTTAATGTATGTTTCTTTACATTATTACTTTGATGCAACATGTGGAATGTAGTTTATTAAACCATCACCCTGTTTGACCGAGTAAGTAAAGGACATAATATGCTTTCATGCATAAGCACTTCTAAACTGTCAAGGGGAAATATCACCCCAGTGTCAGAAGAAGTAAGTAAAGGAAATGACAGAAGAGGTGAGAGGGTATAAACAGGAAAGTATCCAGGAAGACTAAAACAGTGGTGGCAGCACTGATTGGTAACATGAGTTAATATGTATGAGATGAACAATCATCCTATTCTGTTCCATTACTATGTAGGGATCAGATATGCTGGGTACATCTCATCATTTACTCTCCATCATTCTTTTCTAGCCTTGTCAGTCACTGTGTCTGTGTCCTCTGTGAGAACATCAGCCAACAGGCCACTATGTACAAGTGCAGTAAAAGAAGGCTTGCCCAAGATAATTGCTGATGTCTAATGCCAGTACAAGGAGACACACTGTAGCTCTTAACTTGTAGGTACTTCCTGAATCTGCTACCTTCTGTAACTCATGTCTGTAAACCCTTTTCATTCTTGTCCACTGGAGAATCATCATCCTTTGGCTAGATATAAATGTGTTCACCATGTTTATCCACCTCAGGTGAGGATGGCGGTGTTCGCAGATTGTCATGATCCAGAGGTGCAGAACATTGCCCAATAATGTACAATGGCTGTCAACCTAGAGCAGATCTGTAATATAAAGGTGCAACAGGAATCTGTGGCCAGGACCAAGAATATTCAATGAGTCCCCACTGAACTGTGCCCAAACCGGATCTGTGTTTCATGATTGATCTGGTGATTGATATATCTGAAGTGTAGAAACAGTTCTAAGATCATTAGGATCAAGTTTATACCTCAATGCAAATTATTTACAAATATGGCAGAAGTTTGGCAACATTTCATCACTGCTATACTTTGATTTTACTCAGTGAAACTTTATACTTGTGAGAACAATCAATAACTTTCAGGAACAGAGAGTAGTCATGGACTCCTCTGATTCATACAGTGTGTAGAGACTGTTTAGACTATTTGTTTTACAAATCCTTGAGAAATGTTCCAGTACCATCTGGGGTATTTATTACAGAACCAATAGCAGGCTAACTGATGGGAAGGCTTAGTGGCCACATGACTGAAGTCATCTCTGAACATGAGAGTTCTTATTTCTAATGTTGAATATGAACATTATCTCAATGTCTTGATGTATTTCATATATGTCATAATGCATCACTGGTTACTTCCACAGGTTTTTATTTTGATTAATAAACCAAATTAACTGTTCCTGCATTCTTCTGTCAAGTCCATTGTGGTGTAGCAAAACATTTTATTATCTATGTGTTTAGTTAGGAAACTACTTCACATAAAGGTAGTATCTGGAACTACAGGTGACTGGGTAAACTCTAATAGACAGCTAAAGTCTGTCCTATTGTAATCTCCCAGGTTCCAGGTTACTCAGAAAAGGGAACTTTACATTTTATTAATTCCTGTGACCATTTCACCTAAAAGGGAAAATGATCATAGGTGGGGGACTCTCGAGCTAACTAAGTTTCTCTTTTCGGGAAGGAAGATTTTGGAGGGAAGAAAGTAACATTCCTGGGGAAACCCCTAGATTTCAAGAGCTATTATGGGTCACTTTGGCTTCCAAGAACCCATCCCCTCCAAATGAAATCAGTCCCATCCTCATAGCTTACTTCATTGTGGGGTAAGTCAGAGTGGGTACTGCTTCCAACACTCCAATATGTCCTATTTTCGGACTATCAAACACTAATAGAAAAATCAGAAGCAGAATTATAAGTCCACATAAATAATTTAAACGAAATGTCTAAGGAACATAACATGAAAATTAGCATCAATAAAACAGAGGTAATGACTATAACCAAAAAAGAACAAACACAAAGATTCGTGTTCAAGAACACCCCATAAAACAAGTAAAGAGCTTCAAGTACTTAGTATAATATCATCAAATAACAAATCAGAAGACGAGATCGAAAATAGATACAATAAAGCAAACCATCTCATTGGACGAATGTTAGCAATTTTTTTTATTTCTTGGGGGGGGGGGGGGGGGTCACATATGCTATTTACAGGACATCGCTGTCAACACCAGCATCTTTCATCTGTTGTTGATTTCTTGGAAAATTACGCTCCGTAGTTTGCCATTGCTTTCTGAGCGACCGGCTCACATACCCCCCCCCCCCCCCCGGGGTAAGTAGCCAACGCGACGCGATCCGCTACAGAATCTCGCACAGCTGCGTTACCCTACCTGGGTATACGGGAATACGGAGAAAGTCAATGACTTCTTCACCAGGGAGACCGGCAATGGTACCAATACTAAATAATAAATAAGTATCAGTAGATACTAAAATGCACTCTATAACACAATCTTCATACCAACTCTATGCTACAAATGCCTGACCTGGACGATGGCTGAAGTGACAAAAGAAAAGTTACAACAACAGAAATGAGATTCCTGAGAAGAATACTTAATGTAGTTGGAGAGGCTCCGTGGCGAAGTGGTCAAGGGCTCCGAAGGTTGTGTGTTCGATTCCATGCCGCGTCCGTCGATTCACGAGTGATATCTTTCGGAGACTGTGAGTCGTCGCTAGAGCTACTGAGTTCGTGCTTTGTGCGACGCTTTCCATTCTGCGGAAAGAGACCGAGCCAATTGGGATAAAATCACGTTTCCATCGACTTTTAAGTGACTTTGTTTTTAAAAATACTTAATGAATCAGGAACTTGGATTTAGGAAATACAAAGGATACACAGATGCCATTTGGGCTCTTAGACATATCATAGAAAAATCAATGGAATTCAATGAAACACACTATTTAGCCTTTGTAGACCAAGAAATGATATTTGATGGAGTAGATAGATTCAAGCTGTGGGAAATTCTAAAACAATATGGAGTGAATACACATCTAACAAACCTATGTAGAAACTTATACAATAACAGTGAATGCATAGTGAGAGCAACTGGAGGACACACATAAAACTTCACCATAAGATCCGGAGTACGACATGGTTGTGTCCTGTCCCCTCTCTTGTTCATAACATATATAGACAAGATATGTAAAGAAATCAGCCAAATAGAGACCACAAGAACACTGCATGAGAGAACACGGAAGAAGAACCATCTGCAAATCTAACCATTAGAGAACTCCTGTTTGTGGATGACCAAACACAAATAGCAAAATCAGAAGCTGCATTACACGACCACATGAATATTTTAAATGAAATGTGTAGAGAACATAACATGAAAATTAGCACAAGTAATACAGAGGTAATGACTGTAACTAAAGGTGAAAAAGAAACAACGATTCACCTAAACGAACATCTCTTGAAACAAGTAAAGAGTTTCAAGTACCTAGGAAGTATAATATCATCAAATGGCAAATCAGAAGACGAGATTGAAAATAGATGCAATAAGGCAAACCAACTCATTGGACAAATGGAACCAATACTGAAGAACAAACATGTATCAATAACTACCAAGAAAGCACTTTACAACACAATCTTCCTACCAACTCTATGTTACCAATGCCAAACCTGGACAACGACAGAAAAAGAGAAAAGAAAAATCACAACAACAGAAATGAGATTCCTGTGAATAATACTCAGTGTATCAAGAAGAGATAAGATCAGAAATGAAGAAATCAGGACCAATGTGGAGATAATAGCTGCGCTAGATTTTATTAGAAGGCAGCAAGTTAAATGGTTTGGCCAAGCAAGTAGGTTACCAACTAACAGTATATCACAACAAACAATGATGTACAGACCAGATGAAAGCAGAGGAAGAGGCCGACCACGTAAACGATGGACGCAGGGAATAACAGAGACCATGGGAATATCGGAAGCCCATAAGCGGGCACTCTCCCGCTGTTTATACTTCACCTCGACACCGCAAGGTACAAGAGGAACATGATGAGATGAGATGAGATCAATAAGAGAGAAAATCATAAATTATTAAATCAGGACTAAAGTGGGGGTTATAGAAGTGCTAGATTTCATTAGAAAACAGCAAGTGGTTTGGCCTTATAGCTAGTCTACCAACTACCAGTATACCAAAACAAGTAATGATGTACAGACCAAACAGAACCAGCAGAAGAGGCCGACCCTGTAAACGATGGACAGAGGGAACAACAGAGTCCAGGGAAATCTGCATGTATATGAAGCCTATAAACAGGCACTCTCCCGCTGTTTATGCTTCACCTCGACACAGCATGGTACTAGAGCAAAAAGATGAGATAAGATAAAGACACATTAATATTTAAAAGAGAACGGCGGTAGAATGTTGACTGCTTTATTTTTCAGCAAATTCGACTACTATAGTTACAACAGAAGCCTTTGAACGTAAGTAAAATGTTGAATGATGATATTGTATCTCAGGCAGACAGACAGAACGAACGAAGGCACGAACGAACAAAATTCTTTATTTTCAAAGTGTTAAGAATTGGGCACGCAGGCCCGTCTGACATTCTTCCCTTCTTCTCAAATTCCTCTCATATATTCTTTCATTCAACGTCACTTATGAAGCAAATTTTGACATCAAAAGAACAGTAGCATTAAAACGCATGAAAAATTATCAATAACAAATGACTCACTGAGACAGTGTTTACCATGGGCATTATAAATACCTAAGGAGGGTGTAACTTGGCATACACAAGGGAATGTTTTTGGCTAGTTGTCGTTTGAGATAAGTTACCATTATTATTGTCTTTTTGTGTTTTTGTTTATGGGGGGATGTAGTCTGTACTAAGGTAGTGTTCAAACTGGTTGCGAATGTATGTATAATTATTGGTGGTGTCTTTGATTTCTTGTGGAAGATTGTTCCAGAACTGAGTGGCAGAGTATGCTAAGCTTGTTTTATATAAGTCTATCCTATGTTTACTGAGATGAAGTATATTTGTTGTTCGCTTTGTCTAGCGTTATATTTAAACAACGGCAAAAATTAGCTTTGAGCATTCTGAAATAGGATTTTGTGAATTAGTTTGACCCTATTAAAAAGTAGGCGTGGCGTGGTGGAGTGGCAGTAACCGAAGACGTTTATGTAGATTAGAATTGTCGGTAAGCTTTTTACCATTAATTAAACGCACTGCCCTTTTCTGGATTGAATATAGGCGTTTTGTTATTGATTTGGAGCTTCCATCCCAGATTGTGGAGCAGTAATCAATATGTGTTTGTATATGGGAAGTATAGAATATCTCTCTTGTGTAATCGTCAAGGAAATTTTTAATTTTGGCAAGTTGATATACTTTTTTGGCTATTTGTTTAACTAGAGCATGAACATGGGAATTAAAGGATAGATTTTGATCTATGATAAGACCCAGTGCATTGTGCTCGGTTACACTTTCTTTAGGCGTGCTACCAATGTGCAGCTGAAGGGTTCTCTTAAAGTTTAGAGCGTGAAGTCTTTGCCTGGTTGCTATTAACATAGAGTTTGTTTTAGAAATGTTAATTTGCATTCGGTTTACATGACACCAGGTAACTACACGATTTATTTCCTGTTGCAAGGATAATTCTAGCACATTACAATCAATGGCGTTTGTATATACTGTGCAGTCGTCTACAAATAGATCGCAGGACGACGAAAGATATAAGGAAAGAACATTTATATAAATTGCAAATAATAGAGGATCAAGTATAGACCCCTGAGGTATACCAATATTAATAGCAATGGCTAGAGATGATTTATTGTGTGCTATTACTTGTTTTCTGTCTAATAAAAATGATTTTATTAATGTCACTAGATTAATGCTTACTTTCAGTGTTTCTAGATTTTTAAATAGAATAGTATGATCTATCATATCGAATGCTTTTCTAAAGTCTATAAACACCGCTCCACATAGAGTATTGTTATTAATATTTTGATGCCAGTTTTCTATCAAGTTTGTTAGAGCCGTAGTGACAAGAATATTTTGACCGAAATTCTGACTGACTGTCAAATATTAGTTTGTGGCGAACTAAGTGCTCTAGTGATTTTTTGTGGATGTGCTTTTCTAGCGGTTTGGATAATGAGGGTAAAATGGAAATTGGCCTATAATTACTCATGAGACGATCGTCTAGAGAACCAGCTTTTAAATGAGGATACACTTTAGCGATTTTAAAGGCTGATGGGAAGTGACCTTTGGTGAGACATTGATTATATATTAAAGTGAGTGACTCGCAGATTGCCGGTGCAGCATAGGAAAGGATCCGATTACTGATTCCATCTAGTCCTGATGAGTTATTGTTTTCTAGGTTACTGAGATCATTAAACACTTTAGTGGTCGTCATTAGCGGTATGTTAGAGGGAATGTCTCTATAGCATTTGTTCTCACAAAATGATGATTGTCACAAAGTGAATGTTGACTAAGTGACAGATAGAGTGGCTATGGTTATGTCTAGGGTATGTCCTTGTAACAATGTGATGTTGAACAACAGATTAATCAAGATGCATCACCACCAAACACCAGTCAGTGAACAAGCGTTAATTTGCGCACATAATATTCCTTTAATTCTGAATTAACACAGACACATGTAACATATAAATCCAGGAACAATAATTCTCTAAGAATATATCTCCATCCCAATGGAACACGTCGAATAACACTGCCTCTCAAGGCTACTAAAATATCGTCCCACACGACAGGTATACTAGCCTCTCTCTAGGCCCGACTCAAAGTAACCCACTATGGGTCTCGAATTCCACTCACTATCCCTGGAACCCACAGTGCGGAGTTATCTTCCAGAACTCCGTCACAATTCTTCACTTTCTCAGACCACGACCTTCTCCTGGTCCGGTCTAGACTCCACTCCTCTCACTCGGAGTCCAAACCTCAACTGTCCCCGTCAGTCTTTGTCCCTCTCTTTTCAACAATTCTATCCCCCACAATGCCTCACACACAACACACAACCTCACTGCTCCAACTGTCTGTCTCACCAGCTGACCTCTTCTCAGCTCGCCCCTTCAATTACTGTCCTCTCATTTACGCCCTCTGGGGGACCCACCATCCGCCCCATTTTATCTCGTGAACTGTTTATCTTGTACGGCCACTCACCTTAATGCCACTGAACACAGGCATGTGACACTACCCCACCCTCAAAAGAAAACATCGTTTTCAAATGTTGGGAGACTCATACTTATCAAATATGTGACCCAGACACATTGCCTGGGTAGTCGTTAGTATAAATCCAACTTACTCTAGCTACCACACTTAATAATATATCAAATACTCATAGTAAACTCCCATAATCCCCACACATAAATACAAACAACTTTCTATCTTTTGTATCAATGCATGAACTAATACATCACATAATAATAATAATAATAATAATAATAATAATAATACATCATAGAAAAGCATTATACTTATGTACCCACAGGTCTCTTACTATCTTCACGACCACACAATACTATTTGTGTACCGACCCTATATCAGGTGGTTCTGTTCTTGCATTAACCCACCTCTGATTCCTGTCGATGCTGTGTCTACCTTTCATGTACCCATCACTCATGGTACCTCTACAATTACAACATCTGTTTGCTATCCCTAGCCCTGGGTCAGTAATGTCGCGAACACTCTTTTGACCTGACTCAACTTTCCTATCTGCATATTGCACCGTTACACTTGAGTCTCTGTTTAGTCTGAACTCTTTATTCAATCTTGGCCCATATATCTGGCACCTTTCTTTCTGCTGCATACGCCTTATGCCTATGTGCTCTGCACATGCACCTATCCTGAGCTGTTCTAGTATATCGGTCTCTGTGTGCTAAAGGTACTGCTACTTGCCCACATGCAGTTCCGCCATCTGAAAAGCGGCGAGTGAGAACATTGTTCTTCCTCTCGAAGCACCATCTACCTTTCTTTGACTGCCTATGTTCTACTCTCCTACACCCTTGGGAACATTTGTTCAGCGTAGTATCTTGTCTCTGGGAGCCACTAGCACTATATTTGGGATCCATTCTCATCTGCTCAGCTGTACTATCCTTGTCCTGAGTTCCTGTGTCTACTTCAAGTGCCTCTTCTACCTCAGCTATACTCTCTAATTTAGGTTCTCTTGTGGTAACTACCTCATTACTGCTTACACTATATTTTTGGTCCCAATAAACTACTTCCTCTTCTGTACACTCTTTAACTCCTATAACATTTCCTATGATGAGATCTGCCACTGGTGAGTCTAAAACACATGCTGTCACTCTTCCTGTTATGTATGGTGTTTTTACTGTTATCACGGCTATTGGGTAGAATTCTACTGTCCCATTAAATGTTATGGATCTAATCTTTTCTCCCTGTATAATCCGAGGGTTGCACTAAACTCTTTCTCACCCCGATGGACGTACATCCGGAATCCCTAATTGTTAACGCTGGCCTATCATTAACAAACCCATGATGCATCTTCAGACTTCCTCCTTCATGCACTGCTGATCCTGCTTTAACTGTGTGACCACATATTAAGACTGGCTGACTGTCTTTTTCAAAAAGAGGTTTGCACCCACTACAATCTTCATTGTTCAGCGTCTCAATTACTTGTGCTGCATTTGAGTGCTCTGTTTCTCTCATCCTACATTGATGACTGACATGCCCGTTCCTTCCACATTTGAAACAAGTGATCTCCCTTTTACTGTTGTTCGTTGGTCCATCTGATGGTTGTGCATCACAATCTGCCATTTTGTGTCTCCAGCTCCCACAATTCCAACATCCGGCATAATTTGGACGTCTCTGGAAGTTCCCTCTTCTATATGGGTACCGTCCTACTCTACCAACATTGTTTCCTCGGAAACCATTATCTTGAAGTTCTTGTTGCTCACCTTTCTGTGCTGAATCCACACTTTTCGCCCTTGGTCTGAATGACTGGATTCTGGTCCTGTTTAGTGTACGCTGCACAGACTATTTCCTCACTCATTAGTTTCCCAATAGAACTGTTAGGATGTGCAGTCATATAGTTTTGCCCTAACTGAGACATTGTGTCTATGTCCTTTGGCTTCCGTTCCTCAAAGAACGCCACTAAATTAGAATTGCATGCAGATACTACCTTGTCTCTTAACATTAGATCTACTAATTTATTAAAATCTTTCCCTACTTCTGCAAGCTCCATCCACTTTGTTAAATGTATTCTTTACTGTGTTAACAAAGTCTGTGAAATCTTGATTTGTCTCTGGCACTAACTGTCTAAACTTTGTTCTATATCCATGCTCAGTTAGTTGGAACTTTGTCAGCAAACGTTGACGTAAGATAGTGTAGTTGTTCCTTTCTTCTACAGGTAAATTAAACATTGTTTCTAGAGCCTTACCCGTTAAATACTCGCCCAGTCTAATTGCGTACTCGCTTTCTGGGATGCCTAATACCTTCACTGATGCTTCGAATCTCGACAAATAGGAATCCAAGTTGTCTCGGTCCGTAAAAAATGGCAGTTTTAATCTCTGTGACGACTGTGACGGTCTTCTGCTTTCCTCACTTTGACCTTTCGAAGATAGTTCTAGTTTTCTTAACTCGATTTCAGCTAGTTTTACTTGTGTCTCTTCCTGTAGACGCTTGTTTTCTATTTCAGCTAGTTTTACTTGTGTCGCTTCCTGTAGACGCTTGTTTTCTATTTCAGCTAACTTTACTTCCTGTAGACGTTTGTTTTCCATTTCAGCTAGTTTTACTTGCGTCTCTTTCTCTTCCTGTAGACGCTTTGCCTCGCGTTCATTATGCCTCTCCTCTCTTTCCGTCTGCTTTTGTTCTTTCGCTTCTGCATACTCCTGTAACTCTTTACCTTTCAGGCCTATTCTTTCACCTGCTTCAATATAATCCATTAAAGTAGGCATCTTGTACTTGTGGACACGTTGCTGTGAATCAGCCAACTATAAATGTACAGGCTCTGCTGTTATTCTTTGTGTCACTTCCCTAAGTACACCCGCACTCCCTGTGTACGTAAATCCGTAGTGCTACAATATCACTCTGTACTCACCCAGTCACTCTATAAGCACTAGGTAGTGATGGGGGGAAGTATCACCTATACTCCCTCTATATATATCTATGACCAAAAGTTCATAAAGTCCCTGGAAATATTGTTAAACATACATATAAATACATATACAAACAAATGGATGATAACACTAAGTGATGACTATCCAACGCTAGACTTCACAAGCTGAGTACACGGAGACGATGATGACACAGAAATAAACCACAGTAACACCACAAGCTTGTGTAGGGACATCCACAGTGCGCGTAATATATAAATTTAAACTGACAAAGACCACTAGACAGCAGAAATGACGAAAGATCACAATAAAAACATATATCCGACCACAACAAATATCATATATAAATATAACGAAAAGAAAGAGAGAAAGAAAGGAATATATACTGAAAATATACACAGATTTGACGTCAGACAACTCGGCTCTAGATATTGGTTAAGACTATTTCAATGCCCCTGCACGATACGTCAACTCATTAACGTTTTTCTTACAAAAATTTCGTAAGCACCAGAAAGACTAATAAATTATTGTGCTGTATCCCGACTCTCGAGAAACACCCCAACAATTCCCTACTCTTGACAAACACTGGACCACATACAAATAATTGCGTGACGCACAACAACAACAATACTTAGGACGATGAGAACAACAGAAGCAAACAAGGGTTGCCGACACCAATGCGATGGTAGAATCTTTAAAAAAGTCCTTAATTTGTTTTCAATAGTCTCCGAAAATCGCCTGGAAATGTTTGTCGGTTAATGTTTTGAAAAGATTACGACGTTAGCTTCCCACAATGAATTAAAGTTCTGATGCGTTGTCACTTTTTGTTGACGTGGTGACACGATTTTCGACTGTCGTAAAAGTTGAAGATGATGATAATTATCCCAACGCCTTGTATCTTCACAGTCCGTAATGTTTTTGTAACCCTCCCTGTAGGGATGGCCTGTGATTGTATAATGTCTGTGAACGCTCTTGTTTTGCCAGAAATATTGGGTTTTCGTTGCGTTTTGGGGAGCCGAAAATACCTTTAAAATCAATGAATGTTTATCTGCGTAGTCACACTGTCGCTTTGAAGTGATGGTATGGTTTCTTCACTGTTGCTGACCCGGTTAAATCCAACGAATAGGCAGAAAATGATCACGCGCTTTAAATCCGCTTCGCAAGTCTTTTTTGGTGAAAAAATGCGCTCATATTTGCGAAGACGGCACCTGAATGACTGTTGTGGTTTGTTTGCCGATGATGACACACACACACAAAGACGTTAAACGTGAATCGTAGTTTCAGTAGAAACACAACGTGTTATTCTCCGTGGAAATTTTTTCCGTCAAATTCCCTGGTTCTCGGCCTTGACATGAACCCACCGGTCATCTCTGTTTGTACCTCAGTGTACTACAATCTTCACTGACTGCGAACAAAGTAATGTCCGGAACTTTTCCGTTATCCACACATACTTCGCTGTCCTCGTAAACAGCACTGACCCTCTTGTCAACCCAATTTGTCCGTGGCGACTCACAATTTCCACCGTCCTCACCCGTTTTACCTGTGGTGAATTCTTAACCTATCGCCCTGCAACCACACTGTGCTTTGTCCTCAACACACACACAAGATGTGTCACCACGCCCAGGACTTCTCAACGAAATTGCTCACTGTCTTAAATCCTGTCTTCGTCACACCCACACGCACCTGTCAGGATATCATCTTGCCAGTATCATGGCGCCGACTTTTTGTACTGTTCACTTGACCTATAAACACACGCGCCTGTTTGCGTTAATTTTCTGACGTCCCTGATAGCCGAAGAAATACTGCCTGGTATCCAATTTACCTGTCCTGACCTTCTCGTGACCTATGTGCTACCCAGTTCCCGCACGGAAGAAACCCCAGTGTTTATATCGTGGACACACTTTCCCCGTCTACTCTCCCCACTCCGAGTGAGAAATGATATTTTTACCTGGTTTCTCGTGGACTCTGTATTAATTCTCCGACACTTTTGACATGCGTTGTCTACTGAAAATGGTGTTTATTCTTGACAGGAGAGCTCTCATTATTGTTGTTGTAATTGGGCATCCGACTAATGTCTCTGATGTTAGTGTTCTCTCTAATCGACGAAGCCTCCCAGAAATCTTACTCTGTCACAAAGTGAATGTTGACTAAGTGACAGATAGAGTGGCTATGGTTGTGTCTAGGGTATGTCCTTGTAACAATGTGATGTTGAACAACAGATTAATCAAGATGCATCACCACCAAACACCAGTCAGTGAACAAGCGTTAATTTGCGCACATAATATTCCTTTAATTCTGAATTAACACAGACACATGTAACATATAAATCCAGGAACAATAATTCTCTAAGAATATATCTCCATCCCAATGGAACACGTCGAATAGCACTGCCTCTCAAGGCTACTAAAATATCGTCCCACACGACAGGTATACTAGCCTCTCTCTAGGCCCGACTCAAAGTAACCCACTATGGGTCTCGAATTCCACTCACTATCCCTGGAACCCACAGTGCGGAGTTATCTTCAGAACTCCGTCACAATTCTTCACTTTCTCAGACCACGACCTTCTCCTGGTCCGGTCTAGACTCCACTCCTCTCAACTCGGAGTCCAAACCTCAACTGTCCCCGTCAGTCTTTGTCCCTCTCTTTTCAACAATTCTATCCCCCACAATGCCTCACACACAACACACAACCTCACTGCTCCAACTGTCTGTCTCACCAGC